>QEPC01001877.1:1274080-1316924 GCA_003113815.1 Sphenodon punctatus | reverse complement strand
GTTTACAGACTCTTTACTCTCTGGGTTCGCAAGAGCTTGAGAACTCTTGTTGCTCACTTGTGTTCCAATGTTAGACACAGACACTTCTTCATAAAGATAAGAAGTAAGTTTATTGATTACATAAGCAAGATTGTTGATACAGAGTGGTTGCTAGAAATCAAACGTAAATATAACACATTCCTGATCTATACTGGTTGAGTTGCTAAATAAGCATCTTACCCTACAAAGGTCCATAAGTTCTTCTCAGTCCTCGATGTAAGCGACTGGGTCTTCAGTCTTAGAGTTGCTAGAGAGCAAAATGCCCTGTCTCTCAGTTCATGGTTCAGCTCAGCCCTCCTGGCTGCAAGATGGTGAGTGAGTTCCTGATAGTCACTTTTTCCATCTGGGGTACAACTCCTTATATCCCCAGGAGGAAACTCCTCGTATCTTCTCGAGGCTTCTATCAGCTTTCTGTGTCTTTTGCACGTAGGCAATGGCTATCTGCATTAGCATATAAATGTCTCTGGCCACCCGTCTGGGGTGAATCAACAAACTGTCTTTCCATTTCCTGGAACTTGGTCACGTGTCACAGTCCTGATTTGGGTTTTACAGTTCTCAATTGTAACATTACATACATGTTGTATGTTTTGCGTTACATATTTACTAGGCTTGTAGTCTACATGTAGGCCAGTATCACACGTGTGTGACCCCATGTTCCTCTGTGACCGTGGGGTTGCCCAGCCATGGCGCATGCACTGTGCTGCCCCCTCTTCCCTCCCCCACTTTGAGTGACAGGTTAGTGCGAGGCTCTGAGGAGGTGCCCCACAGAGCATTAGGAGGCCTGTCTCCCCAATCTCCTGGCCATGGTGTCATAGCTTTCCCATCAGTTAGTGACGTCTCGAGCCTGTGAAAAGTCAGCCTGGGTCAGTGCACTACGTTCGTGCTGGGTTAAGTAGAGTTGGAATTGCCAGGAAAGCCGTGGAGGAATTGTCTCCTGGGACACTGCCTTCGGGCAAACTGTGTAGAAGTGCTAGTGTGAGAAAGGCCAGGCTCCTCCCCCTGCTGTTTATCTGTCCATCCATCCATTCCTCCAACCCGTCAATGGGGGGATTCCCAGGTTGTTAGTGCTGGGAGGGAAGAGGTCAGTAGTAGCTGTTTCTGCTGTCAGAGTCTGCTGGCTGCCACAACCCAGCTGTAGGGACAGCAGGAATACAGCCTGGGTTGTTCTTGTCTGTCACGTCCAACAGCCTGTGTAGAATTTCCCAGCCTTCCTCCCCAGCAGAGACAGCGCCAGCCGCCTGCTCAGGCCATGGATGCAGGCTGTGTGCGTAACAATCCTTCCTGCCACCATGCACTCCTTCGGCCCAACTACTCTGAAAGCCATGCAGCGTGTCCCCAAGCTTTGCCCCAGTACAGGCACTGCCAAGGACAGGAAGTGCTGGGAACTGGCTCCAGAGGCTGGAGAAGGGAAGGGCTTCCATGCTCAACCAACACAAAACAAGCTGTTGTTTCATCCCCCTCACTGCTGGGCTCTTCTCAGCTAGAGCAGAGTGCCCAAGGCGGATTCCCAAAGAGGACAAGAGCCCCTACCTACCACTCGCATTGGTGGCAGAGAGGTCAGCTTGGCCCCATCATAGGACTGGTCCAGGATTTGGGATGGGGCTGATGCAGCCCATCACCCGGCCCACACTGCAGCCTCAAAGTGAGGCTGAAAGGTAGCGATGACTGGGAGGTTCAAAGAGATACTCTCCCCTCTCCCAAACTCCTCTCTGTCAAGGAAGCCGTCTGGAGTCTCGTGTTTACCTGGATTGCAACTGCAGGTGAAATACCCACAATGCATTGCACGGCCCTCCAGTACTGAATGGGGAATGGCTGGGTGCCAGGGTGGAGTAGCTCGTATTCTTGGCACCTGAAGGAAATTGCTCTGATCAACAACTGGCCGGTTGCCATGTGGGGCTGTGGAGCAGCTGGCAATAGCATGCAAAACCGGGGTGGGTGGGGGAGGAACCTGATTCCACTGCTCCCCGCCCCCCAATACAGAATCCTGCAAACAGAGTGTGATGGTGCTTGGTAGGGGGGAGCGTGGCACATGCAGCTGCTATTGGAAAAGAGAAGAGACAGCCTAGCCACATTCAAGCTGGCACGGCTGCCTGACCATTGATCCAATCAGTCACTATGCCAGCTCCCAACAGGAGAGATGAATCTCCGATCAGAGACAGCTGCTGGATCCAGGCCGCGTTCTTCTCCATGGGACTCCAACCTGATTCCCTTCCAAAACAGAGAGGAACAATCCAGTTCAGCTTCTGCTCAGCCTGGGGCAGAAGAGGCAACCTGGCTCCTTTCAGGGAACATGGAAATCCACTGTTAGTTCTTCATTCCTTTCCATAGGGCTGGCAGTAACGCATACCCTTTCCCTTTAGTGCAGCTGCAGTCTCAGAGTGAGTTATCCTGTGCCTAGAAGTCCTGGCAGAGATCAGCTGGCACACAGCAATAGGTAGGCCAGCCCCAGAGACTAAATAGGCAAAAGGAAGGATTACTGATATTGGCCGAGGCACAAGGCAGACTAAGCAACTTGCCCAAGGTCACACAGGCAGCCATGGTCAGAGGCCATATACCACCCTGGCCAGGGCTGTACTAGTGGGCCTCTTGCTTCCTCCAGGTCCCATTATCAGCAGGGTCAACTTCCTCCACCAACTCCCTGCCCTTGCTGGGTCTCCTCTGCAGCTGGCTCCATGACCCTCGGCTCACCCCTGGTCTGGGCTGCAATCAGAGGCTGACTGTGCTGCAGACAAGGCCTGGCCTTGTTAGCCAGGGAGAGAGCCAGACACTGAGAGGAGGAGGGAGACCTGTGGCTCCACTCAGGGGTGTAATTAAGCTGAGGGACTCTGAAATGACAGGCCTCTGGGCTGTGTCTGACTTAGGTCTGCCTGTTAGGGCAGGGTCAGGAGGCAGTTGCTGGGGTCAGGGCTCTCCCCTAATGGGAGGTTGTTGGAGCTAATTCAGGCTCTGCTCCACCGAAGCACTTGTAGCTGGTGGGGGAGGGGGTGATGGCTCGGCAGGGCACCAGTTTTATTAACCCTAGTTGCATCCCCTCCCCCTGCTCTGCGGCTGCTCTGCTTAGCATGCTGCTTGCCCCCTACCCACTGCCTGAGGCATTTCTATTGATTCACCTCCAAGCCTGGATGAGGCTGGGGACTCGCTAGAAGGCTCAGGCCCAGCTAGTCCATCCTGCTTGGATGTGGGGCCTGGTTTTGCTCCTCCCCCAAAGTGCTAGGGTCAGCCTGGTCTGCAGTTGTTACTGCTGGATGCCTATAAAATGAGCTGGGGGCAGTGGTAAAAGGGGTTGCTGGTGTTCTCCATTCAAGGCCAGTGCCCCCTAGACTAGATGCCCTCCTTCTAATTGTGCCCCCTCCCCAAAGGAAAGTGCTCCTCTAGGTGCCCTGCACCTGAAACGCGGCTCAGCTCAGTTGGGGATCTTCGCTGTCTGCTCCCTTCTCTGCTGAGAGGCTAAAACCGCACGCGCCATGCAGCCTGGACGAGCCTCACACGCGGGACCCGGCTGCGCACGCTGACCCACTGGCCTCCCCAGCGCCCGGGGCGCTCTAGAACGATGCCCTAGACTCCAGCGCCCCCTGGTGGGCCCCTGCTGCCATGGCACACATAGTCCCACCCACAGCTATCTGCAGGATTGGTCGCCGCGCTCGCTCTTCCTGCTCCTCGTGGATTGGTTGCTAGGGCTGTCAGTGAGTAAGGCAGGAGACGAGCGAGTTGGGATCTCCTTCCGCTTTGTGCCTTAAGTCTAAGGCAGGTGGGGGGCAGCCGTGGTCCCTGTGCCGGAGCGGCCCCAACAACAACGGGGCCCCATGGGGCGGAACTGGTTTGGCAGTTGGCTGATGCCCCGTTGCAGCAAGGAGGTGTCGGTTGCATTGCAATAATCCACTCTAGCCTGCAGGACCTGGCTGCCCCCTTGCCTGGAGGTCAGAGAGGCTCCCAGGACCGCAAGTAGGGTGTTTATTCTATTTAGACCCGGCTCCATCTCTATGACCCAGGGCAGCTTACAACAAATACAAATCTTAACATAAGTCACATGTACAACCCCCCTCCCCTCCCCAACCCCACATCACCCCCACTCTCCCCCAGTCCCCTTCCCCCACATTCCCTAATCTCCCCCCTGCGCGCACCCAAAGAGAGTATATTCCATTCTCCCAGCCATTCCCGTGCAGCCCCACCCTACCCCCACCTAAACACCCCTCCAGATGTACTCCTCTCCCCCCCCCTTTCAGAGGGGTGTAGCTGTTCCCCCAACTCCCACCCTGCCATTTGCCTCTGTAATACAGAAGCCCCATCTGCAGAGGAGACCCTCATCCTCATTGCTGCTCCTCTATTCTGCATGGCTTTCTTGTCTGGTGTCATGATGAGAGCATTAGGGTTACACAAATAGGGTTACACAAGTCAAAAGTAGTTATTACACAGTTAAAGAGCACACCCAGTGTAGATTGCTGCTTAGTTCTTGTGCTTCTCTCAATGCAGACTTGTTAATCGGGGCAAAAAGGGCAGGCCAAGATTCTGGCTGGTCCTGAAGGGGCTCTGCACATCAGGTTAATCCTGTCAGACCATTCAATCCAGTGGGGCTATTTTCAAGGGAAAGAAATAGTTCTGGAAGTTGAGACTCATTGAATGAAATGAGGGTTAATTCTACATAGGGTTTGTTAGAGTGAAGTTGGACTGTCAGGGGTGATGGGTCATTGCATGATGTTCTAACTGCCCTAGGATCCCAGGGGCATCCTAACTCCTAAACTACCGCTCCCCCATCTGAAATTGCAAGGGAAAGTGTGGCATGGAGCTGATTGGGGAAGGCTCATTAGCCTGACTGCAGGAGAAACCCCCAAGGTAAATGGTTTTCTGGTGAAAAAATGTCATGTTTTGACAAACAAACAAACAAAAAAAGCCCACTGCAAACTGTTCCTTGCAACAGTTTTAAAAAAATAATATTTTAATTTCTGTTTGAGGAGGGGACAAGGGTGTGTGTGAGGAAAACCCTTTCTAACTGCCTTTGACCTGATATGTAGAGTAAGGTTATGGGAGGAGTTGAGTAAACTGAACATTGATCAAAGATAATTGAGCCTGATTAAGGAGTTATATTCAGATATGGGACTGAGAATAAAACTCCACCCATCGGGTGTTCTCTCAGAATGTGTTTGTACTTATTGAGGGGTTTGACAGGGAAGCCTCCTGGCCCCAATTCTATTTCATATGTATTTGAATTCCATAATTTAAAAACATAACGATATTGGAAAATACCATCTGCTTAGTATAGGCTTGAGGAAGATTTTCCTGTTAGCGTATGCAGATGATATCGTCCTCTTATCCCATAGCAAATTGGGTCTTGACAGAGCCCTGGTGGATTTTGCAAAGAGATGAGACTAGCAATTAATTACGAAAAAACTAAAACTAAACTAAAACAATGATCTTTGCAAAACGATACATAAGGCAAACTTGGGTGCTCCAGGAGCATAGGCTGGAGCAAGTTCGTTATTATAAATATCCGGGGATTGTTTTCACCTTTAATGGCTCATGGCAGGTACATATTGGTGCCATGAGACAAAAAATGAAAATAGAAACATCGGCAATCTTTCGTTTCTTTATGCGATACGGCCAAAGAAGCATTCAAGCAGTACAAAAACTCATGAATGCAAAAATTTTGGCGAGTATGCTCTATGGTGCACTTTTATGGGGTCTCGACCCTGTTGCAACGAAAGGCCCGGAGCCCGTAATTAATGAACTGTGGAGAATATCAGGAATCCCTCCTTCTACGAGTACGGCACTTATAAATTTGGAATTAGGGAACCCTTCTTTGACAGCCTGGGTTAAAATAAGGGTGTTATCCTTCTGGGCAAAATTGAGGGATTCCCCTGAAACATCTCTAGCAGTGCTGGCTCTAAAGGAGAAATTACAGGATAAGGTAGGCGGGACTGTCAGTGGTGGGCTGGGGTGAACTTAAGCATACTAAAGGCGGGCTATTCGGAGATGTTTTTACGGGGTAAGGCAAGTAATGAGGTTATGGAGCTACTCAAGTCCCAAATATCTGATATTGATAGGCAAAATCTAAGGGCCATAGTAAATAAGTCAAAGGCCTTACCTTATTATAAATACTTAATACCCCCGAGTGGGGGAGCAAGTTATTGACATAATTTAGAAGACCTTACACTAAGGAAAGCATTTACGAGTTTGCGATTCCAAACCATGTGAACGGCGGTTCTACAGGGAAGACATAAACGAATCCCATATGATGAACAATTTTACTTATGTAGTAATGACGCTGAGGATCTGAGGCACTATGTTCTAAATTGCCCGCTTTACGCTAAATACAAAAGAAAAAAAAAAAAGAAAATGTAAAAAGAAAAATATCAAAAAAAAAAAAAAAGAAAAAAAAATATATAAAAAATAATACTGATTCAACAAGAACAAAGGCCATGGCAATTTATGCACACAGGGCAAAAATAATTCGGACAATAAGTGAAGGTACTAGTATGACTAAATTAGGATAATCATTAAGGGAGAGTGTATAAAGATGGAGTATTGGGAGGTCCTTGGAGAGAGAATTTACATTTAGAAAAAAGGTGCAATTAAGATTATGTTTCATTATGATGAATAATTATATATGTAAATTTGTAATTAATGTTACTGTTCTCAGCACACTTGAAACATCAAAATGTTAACGGTCATAATGTGGCTGTTGAATAATGTTTATGGAGGAAGTAGTAAAAGACTGCAAGGTATTTGACAACAAGTGGATAGATTCTAAGTTAAAGATCAGATAGCTTGTTGTTAGGTGAATGTTTGAATTATTTTAAATTGAATGATGGAATGATGGGAAATATATATTTGTATTAGGAATGTCTATATTGTGAAGGCCATGTGGCCAACAATAAACTTGTTACCTACCTACCCTTTCTAACCTCCACCCTCCAATCTTCCCAGCAGGGAAGAAGGAGGGTTTTTAAAAAAAAAAAAAAAAAAAAAAGTCAAACTGTTGAAAAACAGAAAGGGGGAGTGGGCAAAATCAACTGAAATGAAAAAAAAAAGTCTGCTGAGATTTTTGAATCAAAAAACTATTTTTTAACGACATAATAGGGAAGAGTCAACGTGGATTTAGCAAATGGAAGTCATTCCTCACTAATCTTTTGGAATTTTTTGAGGCTGTAAATAAACATGTAGGATAAAGGTGAGCTGGTCGGTATAGTGTATCTGGATTTTCATAAGGAATTTGATAACATTCCTCACGAGAGACTCTTGAGGAAATTAAATAGTCATGGGATAAGAGAATGTTGACAAGTTCTGTTGCAGATCAGTAACTGGCTAAAGGATAAGAAACAAAGGGTAGGACTAAATAGTTGGTTTTTGCAATGGAGAGACATAAATAGCAGGGTGCCCCAAGGGTCTGTACGGAGACAGGTGTTGTTTAATATATTCATTAATGATCTGGAAAAGGGAGTAAAGAGTGAGGGGATCAAATTTGCAGATAACATAGTTATTCAAAATAGTTAAAACCTGAGTGGACTGTGAAGAATTGCAGGAGGATCTTGCGAGACTGGGCAACTAAATGGCAGATGAAATTTAATGTGGACAAGTGCAAATTGATGCACGTAGGGAAAAACAATCCAAACTGTTTGTACACAACGCTGGGTTCTAAATTAGAAGTTACCACTCAGGAAAAGGATCTTAGAATCATTGTGGACAATACATTTAAATCCTCAACTCAGTGTGCTGCAGCGGACAAAAAAGCAAACAGAATGTTAGGAATTATTCGTAAAGGTATAGAGAATAAAACAGAAAATATCGTAATGACTATAAATCTGTGGTGCGACTGCATCTTGAATATTGTGTGCAGTGTTGGTTGCCTCATCTCAAAAGAGAAATAATACAACTGAAAAAGGTACAGAGGAGGGAACAAAGATGATAAAGGGCATGGAACAGCTTCCATACAAGGAGAGGCTTGATGGGTTAGGGCTCCTCAACTTGGAGAAGAGACAGCTGAGAGGGGATCTCATAGACATTTATAAAATCATGAACGGTGTGGAACGAGTTAATAGAGAGCGGTTATTTATCCCCTCAAATAGGACTAGGGGACACTCCATGAAACTAACTGGCAGCAGATTTAAAACAAAAGGAGGTATTTTTTCACTCAATGCACAATTAACTTGTGGAATTTGTTGCCAGAGGATGTGGTCAAGGCCAGTAGCATAACTGGGTTTAAAAAAGGATTGGATAAGTTCTTGGAAGATAGGTCTTGGCTATTAGCCAAGTAGGTTGGGGAACATAACCTCTGACTCTTGGGAGCTGGGAATGAACAGCAGGTCACCCCATTATGACCTGTTTGGTACTTCTCCCAAGCAAGTGAGATTGGCCACTGTCGGAGACAGGATGCTGGGCTCAATGGACCATTGGTCTGACCTAAGCTAGGCTGGAAATGAGATTTTTCCAAAATGGGAAATCTTGTCAAAATCCTGGTTCCTGATACCATCTCAGTTGAATCCAGAACCTCTTGGTACTTAGTAATGTCTCATCAAGCATTTTGTTTCTCGATTTACCGACTTTCTGCTTAGCAGGATCTTGTTTACCGATTTGTCAAAGCAAAGGGAACAACATAGGACAATATTTGGAGTCACTGGAGTGGAGGTTAAGGGGCACTGTGGTGAGGTTAAGGGGTGAGCTATTCACAGTGACTGGCTCAGAAATGTGGAAACAACAAACCTGGAAGTAAAGTGGTCGCCTCAGCAATGCGGTAAGTAGTAAACGAACTGTATGTAGTAAATGGTAAGTGGAAAGTCGGTAAATTTGGATGATATGTCATGGTATCGCAAGAATCGAGAAATCGCATCAGTATTGGGAAATGGTTGAGAAATCGATCTTAGTTCCCGAAATGGTGAAATTCCTTGCGAGCAACAATAGCTACTTGCTTCAGCCCTAGTCTGATCCAGTCTGGCACTTTTTATGTTCCCAGAAATCAAAGATTCAAATCCCAGCAGGAACTACCAAACGCTTGTACTGAAGCTGTTTTGGGGGTGTGGACAAAGAAAAAAGCTGCCCCAGGCCTTTTATATTTAGGGTTCACATCATGGATGACTACACATCTCTCCTCCTTCATGACTGGGGCGATGGAGTTCAGTCTGTTCCCATAGTCTCCTGCAGCTGGTTCTGGTGGGTCCCAGCCATAGGTGACTCTCAAATTAGTCTGCTGAGGAGTCCAGTTCCCACAATCTTCCCCTGGGCTCTAGAAGTCTTAAAATGACTTGCAGGCAGTATCGGCTCCACATAGGTTGCTCTGTGCACCTGTCTGCTCTGCAAAAGATCCCAGGGTTTTTCCATGAGAGACTTTGGGTAGACTTTAGAATTTGGCTGAGCTACTTGGCTGCCAATGAATCGGCCCATGTTGCAAACACTATTGTAGAATGCTTCTGGTGATTGCTCAGCCTGAGGCTGTTGGAGCTGCTGCCTCAGGCTTGGGACCTGTCTGTGGTTAGTTATCTGCTCTCCAGTGAAATGGCTGTCAGTCAATCCAAGTCCCAAACTCTGGCCTACTCTCTATGGGGCTTCTAGGAACAAATAATAAGCCCTCATTTTTCTCCCCCCTGCTTGGAGGGACATCTAACTGACTGACCTCGTTTCCTTCCAATTCCAAGCAGCAAAGCTTTCTCCCTCTTGTAAGTGGCACACGCTGTTGCAGCTGGGTGAGGTGACAGCAGCTATTTCCAGTAGGGCTTCTGGTTTTAACTCTACTTTCCAGTATGATTTTGGGGTACCCAAGACAGTCCTATGATTATGACTTTTCCAGAGTGGCACAATGAACAAGAGACTCTGAACCTGTTTATTCAGATCTTTTGCTATGGTCACATGGCTTCCTGGACTGCTTGCTGTCTTGTTCCCATTCCTCGGGACCATGCTTTTAATGCTGGGGTGCTCCAGCTGTGCCTAGCCGAGGGGTTCACCCTGTACTCACCAAGTGTCTGAGGCCTGAATAGAAGAGAGAGTGCAGATCGTTTCTTGATATGTGCCCAGAGACTACATTTCCCAGAATGCACTGCTTACATACCCTGGCTGCTGGGTTCTGTTGTCTGCCCTTGCTGTGCCTGTGTATATTACGGATCATAATGACCAATCCTGTTCCGTGCTTGGTCCCAGTTCTCCACCCCTGTGCTGGAGCAGCACTGTCGGTTGCACTGGGTGCCTAGTCCCCCTGTTTTCCCTGTCTAGGGCCCTGCTGCTGCTGCTGCTGCTGCATGCTGGAGTAAGGATGGCATCGTCAGGGCACCATGCTGACTGCTCCTGCTGCTCCCATGAGGCTGCAGTGTTGAGCGTCCGCCAGACCTTGGAGGAGATGGACTTTGAGCGAGGTATGAGCTGCTGAGGATGATGCCTTGTAGGGTGCAGTACAGCCCTGGCGGGTCAGGGAACTAGCTGGCACTCGTCAGGCTTCCTCCTTTGGGGTGATGGTTGCAGGCAGCAGTCCCAGACATGCTGAGTGAACGTGGGCAGATGCGCTGAGTCCCGGGGGGGGGGTTGGGCCTTCTGAGCTGGTGGCTGTTGGAGGCAGGGGGGAGGGTCCCCTTGTTGCACTGCATTGACCCCTTTAGAGGGACTGTCTAGCTGTAGAGGCCTGGGCTGAGTGGCTGCAGAGTGATGTATTTGGGGGGAGGGGTCTGCTCAGCATGGGAGTTAGAGGAAACTCTGAGAGGCAGGAATGTCCTAAGGAATTGATTTAGGAGCCTATCTCAGCTGGGAGGTCTGAGGAAAGTGCTGGGCCCTGCAGGGGAAACCCTATTCCACCCCCTACCTGCCATACCTGATCTCCTTGTGCAATGGGTAGCTAAGCTATCAGGCAACGGATGTGCTTCTGTCTCTAGGAATCTGGTCGGCTGCTCTGGATGGAGACCTTGGACGGGTTAAGAAACTGGTTGAGAAGCACGTTGACCCTAGCCAGCCCGACCAGTCCGGCTTCACGGCTTTGGTAAGTTACCCCTTCTGGGAGGCAGCAGCAATGTCAGAACTAACAAGATGGGTGATTGAGAGGCGTGTGGAGCCTGGCCTTAGGTTGCAGCCTGCTCCCAAACTCTAGGGGGTGCTAGCCCAGCGCCAAGTACAATAGAGTGCTGTCTTAATTGCTAGTCACAAAATGGGGGGACTGGGGCTGCAGGGGCTTGGGAAAGAGGCCATAGACGTATCCCCTGGAGGGAGGAAGCTCCTGTGGGATGATGTTCCTAGAAGCCTCCAGAGAGTGGTGTCCAGGTGGGGGCCCTGTCTGGGCACTGGGTGGCAGGTTATGATGTGAGTTTGCTGAGTCTTGATGTTCTGTGGGCAGATGGTCACATGATAGGAAGAGCTGCCCCCGTTAGCCCCTTTGTTAGCAGGGAGAGCAGACCTGAACTGACTTCTTTCAGCCTGGAGAGGGTCCCCGGAGGTCAGGGTGAGGCAGGCTTGGGGGGACCTTTGTGCTGATCCCACCGTGGCTATTTCCCAACATCTCTCTATCTGGAGCTGTCACTCTGCTCTTGCCTCCTGCAGCACATTGGAATGATGACCCCTGGAGAGGCTTGAATGCTCCTGCCCTGTCAATCAAATCTCTCCTTGGAGCAGTGCCGGAGGAGAAGCCTCCCCTGAGAGGCACTAATGTGCCCTCAGAGCTTCTGGGCTATGGGCTGACAGAGGAACAGGCAGGATGAATTGCCTGGCTGTTAATAATCATTGATTAATAAGCATTGAAAAGTCCCAGTGGTCTCTGTGTATGTGTGAAAGAATCAATAGGATGGGCAGGCTAAGTGCCAGTGCTTTGTCCTGGCTTTGCCCTCCTGGCATCTTGGGTTTTAAAAGCTAAGCAGGGCCAACACTTTGTGGAGGAAGCTGCCAAATAAACCCAAGGGCTTGCAGAGCTGGAGAGTCAGCAGTGGGTGCTGTTGTGGTGTAAAAAATGGGCTCCGTGGCTGTAACGGTCTGATATTGAAAGGTTTGGGGCTCCGGAGCGCAGAGACTGGAGTTTGCTTAGTCACAAAGACCATGATCTTCTAATCTTGTGGGTTTCAATAGGGCTACTCATCATGCATAAGGGGCTTGAGAACCAGTGCCCATCGGGACAGCTGCTACTGCCAGTCACTTGAGCCTTTTGTGAAACACAGGCTCCTCCTGTGCCAAGGTGAAGGTTTTTGCCCATCTGCCGGGAGGCAAGGCAATGGCTACAGCAGAGAACAGTTTCAGAGTGAGCAGCACTGCTTGCCAGGAAGAGGGAGAGAAGCAGGCACTGCTAAGACACCCATTGAGTGGTGCTGGGGGAGAGAGAGGGCATGAGGGAAGTGACTTGGCACACCTAGTAGTGTCAGGCTGTCCAAGGTATTGCTTCCTGCTGCCCCTTTCTGGATCACTGGTTGCAAAGGGAGAGGTGTCTTGGAGAGCAAAGCCAGCTTCTTAGGGCTCATTCAGATTGGGTGGAGGCGCATGCCCACGTTCTGAGTGTGGTGTGAAATCCTCACCACTCCCTGTGCTCCTCGGAGATTTGTGTTCTCTGCCACCCGATGCAAAGGGTTTGCTTGCGAGGGTCTGACTATCAAGTAGCAGTGGTGCTCTGTGATTGGATTAGCCTGGAGGAAGCCTCAGTCCCTGATAATCGGTGAAAATGAATTACCCACCCAGAGGTGTTTTATTTGGGGGGGAGGGGAGCAGTGGTCATACATCCCACTAGGGATGGGCGGGAGCTCCCTTCTCTCCCATCCTCTTTCAGGGGTGGCAGGAGCACAAGCTGGGGGTTCAGTAGCGGTGTTTCCCTCCTCTCCCAGAAGATGCCTCTCCAAACGGGAGCCCTTAAAGTGTTGGTGAAACTGGCCTCCTCTGATCTCTCTCTCGAGTGCAGGGAGCTGGTGGGGGGCTTTCAATGCTGCTGCTGGGGTAGTGGCAGAGGAGAACAGACCCAGAGCCTCTGGGTCCATTCCCCTCTGCTGCTACCCAATGGCAGCATCGGCAGCTACTTCTGCTGCTGCTGTGGTTGTGGGGAGGGAGAACGAACCCGGAGCCTTTCCCCAAGCGCGAAAAACCCTGAATCTTCCCTCCCTCCTCACTACCGTGGCGGCAGGCGCTGTAGCAGCTTTTGATTTTGCCGTCAAGGTAGCAGGGCGGGAGATTGGATTGGAGCTTTCTCCCGAGCTTGGGGGAAGATCAGGCCCTGGGTTTGTTCTCCTTCCCTTCTGCCCTGATGGCAGCAGGGAGAGCACCCAGTCCACAGGTCCTCTCTACTGTTCCTGCTTCCAGTTCTCCAGTGCCCCCCCCATGACTATTGTTAAACATGACAACAGCTACATAGAAGAAGGAAGCACACTGTTGTAGTACTCGTGGCTGGCTCTGCAAAGATGGAGCTTAGGCTGTGGGTGGCCAGGGAAGAGATGCCGGAGAGCAGCTCCACATGGGCAAAAACGTGACACTACTTACTCACTTTTGAGTGGCCACTGTCATGTTTGTTAACACCGTTTCCTGTTTGTCACTCCCGTCTCCAAGTGATCATAGAGGTCTGGCCAGAGAGTCCCAGAGCAGGGACTTCCTCCTCCACTGGAATGTTGCATGCAGGGATACTACAAGGGCATTCCTGCATGCTCTTTGTACTGTGTGAAATTCCATAGTAAAGCAAGGAGTGTCTAGGGAAATGCAGGGGAATTGGTGGCTGTGTGAATGTGTTGCTATGAGACATGACAAACACAGATTAAGGAACAAGTAAGTAGTCTCCTTGCAAGGGGTAGGGCGTTATGTGAATGAGTCCTTATTAGACAGGGTGGGTGGAGAGAAGAGAAGAAATACACTGAAAGAGGCATGTACACTCTGGAGAGTTTAACAGCAGGACTCTGACCCTGATGGTACAGTCTGACCCTAGGGCAGAGACCTCCTGCAGAGCACTAGGCCAGCATGTTGGACGAGAGTAACCTCATTTCTTGGCCGTTAAAGATCAGCTTTATTTATTTTCATAAAGTTCAGGACATAAGCAAGGTCACTGCGTTCTGTCCTCCTGAACTACTTTGGCAGCCCCTGCTGGAGATACCATACCCCTTTCCTCTCCCGATAACAGTTACTGTGTCCCTCCCCAGAGCCAGCTGCATTTCTGGAGTGGGGTGCCACCCCTGTGCTTGGTGTCACACACAGATACTGGACTACAGGTCTAACAAATATGTAAAAGTAAAGGTTAAACATGTATGTAATGTAAAAGCTGAGAACTGGAAACTCACTTCATGCAATGGAGAGAGACGAAGCCAGGCCGAATGTGTATGCAGATAAGCCTGCCAACACCTCTGCAGGAGCCAGACAGAAACCATTCAGTTGCAAATGTGTCTTTTCCTGCCTACGTGTCTGGAAGCAGAGTCCTCCAGGCGGGAAAGTCAAACAAAGAAAGCTGAAAAGATATTTAAGGAAGAAGACTTTTTCCCTAAAGTCAGTTGGGCTCAGTTGAGAGAAGAAACTTTGCTGACTAACCAGCTAAGGACAAAAGCCCAGCCCCACTACATCGGGCTGAGAAATGGACTACTTTAGGGTAAGATCTTAACTAGGGACTTACTCAAAACAGACTAGGATTGCGTTATTTCCTTTTGTTTTATTTGCCACTCTGCGTTCAAACTATCTTTGTTTATGTAATCAATACACTTTCTTTACTAAGAAGTGCTTTCTGTGGTCTCACATTGGGGAACACAACCTGAGTATCTTGTGCCCTCAAGCACTAGCGAACCCAGAGAGAGAGTTTGAGAACGGGAAGTCTCTGGAGCTTGGGTGACAGAAGTGTAGTTCCCCTTTGCAGGACTGGATCAGCTAGAGAGAGAACTGATTCAGACAGGCTGCAAGTGAGGGAAACTGAGTCACCTAACCCAGAAACTTGGGGTAGTGGACCCGAACCCCGTGGCACTTGGTCTTCGAAGCACTTTGGGAGCCAGGCTGGCCAGTGCCATATCCCTGAGCTGCTCTGTCTGTCCTGTCTTGCAGCACTACGCCAGCCGCAACGGGCACTATGCTGTCTGCCAGTTCCTGCTGCAGAGTGGAGCCTTCTGCAATGCCCAGACCCACGGCGGAGCCACTGCCCTTCACAGAGCCTGCTATTGTGGCCACACGGAGGTGGCCAGGCTGCTGCTGATCCACGGAGCTGATGCTGCGGTCACCGATGATGATGGGATGACATGTCTGCATAAGGTGTGGGGGTGGGGAGGGGAACTGAGATCCTGCAATGCCCATGGGGCAGGGCCAAGACCTATCAGGGATTCTCCTTCCCATGGGATCATATGGCTCAGCCTCTGGGTGGTGATTCTGAATACCTGGCTGCAATGTGATGCGTGCGCTCTACAGAATGCAGCTGGCCCTGCTTGGGTTGGTTCTCTGTCAGATCAGGGGTGGAAGCCAGTGTTTTGGGCACGTTCTGTTCCCCAGGGTTTGATCTGGAGGCTGGAACGCCCATGCAGGCTAGACTGTGCAGGCTGGAATCTAGTTCCTAATCCCATAGCATGAGCAATGGTGGGGCCTGCCTGCCTTTTCCCATGGCTGGTGGGAGACCCCTCCTTCCCTCCAGGGCTGTACTTGTCCAGGATAGGCCTGTCCCCTTCATCCGCACCTGCCTGAGACCCTCTCCTTCTTCTCCTGCAGGCAGCAGAGAGAGGCCACGAGGAGCTCTGCAACCTCTTGCTGCAGCACAGCCCAAAGCTTAAAGATCAGAGGGACAGGAAATCCAGAAGAGCATGTGATCTGGTTCCCAGCAGTGGCTCCTTGAGGGACCTTCTGGAGGGCTGAGGAAGCAATTCTGGTTTCTAGTTGGCTCCGTCTCCCCCTGCTGGTGTGCTGTGGTATGACAGGGATGCTGCAGAATCATTTTGTTTCGAACTCTGCTGACAACTATGCTGAGGGGCCAGCTCCTGTCCTGGATTCTGCTTTGCTGGAAGGGATACTCTAAGGAGAGTCTATCAGCTGGGCACTGGAGCACCAGCATCCCAGCTGTTGGAGGAGAGGAGCCTTGCAGAGGTGCAGGCCTGCAGCGAGTTGGATACCGTTGTTTCCAGCCTGGGACACCAACGTAAAGAGTCCGGGGTGAGACGCTGAAGTGGCCATCTTGTTTGTGGGCATCTGAACTGGGAGTTCATTGGTCCTGCATGTTTCTCTGACCCTGTGAGCATGGTGTCCTCTGAAGTTCCCCTTCCTTTCGCAGTAAAATCACTGCTGGTTTGGGGGCTTTGGCTATGATAACTTTGTGTTTGGCGGGGGAGGAGGGGGTGGAGATATAAATAGGAAGCCGTAGGTCAGCCGTGTGTCCTGAGACTCCCATTGGCCAAAATGGAAGTCTCGGGTTTAAATTGCTTATCAGCGAATGACCCCTTCCCGCCTAAATTCTCAGTCTCATGGAAGTGCTCCAGCCTAGAACTGGCTGCTGGCACACAGCTCGGGGGAGTGAGGAGGAATGACTTCATCTGAGGATGATTCCAACTTGCAGTGTGCCCCCGCTCCCCCTGGGCTTATGTGCTGGGACTGGCCCTAAACGTATCTACCTTAGAAGGGTAAGGAGCTGCGGGGATTCGAACCTGCCACTCTTGGCTCAGCTTTAGCTTCCTGAGCTTCCCCCAGCTGCTGCCCCTCCCCTAAACAGGCGCTATGACTGTAACCTTGGGGCATGTTGAGGGGGGGTTAGTTTGTGATTAAATATCAGCCTCACTCAAGATATTTCCGTCCTGCATGCTGTGTGTTTGTAACATGAACTCCTGGGGATCTGGTGACTGGGCTTCATGTCTTCTTAACCCTTCTCCATCTCCTTCGTCCTTTCTGTGGGGCCCTGCTGGAAGGGTCAGATGGTGTTTTGGATCCTAGTTGCCCCCTAGTTGTGAATACAGGCTTTTTAACCTCTTCCTGTTATGTCTCCTATAGCCTTGTCTACTCCCATCCGAACAGCTGGCTGAGCGGCATTTCTCCTGCAGGAAGCTGCACTGTGGGAGCTGCCTGCAAACTCACTCCCATCCTGCTTGGTGCTGCTGCTGCAGTGAGGAATGTGCAAGGCCTCCCCCGCAGGGGAGAATGGGGCAACCCTAAATAAACACAGCTCTGCTTCCCCAGCTTGGAGGAGCCAGTGTTTCCCTCTTCTCTGCTCCCCATTCCTTGCGTTCCCCTCTGCTACACAGCAGTCAAGCAGGGGGAGGGGGGAGGTCTTTTCCCTCCTGCTTCGGTGCAGTGGCATGGCAAGATTATGGTAGACTTGGGTTCACTCCCCCCCCCCCCCCGGGGATGGGGTCTTCCAAAGCAGCAGCCCTCTCAAGCCTCCCAGCCAGCCTCAGCCTTCACCTGCAAAGGCAATGGCACCGCCCTGGATCCCAGTGAAGCTTCTCAGCGCAGCAGCAACCTTACAAGGAAGTAAGTTTTTAGGAGTTGATGGGGCCAGCATTCCACCCCCTGTCCACTCTGAAAACATCCATCTTGATGGGGCCCTTTGCAAGCGGCCTGAGCACCACTAGAAAAGTTTCAGAGTGGGTGGAGGCAGAGTGTTGGTACTGCTCTCTCCCCCACCCACTCTGAAAATGTCCTAGTGGTGCTCGGGCCACTAGGAAGGCCCTCGAGTCCAGGGCCCGGGCTTGACTGACCCGCTCCATGCTAGTTACAGCTCTGCTTCTGTGCTCCCTACTGAAGAGGCCCATCGATAGAAGGCCAGTGGTAGGCAGTGCTCATATCCCTCCCACCCACTCTGGGCCCCAGTGCGGAGCCTCTGTGAATCCCAAACACTGCAAGAGGGAGCAGTCCCCTTTGTGGATAATGCCACGCTCCTTGCCCGCAGCCACACACTTGAGTACAGGGGGCGAAGAACAGCACTGTGTCTGGTAGAGGCTGAATGAGGATTACAGTGGCTGAAGGGGATGTGGCTGGGGTGCTGGCAAACTGGGCTTGGCCTTTCAATGATCTCACGGCTGGCCTTGCTTGGTTACTGACTGAGGGGGAGAACACCGCCCCACATCCCCTGCTCCTTGGAGCATAGGTTGAGGACTGATTTGGGGACGACAGCTCCCTGCTGTCTCCCCCAATCTCGGTAGTACAGCACCCCCTGGTGCCGTGCTCGGGACTGACTCAGGGAAGAGTTCCCACCCTCCTCCCAGTGCCACACCAGCACTAATGGAGAGCCCCCTCCATTCTTGTTACCTGCTCTGCCCCAGCTGTGGTACAGCGTGCCCTAGTGCTGTACTGGGCATGTACTCTGCTCATTGCACCAGTTTTCCTGAACAAAGCTAGGAGCTCCGTGGCTGCTTTTTCAGTGTATGTTCCTACAACAGGCCACTAGGGGCAGCGTGTCCGATCTCCATTATGCCCTACTTGTAGCCTCGGGCATTGACTGGCCAGTCTGGAACTTCTTTGGCAGAGAGACAATGGATTTGTGTGGGCTGGTGGGTCAAGGCCCAGAGTGGCATGTCAGTTTCTGGGGGCTATCCCAGCCTCACCACATGCTTGTTAAACTCTCTGTGAGTCTCTCTTTCCCCTCCACCACCGCATCCTCTGCTCAGCCAAGCTTCCCTGCTGCTGTCGGTTTTCTTCCCTGGCTTCTTATCTTTTCCTTCACTTTACAGGCAGCCGAGGATGCATCCCTGCTTCTGGAGGGTGCTCTATTGCCATGGGGGGTTGCCAGTGGAACACTCATGAGGACACTCCTGAGTTACCTCCCTGTAATAATCCAAACTCCAAATAAATAATAGGGTGCTAGGAATATGGGGAGGCTGCAGGGCTCTGTCTCCCCTCGTGATGGTGGGAATGTGAATAAGTTGCAGGTCTCTGTGGTGGGGTCATGCGCAGCCTGTCGTGCTCTCTTGCCCCAGAGGCTTTGGGGCTCTTTGGTCCCTAGTGGTACATTCATTCTAGTGAAGCTGCTACTTTCTGAGCCAAGAGATTCAAGTCTCTTTAGCTCTTACAGAAGGGACTTGTGTATCAAGATCCAGAACTCCAGTTTAATCCTCGCTGAGTTGGTCAAGAGCTAGGTCACTGCACTGGTATCGATCGGGGAGAGGGGCGTATTTGCAGTAGGAGCAGAGAGTCTGAGTAGAATAAGGGATCTGGTTCAGCTTGTTAAGACTGAAATTAGCTCTGCTCTGAAGTGTGGGTCTGATTAATGGTTCTGTTTGCTGCGATGGGCGTTGCACTGGGCCCTGAGCTGATGGTGTGTCTCGGAGAAAGAGCTGCTGGGTTACTAATAAGGACCTTGGAGACTGGATTTCCCTCTGCCTACAAGAGTGTCCTGTCAGGCCTGAGCTACATTGGCAGGGTGGTATGGGAGGGCTACCCCAGGGTACCCTTGGGAGCCTCATGTGCCAGTGGAGAGCAGGCATAGCTGCTTGGGAGGGGATGTTGCCTGTTGGCAGCGTCCCAGCTGCCCTCTCCCAGCTTTCCAGTTGCTCATTGGAGGAAAGAACTGGTTAATGCTACCACTGAAGCTGCCCAGATTACTGCATTAGTGCAAACATCCTGGGGCCTGGGAATCCCATTTCTGCCCCCCCCCCCCCCCCTCTTCCCTTGCTGAAGTGAGACGATATTTTAGTCGGTGTTACAGGGCACCTGAGCTATCCAGCTGGTCTGACCCAGGATGACGCTTAGGACATGGGAGTGGGGGTGAGGAGGGCTTTGGGCAGAAGCCAAATCCACTCTCCCTTGTGAGGGGAAACGTCTGCAATAAAAGGAACGGCGCAGGCTGCTAGCCCTGAGTGAGCGGCGTGGCTCTGGAGCAGGGGGGGACCATGGAGATCATCAGCATTCAGCAGTTGGTAAGGGGCTGGGGCTGGGTGCGAGGATCCCCGACCTGTGACTGCTGCAGGTGCTAGGAGGGCCTGGAGGTCTGAGTGTAGTGGGGGGGTGGGGGCTGCTGCAGGTGCTAGGAGGGCCTGGAGGTCTGAGTGTAGTGGGGGGGGGGGAGGCAGGGGAGCTTGGAAACAACTGAAGTGTGGTTGTCCCAGAATTCCCTGAGTGCATGGCGAGTGCCTCTGCCTGCAAGAGCATAGCAATAATAGGGCCCCACTCTGCAACTGCACTGGGGCCCACCAGTCTCGGGGGGTGGGGGGTAGCCTGGCGCTGCTGCATCTACTGCCACTGGGGAATGGGGCCCCATTCCACCCCTCGCTACTTCCCTGCCTGCTTGTACCCATAAGCAAAGCAGCAAAAAGGACCTGACGGTGAATCAGAAGCAGCGCTGACTCATTGCTGACCCGATGCCCCCAGTGTGATGCTCCAGGGGCGCTGTATGGCTGGGAGTGGTATCTAGCTGAGTAACGGGCAGTGGGTGACGCCAGTGCACAGACGTGGCAGCAGGGTGAGTAGAGACCCGATGCCCCAGTGTGGGGCCAACGGGTGCTGGACCGCAAGGGATGGTGGACAGTTTAGGGAGCACTGATTCCCAGGCACCAGCATGGAGCTAGAGAAGACTGTTGTAGGAGGGGTTTATTCTGGCTCAGACCAGGTACATTGCTGGCGCTATATAAATGCTAATAATAATAATAATAATAATGGGAAGCTGAAGTCCTGCTTCCCTGGGGCCACTGACCACTTCCTATAGGAGCTGGTTTGGCTCAGACGTAGGACTTCTGCAACCCAGCAGGGAGAATTCCTACTGCTTCCCTCTCGGGTACTCCTGCTGTGTGATGTACAGAGGCTGTTGTGTTCCACCCCAGATGTGGCTGCACTGGAACGGGGGAGCAGTTGCATTGAAGGGCCCCTTGGGGTGAGGAGGCAGATGGAAGAGCTGTCCCAGGACACAGGGCCTTTTCACAGCTAGTACATATCAGGTGAGGGTCTCACGTGGCTGTTTCAGCCAGGTAGCTCTATGCTATTGGCAGTTTCTGAGATTACAAGCTCTGCATGAACAGGGAGATAATGGCTTGATCTGCACAGGATTTGGGCAGCTGTTGCCCCAGCTGATTGAAGCCAGCAGGGCTAGGGGAAGATGTGCTGGGCTGACAGAGCTATTGGAAAGAGAAAGCCCAGAGTCCTGGAGGAACTGGGTAATCCAGTTAAATGCAAACTTGGGCTCTGTGCTGGGGTACAGAGTGCTGGCCTTCTTTCCCCCAAGCCCGGAGGTTCCCAAACAGTTGGTCAGGAAATCTGCACAGGGGGTTGTGATGTTAATTGATCTACTTTGTGTGGTTTCTGTCACTGTCTGGGGTCCCAGGATTTAAGTCTCAGAATGTGGTTATACAGGCAAAAAAGTTTGGGAACATCTGTCCTAGCAGACAGATGGTGACAAAATAGTTCTGATGAGATCTTTTTATTGGACTCACATCTGTTGGGGAGCGTATGTAAGATTATGGGTCACATGTAAGGCTATAAGGAGCTGCCTACCTGAGTCAGACCCATGGTCCATCTTAGCCCAGTATTGTCACAACCTGACATGGCAGCAAAGTTTCAAATCTGGCTCTTCAGAGTGTCCAGCAGAGGCCATACCCAGGTGTGCTACCAGGAATCCTGAATTAGAGAGGCCGGGGATTGAACTTGGGGACCCTTTACATGGAAAGCATGCGCTCTACCACCTGAGCCACGGCCCACCCCCAGGTACCATGGTCACTAGCAGAAGTTGGTCCGATAAGAGAGATCGTCTGAACTACTTTGTCTCCACCAACTGGAAATGTTGCAAGATCTGGCGGTTCAGTGGGGGAGAGGGGTGATGAGTGGGGGGTGGGGGGATGTTTTCTCTGCTTCCTCCTTTTATGATTGTTTTGTTTTTTATTGTTGTCAGCCACCCCAAGCTGCCTGTGGCAGGACGGGTGGGGTTATAAGTTTTAAAAATAAATCAATCCCCTTCACTGGGAACCAACACGACCACTGCAGCCAAAAGCAGCATGGGAGCCAGCGTGCAGGCGCTGAAGCGAGACAAGCTCTGAGCAGAAATAAGGCTCTGATCTTCATCAGGGGAAAGGATGAAGCCAGGCTTCCAGGCATGGGATGGATTCTCCCCTTCTGGGGGAATGGACCACAGGCCTGTCCTTGCTCAGACAGCGAGCAGCCCATGGGTGGCGTCTGCACTGTTCAAGGCTGCCCCTGCAGCAGCATCTCCTCCCACCTCCACCCCCCAATCACCCGAGAAGCTGAAATTGGGGTGGAAGCAGAGCTGCCCCTAAGCTGCAGCAAAGGGCTTGTTCTCTCCCTTGTGTTTGTGCAGCCCTGGGATGGCTGGTTCCTTGGACTCCCCCGTCCCTTCCAGGCACCTCCCTGTTTCTATGTCAAGCCAGACACCTCGTGGTGCATGGGAGGTGGGTGGGGGGTGCTTGTTTGGCTGGCACAACCTTTGCGTTTGCCCCTGCTGGCTCTTTGGGATGGCTCCAACCTGTTGCAGGCTGGGTCCCATACATTGCAGTGCTGTAGGGGTCAGTTCCCATGAGCTCCTAGGTCAGTGTGTGGGTGGCTTTGGGGGTTTCATCCAGCCCCCCAGTCTCTTTGTTGGCCGACGATTGCCTCTGCCCTGGTGCCCTCCAGGCTTTTTAAAGTGAATTTGCCCCCTTGGGCGGCAGGGACGGCATATGTCTCACATGATGTTTACTTCCCACTGGGCCCACGAGGCGCCTGCTGTCACCTTCCCCAGCCAATGGTATAAATATAGAGGTTCTTTAATCTGGCCTGGGGGCCTGACGCCACCTTGGATTCCAGGGACAGATGCAAGGAACTGGAGGCACGGGTGGAATGTATCAGGCTGGGCCTGGCACCATCCCTGCTTAGCAGGGTGGGAGCAGCCTGCAGGACAGAGCCCTTAGCCAGGAGCAATGGGGGCAAAGGGCAGATCAGGAAATAAGCTGGGGTCTTCTCATTCCAGTGGGGTCAATGGGGCCAAGCAGGAGCCGGCAAAATAAACCGGCTGGAGTGCTAACGATGCAGCAGGGACAGTAGGGATCCTCGTTAAAGAGCAGCTGGCCTAGTGCTCTAATTGAGCTCTCCCTCGGCCAGCCCTAATACCCAGGAGCTGCCTGACCACTCCAGCGACGTTCAGGGGCTGGCACCCTCTCTACAGGTGATGCCTAGAAAGAACCACAAGAGGGCAGTGCTCCTCTGGGACTTGGCAAAAGCAATAGGCATCTCATTCTTGGGCATCTCATTCTTGGGCACAGGCTGAGCCAGGATTCCTGGGTTCTGCTCTCCCCTCTGCTGCTGAATGACCTGAAGTCAGTCACATCCCCTAACCCTGCTGTGCCTCGGGTTCCCCAGCTGTAATATAGCACTTAGCCAGAGCCCCGTCAATCCCCCCACCCCAATTCTGCAACCAGGAAACTCAAATTATGTGAGCAGAAAATAAGAAATTTTGCAAGAAGAATAAATTATGCAAAGTAACTACATGCTACAAATTGGAATTTCAATGAATTTCTCAGCATGCCATTGTATCAATTTTGAACATATGTGCGTGTTGTTTTTAAAAAAATATCCCACGGACCTATCAGCAGGGGGGTCTTCTGGGGTTGTGGACTGCTCTTCTTCAGTGGCTGTGGCACAAAATTCCAGGGCCCTGGAATATAGACCAGCAATGAACAGTGCCAGCACCTCATTGGCTAAACTCATAGCACTCCCCAGTCAGGCTGCAATTCTGCACTGGCAGAGGCAATTTCTGTGATAATTTGGCCAAATGCAAAGTTTCACAAGTATGGCTGTGACCCCAGCAGCGCCGAATTCACAGGGACTTTGCGCTTAATTCAGCAAGGTGGCACCAAGCTTAATTAGAGTTTGGAAGGTGTATGTCCTCCCCTGCCAAACCAGCCTGTCTCCTTCCCTCTCCCCAGTCTGATTGGGGTCAGCAGCCCCTAGAAGGGAAAGGCCCCACAATCCTATTCTCAGCCTCCTGAGAGAATCCACCTTTCCCAACAAAAGGGGAGCCAGGACCCCCCTAGCAAACAGAGGGTTCTATATCCCCTCAGCCTGCAGTCATGATGGAGCTGGTGCCTCTTAGAGGGGAAAGACCCCCAGACCTTGCTCCCTAGATCTGTCCGATAACCCCTATGCCACCTCCTTTCTTTCACAGGTAAGTGGCGAGCAACATGAGGGGAAGGTGCGAGGGTTCGAGGTGCGGTCAAGAGGGACGGCCCAGGAGCCCAAGAACTGGCAGCCAGTGCCTGCAGGAGTGCGGGAAGCTGTCAGCAAGGAGAAGCAAAAGGTGGAAGATGAGAAGAGGAAGAAGGTGAGCAGCCAAGCTGCCTGGTGGGGAAGGAACTCAAGCAGAGTCCTGTGTGAGTGACCACAAAGGGGTGATTGGGCAGCAGCCCCCAAAAGATCCATCAATCAGCGAGGATTGGGGTTACCCCCCTGCAAGAGCTCCCCGTGCCCTTTGTTTTCTGATGGGAGTTATCCAAGAGGCGCAGTTAATTGAAGGAGCCAAACATTCTTAGCGAACTTCTGCTGTTAAGTAGCACAAGCAGCAGGGCCGATTATGCTTCCTGACCTACTTATGCCTAGTTTTCCTGATGCCTCGCAACCATCCTGCTCCCTGAGCAGAGAGCACTGAACTTGCAAACTAGTGCCTGACACTTGGAATTCCCGTGCTCCGTCTGTGCTGCAGTGTAGCCACCGACACCCCTGCATCAAGCCTGCTAGGGGAACCGGGCTGCCCAGAGTCCATGGGGCGAGACTGAGGCCGCTTTTATACGAGGCGCTGAAAAGCGCCTCCTGAGTCCCACGTTTAGAGAAAATCCGTGCGGGGAGTGTTTACATGTGACGGCGGCGCTGCTGGAAGTGACGTGCTCCCCATTGTCAGCAGCGCCGCCGTCACATGTAAACACTCCCCGCGTGGCTTTTCTCTAAACGTGGGACTCAGGAGGCGCTTTTCAGCGCCTCGTATAAAAGCGGCCTGAGTCCCAAATGCCCCATCTACTCCCTCTTGTGCTTGACACAGACCCTGCCCTGTAGACAAAGGGAATGGCTTGTTAGGGACCAGGACCCTGACTCGGCTTCTGTAGGTCCCAGGCTCCTGCTGGGCTCAAGGGGGTGGCATTACCCTTATTGTAAGCCACAGGCAGGGACCGCGTCTATTTCTATGTTCTGTACAGCACCAGGTCACATGACTGGCGCTATAGAAATGTTTATTATAATGATAATAATTAATAACCTACATCTCCTTCTTCTCCACTTCCAGCTTGAGACTCTCAACAGCTCCAGGCTGCGTCTAGAGAGCCTGGAGGACCTAGAGGCTATTGTCAGGCTGCGCAAGCAGAAAAGGAAAGTGAAGAGAGTGGTCCGCCCCAAGGAGCCAGAGCCAGAAGTGATAGTGAGTGTCCCCGCTGGAAGCCTCTCCCAATGCAATGTCAGGGAGGGGTAGTGGCGGATACTGGAGCCCGGCAGACTAGCCTTCCCTTTCCCCTTCCTCACCCAGAGCTTGAAGGGCATAGAGATGTGAGGAGCCCAAACCTAGGCTGGGAGGGCTGGGCCAGCACTGCTCATGAGCCTGGTGAGGCCCACTGAGAATGCCCTGAACTCCTAGGAACTGGAGCCCAGCATGCATTGCTGCACTTCACTCCCAGCAGTCCATAGCATGCCCTAGCCCTACTGCTGAAAAGGTTGCTAGATCCTGAATTTCATAGTTCCATGCCGGAGGCAAATCTTTCCTTTTTTGGTTAAATTTCCCCTCCACAAATATATAACAAAAATGGTTGGTACTTGGCAAAGAATAACATTTTTCGAGGAGTGATAAGTCCATCTTGTCTCTTAAGCATTTGCTTTGAAGCAATTTGCTCTTGCTGCGCGGCAACTAAGGCCAGATGAGCTTGTAGAATCTAGATGATGCTTTGTTCCTGAGTGAACTGTAGCCAGTCTCTCTGTGGGGGTGACTGCTGGGCAGAAGTTTGCTGGGGCCAGCATGTTCACATGCTCCTGTTCCAGGGGCAGGGCAAACACTTTAGATTCATGGAGCAAACTGCATCAAATACACTGATGGGGTAGCTGCTGCCTCCCTCTTCTTTAGGGATATTTACACCCGTCAGCCTTGGGAGAAGGGCCCTTCTCACACTCCTGTCCCAGACTATCAGAGCACCAGCAGGCAGAACAGACCCCACTCCACTTCCCCATCTTGACAGGAGCCTTTTATCCTGTGTGGGTAAATGCAGGGGTGGTTGTAACAACTTGTAAGCCTCAAGGTCTCTCAGCACAGGCCAAGAAGGAATGGGCCAAGCGGTAGAGGAGGCAGTTTTTTCCCCATGTACCCCCTGCTGGTTGGCCCACTCCAGGGCAAGACTCGCTGCTACAGGCCTATGCTCCCCCATGAGGCTGGAAAGGGATCAGGTAAATAAAACAGGCCAAATGCAAGACACCTCATTGACCTCTCAAAATTTCCCTGAAATGAATAGGATTTTCCAGATATTTCCCTGTACTAAGGGAAATTTCCCTCCAGCAGACAGTAATGTCCTCCCCTTTTATGTAGGCATGACCCGTATGCCAACCATGGTTCTGAGCATGCATTTCTGCCTTTTGACCAGAACCACTGGGTCACATTGCCCGAAACCTGTAGTCTCCATGGACTGCATCCCATAAGTCTTAGAGTGGCTACCGGATTTGCTGTTTTGGGGCAATTGAGTGCTTCTCCTGGGGGCATTGGGAGAGTTCTGGCAAGGCCAGCTTGACTTCCCTCCCTCCCTCTCCCCCCCCCCCTAGACAGAACCTGTGGATGCAACGCAGTTCCTGCAGGCAGCACTGGAAAACCGGGTGCCCGTGATTAACAGGTACCTGGCAGACGGAGGGGACCCCAACGCTCACAATCAGGTACAGGGCAGGCTGTGGGGGAGCATTCGAGGGGCTAAGGATTTAATCCATTAAATGCAAGATCTTGGGTTCTTGTGCAGAATCCAGCGAGGTTCACTGTTTTAACTTCATCTGCTGTGATGCCACACAATGTTCCCAGATGTTGATCTGTTTCTGAGGCACAGCTGGGCCCTTCCTTGGATTCTGCTGGGGCAGGGGTCCCCTCTAACAGGGATCCACCTGATCCACTAAAGGGAGGGGGGAAGTGGAGATCACCTGTCCAGGAGGGTTTGTGGGTAACTTGCATCCTGGTACCTGTGTCATGATGCACCTGGTAGATAATGCATGTGTTTTTCTCTACTTGCAGTTCAGATGCACAGCACTGCATCGGGCCTGCTTACGGGGACATGCAGAGATTGTAGACAAGCTGCTGGAAGGTGGGGCCAAGCTGGAGCCCAGGGACATGGTGAGTGTGTGACATGGCCCAGCCCTGGGATATCTGGGCCTTCACCGAGTCCCTATACTTGCTTAAGCCCTTCTCTCCTGACCTGGGGGTGCTACATCCACACAGACATCTCTGCTTTGTTCCCAAGGCTGGGTAAGCTACATCAGTTCTGAGGTGGTTACCCAGAGTACCTTGCTGGCCCCATGTTCCTACTAGTGGCTTGGCCAGCTCTGGGGGCCCAGGTTGGTCCCTTGAGTAGCTGAGGCCCAGTGGTTGACTCTGCTTTGCCTTTGTCTAGCTGGATGCTACACCTGTGTTCTGGGCGTGCCGTGGGGGGCACCTGGAGATTCTCAAACGCCTGCTCAGCAGAGGAGCTAAGATCTCCACCCGGGACAAGGTAAGGCCTGTGGTGGGCAGTGGGGGCTTGGTGCTGGATCCCTTGCTGGAGCCATTTTTCACAGTGGCTGGTGGGAATTCTCTATTGTACCTGTGAGAAGATAAAGCATCCCAGGGGTGTTCTGTCCTGGGCCCCTGGAATTTGTTTGCAGCCCTGCACTGGGCAGGCTGAAGGCATGCCCCTGGCTCCTACTTAGGTGTCAGTTACTTCACTCCAAGTGACACCTGTGACCGGGTCTCCCGCCTCCTCTTTCCCGACTGCCCTCACCTCACACCAGAACATTGCCTTTTGCTTCCTGTCCATAGCTGCTCTTCATCAGCTGCCATGTTATGGCTTCAAGGGGGCTGCATGTCAGTGGTGGAGGAGGTGCAGCCTCTTTGGGGAGGCTATAGCAGCGTGGCTGTGAGCATCCATGCACTGCTGGGACTGTCCTGTCCAAGCAGTTGTTCTCTCTAGAGAATGCTGTCATCGGCCCACTCTACCTTCCTCTTTAATACAGAGGAATGGCTCCTATAGACATGCCTTTCTGTAGTCTATAAGCGCATGGCATACTGGGATATGTAGTCCCTGCAAGCTGTCTCTCCAACAGAATTGTATGTGGTTCAATCACTGTAGTGTAGCGTAGAGTACAGCACTATAGTGAGCACTGCAGCTGGTGGCACCACTGCTCCCCTGGGCTCTTTGCTTGCTTAGAGTCTCAGATGTGGGATGAGGCATGAGATGCTGTTGTAATGAGCCTTTCTCTGACAGCTGTGGAGTACCCCCCTGCACGTGGCAGTCCGGACAGGGCACTCCGAGTGCGCAGAACACCTCATCGCCTGCGGGGCCAATATCAACGCACAGGACAAGGTACCAATGACGCTGGGTTGGCATGTGCTGGTGAAACTGCTGGCGCAATTGGCATCCAGCAGAAGGTGCTGGAACATGTCGTTTGGGTCTGGCCAAACAGGGAGTCACTGTTTCTCCCCACTCCTGTAATGGTAGGTGCTAAACATAGGGGTCTGGTAGATGCAGGGAGAGATGAGATGTGGGAGAGAACCCTGGCTGAGAGAGTCAGCCAGAACTCCTTGTTCCTAGCTTTCAAAGGCTTTGTGAATTAGGTTCTTTCCACCCCAGAATGGGGTTTGTGTGGTGCTTGCCCCACTTGAGGCCTTTGCCCTGTAGTGCACAGAGCTCGCTCATAGGGACTAGAGGAACACGAGGTTTGATTCTGTCCCTCTGGTGACAGGAGGGAGACACCCCAATTCATGATGCAGTCCGGCTGGGCCGCTTCAAGGCTGTGCAAACCCTACTGATGTATGGAGCAAACCTCAGCGTCCAGAATGAGGTGAGGGCGCCTGCTTCCTGTTGTAGGGGAGGGAGGGAGGGAGGGAAGCATGTTCCCAGCAGCTGGGGGGCTCACACCTTAGCAATGGACAACTCGACTGCACTCAGCACCCAGGGGAATCTAAGTGGGGGGTCGTGCAGGCAGCAAGCCACCCCCAAGCTTCCTGTCTCTGGTCAGGGCCTGCCTGATCTCTGTTTGTCCCCACAGATGGCTATGAGCCCAGTGGATCTGGTGAAGGACTGGCAGACGGGCATCCGTGAGACGCTGCAGTCATTTGCTGACAAGCAGCGCCAACCCACCAGAAACTGACACAGGCAGAGGAGCCGGATAGTGGTCTCCCATCCTGGGAGCCAGCATTCCACCCCCCTCCCCAAACCTCCAACCAACCTAGGTTCTCTGCCCTGGGCCATTCCTCCTACAGAGTTGGGTTCAGAGTCCCTGGGAGCAGAAGAATTATTCCTACACAGCCCAGCAGAGGCCAGGGGGGGGGGGGAGGCATTCCTGCTGCAAGCAAATGCCCACGGAAAAGAGACAAGGCCTTCAAGGCATGCAGCTCCCCCTCTAGAAATTGTAATGGAGGCAGAGAGAGAAGGGACTCAGTCAAGGCCATGCAGTGGATCTGTGTCAGAGTGGGCTGGGAGCAGCACACAGGCACTGTGGCTTGTCTCCCCGACAGTAGCCAAATGCAGAGGCATCACCCCTCCTGCCAAACAATGTTGAAGCAAGGGATCTCTCTCCCAAGGGACAAGGGTCCATGCCAATCACACACTGAAAAAGGAAGAGAGAGTGAAAATGCAAACACTGTACAACGATGTATATATATTAAACAATTCTGTTACTTAGTTTACTGCTGATACAATGTATAAATACAAACAACATAGACTACTATTGTAAATAAACAAAGTATAAGAGTATAAAAATATATGTTGTTATGGATCCCCCTAGGGGAAAAGAATACAGCCAATAATATGCTGACACCGTCATGCACCTTTGACACCTCCAGATGCATTTGGGGGATGCACCCCCTTTCCTCAGTGGATCAGTATGCTGGTATCTATGACTTATTGAATATTCAATAGAATCCTTATATTTTCCTCCGTGCCTGTGACTCTGTAGAAGCCCAGAGCACTTCCAGATTAGGATTCACCCGCGACTACGCCCACTCACTGCACAAATATAACCATCCTCCTCCTTGCATCGCGAATGCTGTTGTGCGACCTCACTCGCTGTAGTTCCCAGAACATTACCTTGGAGCTGTCGAAGATGCATGATGGTGGCAGCATATTACTGGCTGTATTCTTTTCCCCTAGGGGGATCCATAACAACATATTTTTATAATTTTATACTTTATTTACAATAGTAGTCTATGGTGTTAGTCTACTGGTGACACAATGTATAAATACAAAGTAACAATTGTTCCATCTATAAAGATTTTTATTCAGTAGTACATAGGTCGTGCAGCAGTGGTCGCATTTTCACTCTTCCTTTTTCACTATGCATCACCCCTCCTCGCTGGGGGTTTAACTAGCCCTGGCTCCAGCTTCTTGGTGGGAGATAGAAGCAGGGCCCCTTCCCCATTGTTCTTTCCTTGCTTCTCTTCCAGGGCTTGGCCTTGTAAACTTTGAACTTACCCTTTTCCAGGGCATTTAAGCTGCTTGGTGCCTATGGTTAAGGCAGCTGCCTGCTGCCATGGGTGCCCCCACTTAACAGCCCATGCCAGGATCCCTGCTCCAGCTGCCCATGGCTTAACCCCCCCCACCCCCGCAGGCCCAGGGCTGAGACCATGCCCCTGGCATCCGTAGTGGACCCTGCTCCTTTAAAGGCTCCCAAGCTGTAGGAGCTCGGGCTGGGCAGGTGGAAGCTGCTGTCATTTCCTGTAGCAGCATCTTGTCCATCCTCCCCAGCCCAGCAAGCACAGCCCGGTGCTAGAAAGGGCAGCTTGTGCAGGAAACTCCCTTTAGGGCCTTGAGTCCCTTCCTTTTTCTGCCTCAGTCTTCTGTGTGGGTAAGGTACAGGATAACACTGCAGGTTCAAAAGCCTCTTGGAGAGGCCCTGTGTCTATCCCCTATCCCATGGCAGCAGGGAACACACAAATGCTGCTTCTCTGTGCAGCAGCTGTCTCTCTCCTGCCATGCCTAGTCCTGCTGCTGAAGTACCAGATGCCTCATTCCTCCCCAGTAGGAGGCTTGGATCTAAGCTCTGCAGGTCAGGCTGAGATTGATAAATTCAGTCAGTAACTGATTTAATTCAAAGCTTGCCAAAGTGCCTGGGGCACAGCCACACGTGCTCTGCAGGCTGCTGGATGGTCAGCGGTGGCATCATCTTGTTACACAGGACTGGCTGGAGGGTGCTGGGGCGCCTCTTAGCTAGCAAGTAACAGGGTTTGAATCAAGCTGGTTTTTACTTTTTATTTCTTACAAACACACGGGTTAACTTCTCTGATGGGGCCTGAGGTGCCAGGAGCCGCGAGGAAGCCTATAGAGCCACCATGGTGTAAACTCCTGCAACATGCAGCTTAGCTTTTCTGTGGCCCTGGTACTTACACTGGTTATCAGGGAGAGCGTGTTGGACTCCCTGGTTGCAGGGAGAGCTGCAGCACTGCAGCCTGATAATCCAAGCAATGGGCCCTTCCTACTGCTACAGACCCCCTCCCCCCAAACCATCACTGATAGACTTACCCTACACCAGCACTGGTGTAAGAGGTCACCACTGAATTCATTCCTGTCTCCTCCAAGGCTCCTCTTCTAGGCAACCCTGCTGCAGGCTAGGTTGCCACTGCCGATTCCTAGCTGCTGGTATCCTAGTACGCTGCCCCTCCCTGGAATCTGCCCTACACTGAGGCAAGGGAGCTGAGGCAGTGGGGATGAGGTCAGACAGGGAGGCAGCACATCAGAGGATCTGCTCTAGCCCAAGGCACGTTGCCTGGAAAGAGCTTGAACACTGACAGGTTTTAAGAGGATGCTCTAGTGACAAAGAAAATGACTGTTCAAAGTTGGATGGGGCTGGTTCATCCCCAACCCTACTGCAGCTACCTAGAATCTGGTAGGAACAGGCTGTTCCTTGTTGCTGAATAAACTACTTGTCAAGCATTGTTCTCAAGGGACCTGAGCGAGGCTGTTTTGGTTTGTTTCATCCTGGGAGGCCCCTGGCAGAGGAACACGCCACACCCCTGGGACTGTAGCCAGCGTTTGGAATTGGAGCCTTGACCTCGTTACAGCATGAGGTAATGGGCAGGCAGCCTGGATCAGGGCCAGACATGCCAACCCTAGCTTGCTCAGCTGGGTATTTTCAAAAGATGCCTCTCCATGGCTGGGATCACAGCAGCCTCCTCTTGCCAGAGCCCAGATACCGATATCAAACTGCACCTGTCCCATCTATCACTGAGGGGCTAAATGATCTCCAGCAGCACTGACTGCGCTACACTCTGGCACAAGCTGGGAAGTGACAGCAGGGCCTTGCTGGCACTGCTTGGGCTGGTTTGAAAATGATGCAGTCCTACTTTGATTAGAAAGCTGATCAGGGGCTGCCTCTTCAAGCTTCAATATGGGAAGAGCTGGGTTGTGCTGCTAGGGCAGGAGAGTGGGAAACCAAGAGGGGTCAATTTTACTTTTGCTGCTACTGCCCTTCTCCCAGCGGCAATGAGAAGGGAGTAACTGTGCTAAGGCAGGATCTTCGTGACCCCCATTTGGAGACTGAAAATAGACTCTCTCACAACTCCTGCCAGTGACAAAGCCAGGCAAAGTGGATCCTATCCATCCCAATCCCATCTGCACAGTGCAAACCCACCTGTGATCCCACCCCACCCTTTCTGAACTTCATGCTGTCCCAACCCTTACAAAAGGGATGGGGTCACATTAGAAAAGGGCACGGCAAAGTGGCTTCTCCCTTCCTAAAGGTATTTTCTGCTGGTGCCCTTTGTCCTCGAGTTTGGGAACCTCTCATCAAAGGCATTAAACAAGTTAGCAAACCCAGGCTGGGGAACCTTTCAAGCCCCAGGGAGTATGTGCCAAAGCAGCTCCCACGACAAGCGATATGCTTCAACAGGAGCCCTGTCCAGACAAGCTGTGGCTCTAACCTCCCTCTGCACCCCGCCGGGGGCATCATCGACTCTGCTGAGAAACCCAAGCATGCTCCTCCCAAGAGGTGCATGCAACCTGAGAAGATGGAACATCTGACAAAAACCCCACTGGATTTTCATTCCTCTCCTAGTGCAACCAACCCAGATACCCAGAGAGTGAAAAAAGCAACCCCAACCCCATCCATGGGTCCCTCCCCTCCTCTTGTGGGGACTGGCCCATCTCACAGCTCAGTGACTATGAAACAGATGGGCAGGGTGGATTATTCCATTCAAAGGTACTTAAAGGAATGGATACACAGTCCTTGGGAGGGTACAAATGCTTTACCTAGAATTATACAATGGTTTCAACAGCATCTGCTGTTGGCAGGAGTCTCTCTCCTTCCCTCCCCCCTTTGGTCTTTTATTTCCTTTTAAAAATAGGAACTGTGAAAATACTGTTAGTAGCCACTAGAAAAAGTCTCTGCTCACACTGATCTGGGGGAGGTACTTTCACGCAGAGGCAAACCAAGTGCTTTTCAGCATCCCCAGGGTGCTGACGGATGAAGCAGACGATCCTTCTTAAGAAACAAGACAGTTTGCTGGTGTCCCAGCAGTGGCAGAGGGTTGGGAGCAGGTGTGGCCTCAGGAGGAGAAGTGTTCATTTATGCTTCCAGTGAGCTCTCCTGAGCATAGCTTTAGGAAATGCTCTGGACAGTCGGTGTAGTAAAGAGCCAAGGCCTGGGTGAGAGGGTTATTCACCGGCAGGCATCAGTGCAGAGTAGCGTGATGGGTATTCAAGTCTCTGCCACACTGGAACCACTTCGAGGGGAGCAGGGAGCTTAGACCACAGCCAGCCTTTGGGCAGCCCTAGCCTGGGGCCCAGCAGCCTTCACTGCTTCTTGTGGCCGTTGGTGCAAAAGACTTCTCAAGCTTGCAGCAGGTTTAAGGAGTCAGTAAGGGAGTGGGGAATACAGGCAGGAAAAGGCTGGAGGCAGCCAGGCCTCAGGGGATGAGACAGTCAGCTGCACAAGGTGCAGACTGCTACTCTGAGTGACTGGGAGGGGCTGAGACTGAGAACTGGAAAGTAAGGCAGCAACCCCAAAGGCTCAGGAGGGCAGGGATCTGGGAAGACCTAGGGAGGAGGAAGGGGCTGATGTGTCCACATGGCATCTGAGGGGACAACCACTAAGCTCTTCCTTGGGAGTGAGGCCAGATGCTACTACAGGATGGGGAGCCAGCCAGGGCAGGGTTGGGGGATGAACAGGGTCTGCACGTGTGTCTAGAGGGCTGAGGCTACAGGAAGGATGCGGAAAAGCTCAAGAGCTGACCATCGGGGCCCCTGGGCTAAGGCTGCCAGCAGAGTCAGTGCAAAAGAGGAGACACACACGTGGGGGCAGGGGAAGAAACACCAGACTGCCCCCCCTGCCCCCACCCAGCCCACCTGTGTGGGCGGGGCTCATGAGGTAGGAGCAACACAGCTAGAGATAGGGAAACCCCTCCTGCATCGCCCCCAGCCCAGCTCCTGCTTTCAGCTGACTCCCCTGCCCCTCCTCATGCGAGCTTCCGGTTGGTTCCAAGGCACAGAAGTCCAGCTGCCAATGTGGTCCTGGGAAGGGGCTGGTATGTGCTGCGATCAGCTGGATTTCAGCAGGGCCTGGCCACGCTTGGGGCCCAGGGCAAACGTCCTTTGAGGATGGCACTCTCCGTCCTTGCTGCCCCACGAGTTGGCTGCTGCTCACTGCTCTCGGGAGAGCTTTGAGGCATGGGCTCCAACCAAAGGATCCAGCCAAACTGTGGGAAGGAGGGTAGGAAATCAGGCTGGAGTGATGGCAACTTCCTGACTCCCCTGCCCCCACGAAAGTCAGCCAGTCCTTGTTGGCAGGTCAGACCCCTGTGCTCCGGCTCAGGCTCTCCTCTTCGGCCAGGCTGAGTTTGCTTTTCCCTGATAAGAGAGCAGGAGAGAGAGCAGCAATTAAACCCCATTAATAACCACACCTGCAGGGAGGGGGCAAAGGACAGAGCTGATAGCAATACAGGAGGGGCAGCAACCCTGCAGAGTCTCAGAGACCCATCAGCAAAGCAGCCATAGCCCTTTGCATCCCTCCCTCTCAGGACAGGTTGGTAGTAGAATTCCTAAGCCACATGGGGAAACTGAGGCACAAGCCAGCAACAGAACTCCTCCCCCACAAAGCAGCTCAGTGGAAGGGCTGGGACTGGACTGCCAGTGAAGCAGTCTACCCTGTCGCCCACATGGCCTCGCCAAGAGCTCTTAAGCCTCTGAGCTCTTGGCCCTGCTAGTGGACAGTGGGGCTGACAACTCAGGGTGTGTGTGTGTGTGTGTGTTGGGGTGGGGGGAGGGTTGGAGGGGTCGCCTCTGCTGTCTCATTCACCTTCTTCAGCCCCATCTTGCATGTGCCCTGGTACAGCTGCCGTACGCAGCCTCAGCAGTTCAGATGCAGACAGTCAAATCCAGGGGCAGCCTCGACCTTGCCTAACCAGCAATTGCTCTGGAGCCACGGTTCCACGGGCTTGTGCAGGAAATAATGAATTGGGACCATGGCCAGGCAGTTTACACACACGCCTAGGAGCCAGGACTCCTGGGTTCTGTTCCTTGCTCTTCCAGTCACTGGGGCAAGTTCGTCCCCTCTGACCCGCAGATTCCCCAGCTGTTCTGCGGGGATAGTGTTAGTGACCAATCGTGCATGCAGGCTCCCTTTGTTATGAGCAAGGAAGCACTTTGGGATCTGGAGGCAGAAATGCTGGAGACATGATACCTCCATGGTTAAAGGAAAAGGCCACTGAAACCCCCTCCTCACGGGCAGCTGTAGCAACGTTGCCACAGGCTGCGTCACTAAATTTGCCAGTGTCCTGGAGAGATCAGCGTTCTTTGTTAAAGCCACCAGAGTGGAGGCTGCTAGGGCACCAAGAAGCTTAGCCTATCAGAGGCACGAATACAGTTTGGTCCTCCCACTCCCCTGTGCTGCAGCACGTGCTTTGCAGCAGCTCACCTTCCCACCCTCATGCTGGAAAAACACAGCTGCTATGTAGTGCTGAAATGAAGAGCAGATTATGTATTCATAGCTATTACTTGCATTTTCAAGTGGGCTTGGCTTTAGGCCCTCCATATTGGATAGCCCGCCGTCTCCCCCATGTCCCATCATGATCCCCAGGCAGCTGGAGGCGCTCTCTTGCAAGTACGACACAGGCCTGCAGCGAGGCGTTCTCAGTGACTGCTCAACAGCTTTCAACTCCCTTCCCCTGGAGATTCACCAAAGCCTGACCCGGAGTCTTTTCCAGAGGCAACTAAGACCTACTTATTTGGCCAGGCATATGGCAGGAAGGGGTCGAGTTAGGGATGCCGTTTTAAATGGGAAATTTTATACATTTTGGAATTTAAATTGGTTTAATTTGATTTACATTTTTATGCACGCTTTATTATCGGCTCTGAGCTTTGCAGTAAGAGGATATAAGGAGCTGTCTAACTGAGTCAGACCAATGGTCTATCTTAGCCCAGCATTGTCACAACCTGACATGGCAGCAGGGCTCCAGGGTATCTGGCAGAGGCCTCACCCAAGCGTGCTGCCAGAAATCCGGAATTGGAGTTGTCAGAGATTGAACTTGGGACCATTCAAAGCATGTGCTCTACTATCTGAGCCATGGCTCACCCCAGGTTATAAACAGAAATAAATAAAATATTTGCAGCCAAAACAGATATTCACACATCTGGGGTTTTGGGTTAGTTGACTGTTCAGCTACTTCATTACAGATGTGCAGATAGTATCCAACTACCCAAAAAACTGCCCCCAAGAACCAAAACAGAGATCTGACCCAAACAACAGTTGTTGGTGGTTCAAGCTGGATGAAACTGTTGGATAAGGTATTCACTGCAGATATATGTGACAGCCTTAATCCCATTCCCCTCTCGCAGGATGCTCTCCCTCAGAGTCTCAGCCCTATCTGATTGCCCCAGGAAATCCCAAAAGGAAAGGGCTCTGTGCTAAGAGGACAGGGAGGGAATATCTCTGTGTGTCTCAGCCTTTTCCAGACTGGGATTCCCTTCCCCATAACCGAGATCTAGCTCCCACCACAAATTAGCAATCTGGGAAAGGCAGCAAGGCCACAGCCCCCTCACACTTATTCATAACTCCCCTTCTCCCCACAGCTGACCAGCCAGTTACTAAAGCAAAAAAAGAGGCAGAAAAATTGACCTGATATTTACCTTGCGACTCTTAAAGCCCCCCAGACTCTGGTATAGCCCTCTATTAACTGTAGTGCTCAATTGTGCCAAAGAGAGAGAGGTTTATTGGGAAAGCTGGAAGGAGAGAAAAGAGAAGACAGAGCAACAGAGACAGATAGGTTTAGTTGCTAAAACAGAGACAGAAATGAGGAGAGAGTGAAACAGACACAGGAAATAGACAGGCCAGAGGCCTGGACGAGAAGACCTCGGAGGTGCCGTCCAACCCTTCCATTCTATGGTTCTATAATTGGCCTTACAGGGAGTAACCCCCACGAGACAGGACCTAATGGAGCCTGAGCTCAGCAGCTTATCAGGAAGAGAGGGGGATGGTACAAGAGAGCACCCCCAAGAACCCTGCCCAAGGCCATCTCCTCCCTGCTGGTCAAGAGGGACTCGAGTCGATGGGCTTGATGCAGAAGACATTGGCTGGAAGTCCCTGGCTTGCTATGCAGCATTCAGACTAGCCCCACTGCTGTCCGGCACCATCGCCATGTCTACACCCTCTCTCCAGGGTCTCAATTCTAACCCCACCCCCACCCCACCCCCTCTATATTCTCCAGGAATTAAAATGTGCCCTATCCCTGCTAGGCTGGAAAATTAATCCCAGCAACTGCCATTGGATTAGACCAACGGGCCATCCAGTCTGGTATCCTGGTTCCAATAAACCCAGGATGCCCCCTAGTAAACAATTATGGGCTGGCTATTCCATAGGGAAGTTTCTCCCCAATTTAGGGGCTGAAACAAAATTCAGGTTCAGATTTAGAGAGCCCCCTGGTGGCCATGCTGAGGTAGGCTGAGCAGAATTGTACCTGCCGTGGTGTTCTTGTCATTCAGGAGCTTGGTCTGGCTGTTGGGGATGATTTTCAGTTCGATGCTGTCAGGTGACTGGGGCGAGTTCTGGATCCGGGATGTCATGAGCGCATTTAAGTACTGCAACCGCGTTACCTGCGGAGAGCAAAGGCCTAGCGGAGACAGGAGGGCTGAGGGGAGCCCTTCCCACAGAGGCTGGTTTATGGGGGAGCCCGAGATTCGGGGACACTAGATCTTCAGCCCTCCCCAGCATCACTGGAAGGGCCAGGACTGCTAAGGATGCAACACAACACAGCTGTCTCTAAAATGGGGGTGCTGTGGTTACGACCCGAAAGTCCAGCCCCGCAAGGAGCTCTCTGCACCTCCCAAGGTCACTTCCCTTGGGCCTCCTCCCCACTTGCCAGGCTGTGCAGAAGAATGGCTGGAGCACTAAGCCCTCCCACCTCATCACCAGGGCCCCAAATCAGCACATCCTAGGGAAAAAGAAGATTCCTCCCTGCAGCCTAAGGATCCCTTCCCAGCTCGCAGATCTCTAGAGCTGGTGCTGTACACAGCCACCCCCCCTTGCTGGGGAACCAGCAACAGCCACACCTATGCTACTGGGGCAGAAATCTATTTGCCATCCTCCCAAATGGGCAGGTTAACTTCTTGCTCCAGGGCGTAGTTATATTAGGGATAGGTATAAGGATATAAGGAGCTGCCTGACTGAGTCAGACCAATGGTCCATCTTAACCCAGTATTGTCACAACCTGACATGGCAGCAGGGGTTTCAAACCCAGCTCTCCAGGGTCTCCAGAAGAGTCCTCACCCAGGCATACTACCTTGGAGACCCTCCAAGATGCCTGACAGAGGCCTCACCCAGATGTGCTACCAGAGATCCTGAATTGGAGATGCCAGGGATTGAACTTGGGACCTTATACATGCAAAGCATGTGCTCTACCACGGCCCACCTGATGCAGCTGTATTTCCTGCTGCTGGGAGAGAGGAGGAGGGGGGCCCATTCCAGCCTAGCTAAGCCCCTGGCATAAGACACAGAACAAGCCCTGTTTTGATGTAGAACCTATAGAAACACCCTGCAAACTCCACAGAAAGCCCCCTCAACCTGACTGGAACCATTTGTTTCAAAGACAAGTCCCACAGGTGGGACAACCTGGGAGCTTCTCCTGCGCAGCACGGGGGCCCCCACTCACCTTGATGAACTGCAGGTCGGTGAGTGCCCGGACTGTATAGTCAGGACAGTACATGGAGTAGTTGGTGCTTTCCCCGCCATCGAGCTGCTGGTCACGACGGTTCAGCCGAAGGGTGGACACCGGGGACTGGTGAACTATTAAAAAGGCAATGATCGGCCATGGGAGGAGTAGGCAGCAGGCTAGCCAAGCACGCAGCACTAGGACCACGCTAATCACTGGTCAGGGTGGGTACCAAGGAGGAGACAAACTCAGGGGTTCCAGGCATCATTTGGTCCCCAGCAGAGCTCAGGTGTAGCTCTTATTCCCCCCCCCCCCATACCCCAAGGTGTTATGCCTTCCTCTGAAGTACCCCTGAGTCAGCACCAGAGCAAGCCAGCCCTTTCCCAGCCTGGTATCCCTCAGGCTAAATCCGATGCTACAGAAAACCCCAATCCTACAGTCTCTGTGATCCAGCCCAAAGGAAGTTACCCTGCCCTAGATAAGAGCAGAGGAAAGCCAGTCCTGAGGGAGTCACCCTGCCTGCCCCAGCCCAAAGCCTTTGGCTGCCGGGGAGGCCTGGCCAAGCATCTGGTACAGCAGAAGTGAAGCACACGGGTGTTCTCACCAGAGGACGGCGCAGTCAGTGCAGAGACGCCATAATACGTGAAGGCTCCATTCTCAAACTTCAGCCCTTCCTTCCCAATCTCCACTTCCACCCTGCCCTGCAGAGGGGAACAGAGCAACAGCAAGAGGAGAGTCAGCATCCTACCAGCTACCCCAGGGGGCACTAACCTGGAGCCAGCAGGACCTTCAATGTCTGTGCTGTCCAGGGGCTCTGCCCAGCAATGCAGGTTGCTACTCTAGTTCCCACCGTCCCATCAGTCCCAGGTCTCCGTGTAGCTCTCTGGCAGAGATTCCCTTCCCAAGCACAAATGCGCTGCAGAACAGGCACTCCCATGAACTAGTCCCCCCACAAACTCTAACACTGCCTTCCATGGCCGCACTTAAGCTTGGATTGGAGTCTCAGTTTTCATATTACAGCAGAGCCTACAGGCCACAATCAAGCCTGGGCCCCCATCTCTGTAGGCCAGGGGTGGGGAACATTTTCTATCCTGCTGGCCACTTGGAAAGTTAATATATGCTTCATGGGTCAGATTGAAGTCGGGGATGCTTCAGGGCTGTGATCGGGGTAGGGGGAAGAAAGAGGAAGGTCCAGATCATGGATCTGTGCCACGGATCCATTCCCTGACCTTGAGTGCATGCACTCACCTTTACTTTCTTCCCCTGAGCTTGCTCACTCAGTGCCCGAGGGTACGGGCTGGATCCAAGGACCAAATTCAGCTGCTAGACTCACCTGCCTTGCACTCTGTTATGACCATGTAACTCACCTCCTCAAGACACTACACTGGCTCCCCATCGGCTTCCGTATACCGTTCAAGCTTCTTCTACAAGCGTGTCTTGTCACTCAGCAGCCCCTCACTTCCCTTACCTACTACTACACCCCTTCTCGTGACCTCCATTCATTGGTCAAGGTTCTCTTAGCTTCCACTGGCAACCCTTCTCCTCCATTGCCAACTGCTGACTCCGTGCCTTTCACCTTGCTGCACCGTATGCCTGGAATAGTCTTCCTGAGGCGGTGCGCCTGGCCCCACCCTGTCCATATTCAACTCCCACCTAAAGGCTCCCCTCTTTGAGGTAGCCTTTAAATCCTGATCCCAGTCATAAATCATGATGTCAGTCAGAATAAATCAATTACTGAATAAACTGCAACCTACCGTCCACGATTCATCTATTGCCTTGGTTTTAACTGTGTGTCCCCATGTCTTAGGCTCCTTGGAACAGGGACTGTCTTTTCTCTTACGTGTATTTGTACAGCACTGTGTACATCTAGTAGCCCTTTAGAAATGATAAGCAGTAGTAGATCCAAGAGTTGGAAAGGGCCCAGCCAAATAAACAGCCACAGGGAGAATTTGGCCCATGGATTTCCTGCACCTGCTGTAGGCACTGTATTCACAGCGAGTTCAGGGTGGGTGGGGGAAGAGACACAGACCCTGCCTCAAGAGTCCAAGGCTGATCAAGGAGAAATAAAGGCACAGAGAAGGGACGCAACCCTGGCCCCACCCCCTGGGGGAGTCCAAGCAGCAGCATCACCATCACCAGCACCTAGTGAATGACAACAGTCTCACTCCCTGCAGTGTCCAGAGACACAGGCAAAGGAGCTGACCAGAAACCACCTATAGAGACATGGAGTCCTGCCTAGCTCCCTCCCTGTGGGCAGAGCCCACCCCAAGCCCCTCATCACTGAGAGAGGGGAAGGAGCTAGATCCAGAGGCTGGGAGATGAATTAGGGGTAACAGGGTGAGGGGAGGGAAGGGTGGCATAAAAGGGGAGGGGCAGCTGTGGGTGTGAGGGGGCAGAGGCCGGGGAGGCATGTGAGCAAGGGGCGGGGTTAGGGGGCATGGGTGTGAATAGAACAGGTGGAAGACAGCAAAGGGTAGCACACAGTGAGCACAGGACAGAGATTGGGAGAGGAGGAGGTGAATGATCGAGGAATGAGGCAAAACAGTTTGGGAAACACTGAGCCTGCCCAAAGGCAGGTCTCTGGGCTCCCCAGTGCAGAGCCCTCCCCACTAGGCCACACAGCCTCCCTGCATGGTCTCACTTAGAAGAAAAACTGCTGTGGAAGCAGCTGGTTTAGCTGGTGAGTGCTTTTGACTCAAGCATCTTGCACTCCTCTCCTCCAGGACCAAATCGCCTTGCCTTCCTGATTCAGCCCAACCAGCCGGTACCCCAGATGGCAGAGTACCCCAAGGTGCTGGTACCTGCAGGATGAGGATGAAGTAGTTGACAGGCTGGTTGCGCTGGTACAGGTAGTGGTCAGGGGCCAGCCGGTTGCTCTCATCAAATTTCACCTCCTGGTTGACGCTTGGATGCTTCAGCAAGTGCAGTAGGACCTTCTCCGAGATCCGTGCTGGGCTGAACAGATCCACCTCTGAGAGGGGAAAGGGGAGAAAGCCCAGCATCAGGTCCCTGGGGACAAGGAGGTGCTGGCTGAAAGCACAGGGGCAGGCAACCCAGACATTGCAGGATACACTGAACAAGTCAGGCATTCTGCCCCCTTGTCGAACTGAACCCAGATCAGCAGCAATGGGACCCTGGAATCCAGCTCCCAGCCCCACACACTAGTACTAGATCCCACTGCCTGCAGGAGCTATATTGGGTTGGTTCCACCACATCCAGCACACGTGAACCAGACATGCTGCAACCTATCAGGAAAATACACCAGGAACTGTATCCCAGGGGGTGGTAAGGGAGCTCAAAACTAAGAACTCTGAGTCCTTTCCCACTGGGATCAGTGGGGAGTTTGCATGAATGGGTTCTCCTCCTACCTACCTCTCTGGTTCTTCTCCTACCTCTCTGACCGCTCCTTTAATGTCTCCCTCCCCCTTTCGGCTGGGGTCCTCCAAGGTTCTGTCCTTGGCCCTCTCCTCTTCTCTATTTAAACCCTGTCCCTTGGCAAGATTATTGCCTCCCACAGATTCCAATACCATCTCTACGCTGATGACACCCAACTCTATCTTTCTACCCCCTCTCTCCTCTCGTCTGTCCGCTCACGCCTCGTCAACTGCCTCTCTGATATCTCCGCCTGGATGTCCCGACGTCAACTCAAGCTCAACTTGGCCAAGACCGAACTCCTCATTTTTCCTCCCT
>QEPC01001877.1:1231124-1273487 GCA_003113815.1 Sphenodon punctatus | reverse complement strand
CCCTTCTCCCTCGCTGCCCCCCATGCCTGGAACTCCCTCCCTGCCCACATCCGCCTTGCCTCCTCCCTCCGCTCCTTCAAATCCCTCCTCAAGACCCACCTTTTCCTTGCTGCCTTTCCCAATGTCTGCTAGTCTTTCCCTGTACACTTAGTCTGCCCTCTTCTGCAGACTGCTGCCACCAACCTCTTTGTAACCAAGTCAAGGATACGCACCTGAGACTTCGCATCCGCTTGAATGTTTATTTGTCTTCTCCCCTGTCTCTCCCACTGTCCCCTCTCCCTGTCTCCCCCCTTTGTCTTTTAGATTGTAAGCCACAAGCAGGGACAGCGTCTAATTCTATGTTCTGTACAGCACCAGGTCACACGACTGGCGCTAGATAAATGTTTATAATAATAATAATAATAATGGGGGTGGGAGGGGAGGAAAAGTATTTGCTCCTTCCCCTTAACACAAACCCAGGGCTGTTTTCCTTTTTGTGACTCTGCCTGGATTTGGGGTGACATGGTGCATGGGGGAGACACTGGCCTCCTCTCTGACTCACCCCTGGATAAGAAGCGCTGTGTAGCTAGGAGCAGCTGCGGGGAGATCTTCACTTTGTACTCAGTGTCAGACACCTTGAACAGGGAGAAATCCTCTTTCTTCCTCTCCACCAGGGCCCCGATGGAAGCCGGCTTCTTCTTCAATTTGATTTCTCCTAGCGGGTGGAGAATGGAGATAGAGGAGCAGTGAGATCCAAAAGCAACAGCAACCCATTCAGCTCTTTTGGGATCACTTGGCGGGAGAGCAGTAATAAGAGCCAGCCCTTTTGGAGGTCCTTGCACCCACAGATACCAAAGCCCAATGTCACACCAGATGTCAGAAGCAGAACAAAAACCAAACCTTGGTCTCCAATACCCCAGGTTAACATCCTGGCCATCGGGCCACTTTTCCTCTCTCAAGAAAGCTGCCTCCAATTGCTGGCTTGCTCCCGAGGTCCTTCACTATCTGTCTGTCATTGGTCAGATATCGTTTTCCTCAGCACTCGTCAAGTTACCATCTGTCAGGGTCTAGCTCGTCGGCTCCTGGAAGTGTAGTATTTGAGTGTTCCCCCTTTAATGACTTCGGCCACAATCCACTTACCCTAGAGGAGCAACTTAAATGGGGCTATTCTGGGCTAAGTGGTTTGTGGATCACAGCATCTATCCCAAAGATAGGGAACCTTTTCCCTCCCAGGGGCCATTCTGAAAATAAGTACAAGCTCCTATGGCCGTCATGAATCTGTGCTATAGATCGGTTTCCTGTTCTTCTGGGCATGCCCTCCTCTCTACTCCCTTGCCCTAAGCTCAGATTTTCAGTGCTTGGGAGCAGAAACTGGATCTAGGGGCCAAATCCAAGGAACGGAAAGTGATCAAACAAACACTAGTCTCAGGCTGCATTTGGCCCCGAGGTTCTGCACCCTGCTCTACCCTCACAGCAACATGAAGACAGGATAGTATGAACTCTGCTTAAAAGGCAGAGCAGGGAAGTGACAGACTCAAGGCCACATAACTGGTCAGTGGCAGAGTCAAGAGGAGAATTCGGGGGGGGGGGGAATATGTCTCAGTCATTTCTGTACCAGACAATTTAGCAGTGGGCAATCAGGGTCCCTTGCCACCCATCTGCAAATCCTTTGAGTCACAACCTGCAGTGGAAGAACTTATTTTGTGATGTCACAGAAAGATGCCCAGTTCCATGCCTACTGAATCAAGAGTCCATGGGGTTTCAACTAAGGAGCAGGGACAGTTTGCTCCTCTTCAGGCTACTGCTTCTGGGGTCCTGCAGAGTTCAACAGGCATCACTTTACATTGGCTTCTCATTCCAGAGGCTCTTTCTGCAGCTGTAAAGGGTAGAAGCCTTGCCTCAAGAAAAACAAATGGGTGAGAAATAGAGAGGGGTGGTTGGGAGCGGAAACCACAGCCCATCGAGGGGAAAAGCACCAAGGACAGAGCTTCGCTACATTCAAACCCTAGCACAGAGTACGGTTAGAGTATATCCAGGGGGCAGCATGCAACCGCCGCCTCTCTACACAGTTCGGTCCTGCATCCCCACAACAGGGCATAGTATCTCCTTGGAAGAACCCTCCAGTCAAGAATCTAAGTTGCTTCCATACAGGGGAGTGATGTCTGTGGTGACCACAGATTTGCGTCGGAGCCCTACCTATGACATCACAGTGTCCCTTAAAAGGTGTTCCCCGCTCCGTTTCAATGTGGCCACGACCCCTGCAGAACACCATGTCCTCATAGTGCTATGTGGGGAGCAGGGCATCCTACACCTAGGGAGCCTGGCCCAATCTCAACAGCCTGTGCAGAAGGTGCACCCAGCCTCCAGCCCCTGGCTTGGGCACCAGCTCTCAAGTTCTTCAGCCAAGGCTGCACCCGAGCATGCGAACCAGTTACTTACTGTAGTCGTCTGACTCGTCCATTATCTCTGATTTGATGATCTCTTGGATGACGTCCTCCAGCGTCACTAGGCCCATGACCTCATAGAAGGGGTCGCCCTCGCCCTCGTTGTTGACCTTCTGGATGATGGCCATGTGCGATTTACCTGCAGGACACACATGGCTCACTAGAGGGCAGTGCAATAAAAACACAGGATTGCCGTTGCCACACGGCCAGGCTTCAGGGTCTCTGGAATAGATTAATTAATTAACTGGATGAGCAGGAGCAGAGAGGCGTTGGCCACTTTCAGACATGCCCCCACGCATATTTGGGCTACAGGGGAATGCGCAGCCTGAATATGCACAGGGATCGGCTGGATTGAAAGCACCCCCTGTAAGCTCAGGGATGCAGAGCAGGAAATCGAGTTCTGTATCCCTGCACGTCTCTGCTGGCAAAGCTGCATGCGCCCGGGGGGGGGGGGGGCGGGCTTTCAGACTGGTTGATCCCCGTGCATATTTGGGCTGCGCATTTCCCCCTGCAGCCCAAATATGCGCAGGGGCGGGGGGACATGTCTGAAAGTGGCCTATTAGTGATGTGACCCAGTGAGGCAGAAACAGAACCCAGGAGCCCAGCTCACCAATACTCTCTGACCACTGCTTCTCCGTGTGCTGGGACCAGTTCAAACCCATCCTGCCTAGACACACATGCAGAACGTAGAGGTCAGGGATAGGCTGGCAGACGCATTGCTGAAAAACTCCTGGGTTCTGTTTGCAGCACACACGGGCTGGGTAGGGCTGTAGTTAAAGTAGGGAGTTGGGGTGAGGAGCCCTCCTGTTCTCCACTGCTACCTCCCCCACAGCCCTCTTGCTCCCAGGGAGAATGTTGCAACATCAGTTAAGCTGCCAGCAGCAGCGGCACACACAGCCAAGAGAGATTTAATTCAACTCCCCTGTGATGGAAAACAATTTAGAGGGGGGCACCGAGTACAGCTTTCACTCTGGCATGCTCCCCATTGCTGGCTTCAAGCAGATCAGCTTACCATCCTGTCCCCAGAACTGCTCGTTATGCTATCTGCAAGTCTTTGGGTCAGGGAATGGGATGGGCAGCTTTAAGGAACCCTCTATCTGTAAGTAGCCTTTACAATCACTGGCCTGGGAGTCTGCTGGCTCAATGGGGTCCTTCTGGCACACGTGACGTGGCTGCAGGGCATCTATGCCAGCAGCACAGAAAGGCTGAGACAGGAGGTATCAGTGTCCAGCGAAGGGAAAGCCTCCCTCAGCACCGACGTTAGTTTTAGGCCATGCAGTGGGGATATTCTGTGCTCCTATCCAGTATGGGCATTGCAAGACACTTCACTTTGTGGCCCTGCTCCTCCCTAGCTTCCTGCTCTTGTTTTCCACTACATTCCCTCCCAGGAACTCCACTCCTTCTCTGCCACTCCCGAGTATCCTGCTCCCTAAATCATCATCGACCCTTTTCCTGTGCTGCCCCCTATGCCTGGAATTCCCTCCCCAAACACATACGCTCTACTCCCTCCTTTCCAATCCCTCCAGAAAACCTACCTCTTCAGTCTTCCTCCTCATTCCCAGAGACTGCTTGTTCTTGCTTCCCCATACACAGTCTCATCCTTCAGGATCCCCCTCCTCTTTTGTAACTAAGCTAAGCATCTGCAACTTCTCAGCTCCATGAATGGATCCCTGGGGTCTCTCCCTATGTGTCTCCTACCCATGTTCATTCTATATTGTAAGCCTCTCCAGGGAAGGTTACCCATCTCTAATCACTACTGTACAGCACCACACACATTGCTTATACTATATAAATAAATTAATAAACAACTTCCCCCTATCGCCATTTCACACACAGGAAAACTGAGGTACAGAGAGGGGAAGTGACTTATCAGAGTCAGTCACAGATCAAGAAATAGAGCAGGAGACTGGGACCCTGGACTCCTCGATTCTAACTACCAAGGTTGCCCCTCCCCGGATCAGAAATCAAACCCAGGAGTCCTGGCTCCCCAAGCCCTGAAATCACCAGAAGTCAGAATCTTCCTTTGGACTGAGCCACATTTGCACCTTCCAGTTAGTTCATGCCGTAGCAGACGCCCACCCACCAATCCTAGTTTCACTGGATGCAAGACGTGAACATCTAGGAGATGGGGTGGAGGTTGGTTGCTTGCCTGCCTGGAGAACAGCATGATAGTAGGCCACACAGACACTTTGCCTTCCACAGAGGCATTGTCCCTTTAAGATGCTGAAAAGAAGGATGCATTAGGCCCCTCCTTCTGCTCCCAGATACAGGCCTTAGTGCTGCCATTGAGGCTGAAGTCTGTCCCAAGATGGTCTCTCCCAGGGGCCATTACACTGCTTGTAATTTCCTCCTCTGGGATTTCTGCCAGCAGGCCATGAAGAGTTCATGTCATGCAAGCCAGGAGACAGGTGTCCCACTGCCCATCCTACATGCCACCGGGTCACAAAGGACATTTCAGATACTAAGCCGCACCCATACTAAGGGGGTTGGATAGCAACCGCTCAATGGAGCCACTATCCCCAGACCGCTGCTCTCCCCCACGGCAGGGATTAGGCTGCTATTCCCTCCACGGGATGGGTTAGGTCATACAAGCTGCGCTGTGGGGCTATTCTGTTGTCATCTCCCTTCTCTGCTCTAGCATGGATTTGAAGGGCAGCTCGGGCCATCTGAGCTGCACAAACAAACAGAATGTTCTGACCCGGTCAGGGTCTCTCACACGAGCTCTCAGGGCAGCTCCAAACTTGCAGTCATCTCTTTCGCGAGGTATTTAGCCCACGCCTGCTCCCCTGGTGCTTGCCCCATGTGCTTTTGCTGGAGAGGTGCCATGATCTTGGAACACGCAGCGGGTGAAAGCCTTTCGGAACCCAACAGGGGGTGTTTTTGCTCTTTCCAACAGCCAGGATTTCTTAGGCGATGGCAAAGCATAAGCTGCAGATGGGAAATGGTTTAACTGCAATGGTAGCAAGAGGCGCAAATGAGATTTCTGTCAGGGGCCAAATAGACCCTAGCTTCCTTTTCCATATCCGTAGTGCTTAAAAAGCAACAGCCAAGATCAAGGTCCTGTGGTGCTAGGAGCTGTGCAAACATATAGGGAGTGACAGTCCCTGCCCCAGAGAGCTTACAATCTACAGCAAGGATAGGGAACATCAGGCCCAGAGGCCAAATACAGTCCATGGCTAGTTTTTATTTGCCCCCTTTCCATTTCCTTGATCCCTGGATCCAGTTCCTACCCCCAAGCACTGAAAGACTGGGCTCAGGGTGAGGGGCACAGAGATGAGGGCATTCAGACTAGGAGAGGGGACAGATCTATAGCATGGACCCTGCTCTTCCTGAGCAGAACCCTTTTGTCCCCTCAACTCCAATTTCTGTGCAGCCCTTGGAGCAAGTACTGTTTTTCAAAGTGGCCCCAGGAAGGGAAAAGCTTCCCCAACCATGGTCTACAAGAAAGGACTGTTATGCTCTAACTTCCCATACCGGAACACCGCAGGGGCTGTGCTTTTTGTCTGGATTCGAGAGGGTATGGGAGGCATCCCTGGAATCGAGGAAGAGCCAGATAAGAAGGTCTGCAGACAGTCCTGCTTTACTGAACTGAACCCCAGAAAGCCCCCCACACAGCACATTTGTGGCACAGCTGAGACGGAACCCAGGCCTCCCAAATTCTGGCCCAGTGCTTTCCCAAGGCCAAACTTCCTGTCCTTTCTGAGGGCTCCTCTCCTGCCCTCTCCTTAGCCAGCCTGCCAGCACCTGGACCTAGGTCAGCTTCGGGTCCACAGCTCTGTGAAGGCAAAGGAAACTGCTGTTGAAATGCTCAAAAGGCAACTGTAGCGGGAGTGAAGGGGTGTACTTTACTAAAGAGCACCCCTGCCCCCACTGCTATTGGGGTGAAGGGGAGGGGTGTCCATTTGTGTACAGCTCCCTTCTGGGAGAGGGCAGCAGCTTTGGTTGATCATCTCAGAAGTATCCCCCACCCCCTCTCATGGCTGGATTAGATTCTTAGGAAGCTTATTCTCCAGGAGTAAAAAGGTATGTTAAGAAGGAGCCCCTGGAAACCAGCGAGCTTGGAGCAGAGTACATGAGTTCAGCTGTTCTGCACCGTGACGGAGCAGCCAGATCCCCACAACTATGCGGAGGTCATGGACACCTCGAGCGGCTCCTGCCAAGCGTTTCCATGGGGCCCAACAGGAGGAAGCAGGTCCTTGCTGCGATCTTACTAGTGCGGAAACAACTAGGCCTATGTCCCTACAGAGCAATGGGCACAAGCCATGCTGCAGAGGCCTCCATCAGCCAGGCCCCCACTGATGAGGAGCTGCCTCTAGGGCAACAGCCTCCTGTCAGCTCTGGGGAGATGCACAGGATTTCTGAACTGAGGGAATCAATGGTCCTGTGTGTAAGGATAACCTGTCAATGGAACAGGATGAGCAGAGATGTTCCCCTTCTGCTTATTATGATGGAATTAAGCCTGAAATTAGGTAGTCTAACGAATAACTACTTTCGTAGGAGGAAAGTAGTAACTACTTTCGTAGGGGGTAGGAACTGGACGAATAACTACTTTCCCGCTTGCGTTTTATGATAACAAATCAGGTCTTTGGATGCCTGTTCTTTCTGGGAAGACTCTGCTTCCGACTGGAGAACTAGCAGATCCTATCAGAGTGGCAGAGAGAAGAAAGGGTCAAACCAGGCAAAACTCTAGCATTTATTTTTACTGCCCTTGTTTAACTCAAAAAGCCTGATATAGTCTTGGGAGAAAAGTTCTCCTTGTTAAAGTTTTAGCTGGGCTGTCCCTAAGAGCTGAGGTGCCCCACACCGTCATAGCAGTCTCCTCCAAGGAGACTGCTAGAAAAAGCAGGGACAAAGATGATGCCCCCAAAAGCAAAACCCAAGCAGGTTTAACAGAAAGTCCCCAATTTGTATCCAACCAAACAGCAGCAAAACACAGTCATACAGCCCCCACTGGGTTTTGCCTATGGGAGCAGCCTTCAAGCATGGGCAGGCCCTGTAGATTTTCACATGATCCACAACAGGAACTCAACCATCAAACCCCTTGGGATACCATGGGCTAGAAAGAGCAGACCTCAGAATGGGGCAATCACAAGGTCCTATCAGCCAGAAATAGTCAATATTCAGGGAGGGGAGAAGGCACCATCTGAAGTCTCAGCATTTAGGGCTGCAATATTCTGCCAAGTTTTTGACTCTCAGAAAACTAACCCTACTGACTGGTCATACGTACGCTGAGTCTGCTGCTATGAGCCACTTCTTAACATCTGTCTGGCCAGCAGATCCTAATTCAGATGTGGCCCAGCAGCAAGATGCCCCCATCAACCCTGGATCAGGGTCATTGGCCCTGCAACATGCTCTGCTCTAACTGCAGCTTCATGTCCCAGAGCTCCAAGAGACACTGCTGCAAAGATGCAATTAATTACAGCAGCAAAAACCAATCACTGGTGACACGATCTATGGCTAGCTCCAGAGCGAATACATCATTCAGGGATGGGGTAGGTGCTGTGGATCCTAATTTGTGTCAGGAGGCTGGACTGAACTAGATAATTCTGTGGGTTCCTTCCAGCTCTAGGATTCTACAGTGCCAGTCCCACCGTGGAGATGGGCAATTGAATCCCTGTGAATCTACCAGAGTGCCTTGGGAGCCAGCTGGGCAGCCCCACCAGTGTCTGGAGCCACTAAACGTAAGGCCCTGCAATTCTATTCAGCTAGTCCAACCAAAGAGTCACAAGGCTGGATGGGTCCTCAAGAGTCATCTAGTCCAGCCCCCTGCCCCACTGCAGGACCTGGCGCACCCCAACCATCCGCACAGAGAAATTCCACCAACCACTCCCCTACACAGTCACAGCCCTGTAAGGAAAGTCAGTGCTTAACACCTCAGGCCACAAGAACGCCCGTGAGCTTAGCTCCTTTCTTTGAGACATCTTTCCTGTGGCAACTGTCATGATCATTTGTTTACCACAGATTTGTTTGTGTGAACACTTCTGCCATGGGGTTACCCACTGGTTATTTGGTGGTAGTCTCCCCCCCTGAAATGATTAGGCTCCATTACGGTTTACTACATGGTCAATGGGTTCTCCATAGATCACATGTAAGTGCGGATGTGTGGATTTGCCATGGTTTTATCACTTGAAAAAGTGATGCCTGAAAGAACACCTGGCACATGGGGGAAACTCACCTCTTTCAACCATGCAAAGTCAATCTTAAATAGTGATCTCTAGAGGCATGCATTCTTGGACAGCACCAGCTCACTGCCTTAGCCACTCTGCCCCCAGAGAAAGACAGCTCCACACTGAGTTGTTCCCACATGCAGCAGCTTACAATCCCACCAGCTGTGAAACAGGCCCTGGACCAACCCTGGGAACCAGGGGGGACAACTCTAGGTGACAAAGAAGCTCTGCATGAAGCCCTCTCAAATTAAAGCGTGGGAGAACAGACACTGAAGGAGTAATGAAGATGCTGCCCCTTGTAGACCTCTAGCAGTGGAACATTCCACCAGGATGATGCTCCCATTCTCTCCCACCAGCTTGGTCAGGATTCCCCAAGAGCCAGCAGACATGTCCTCCACGAGCTTCAAATGTTGTGAACGATTGGGAGCAGAACACTGAGTGGATTACATTTCTGTACATAGAAGTGTCTCCTTAAGGGGTTTGCTGGTTTTAAGTTACTATGAGAAGAGGGCAGAAAATCTGGTTAAAGGAATTTGTCATTTTCCAAGTAATCTTCTCTGCATACTGCAGTCCATCCCTCCCTGCATGTGCTGGCTGTGCTATTGTAGGGCTGATTGTGTGCAAACCATGTCAGAGGAAATTCATGCACTTTGTGGCAGCTCCTGAAGCTACAATGCCTAGCAGCACAATCCTCCTCCCAGTGCCCTATCAATTTGGACTTCCCCACTCAAACATTTTGCTTGTTCTGGGCAACTTGATTTTTAGGAGGCTGCACAAGAAGGATTTACGAAGTCAATAAGGGAGTGCCAGGGGTAAGGCAGCTCTCATTAATAAAAACTAAAAAAGGAGCTCTGGTTGATGGGACTGAAAGAGAGTGAATGGTATCAAACTGTCCCAAATGTGAGCTTCATGAGAGCACCCTGGGGCAGGATAGAGCAGGTCAGCTTCTTGTTGCAGCCCCTCCTGTGATCTGGCAGGGTTTAGTAACAAGCCAGTGGGATTGCACAAGTGTTGCATGACAGAGCAGCAACCAGCATCACCTGCGGCACTTGGATGGGGACATACCAGGAGAGGAGGGTGGCTGGCTGTCTTTCACCTTAACACCACCTTCTGCTGGCTTGCAAGTGGAATTACTAGAGTCTGCTCTGGGAAGACCGGTTACTGAAAGGGAAGGGGGAGGCCGAGAATGGTAGGAAGAAAAACCCCCAAACAAACAGCAGAATTACTATAACCTGATCTAGTGTGGCAGCTCCCGAACTGTGAATAGGGAGAGTGCTCTGTGAAGTCATGGTAGCAGGCATGCAGTAGGTATGTGTAACTGACCACAGCTATAGCAAATCAAGCATCAGTCCCCACCAGCATCACAGCCATTTCCAGGGGATGACTGAAATCCACATCCCTTCATACAGTCACCAAGCCCACCCCGCAAGAGATGGTCCAAGGACTGACGCCGCCCACCTTGTACGACCACACCATCATGAACATATAGATTAATGGGAAATTCTGAGGGTTGACTGTGCCCCATTGGTCCAAAGTTTGCAAACTACCAGCCTAGTGGATTGAGCCCAGAGCTGCAAGTCAGGCACTATTCATTTCTAAATTCTGCAATAGGGGCACACAAGTCAGCCACATTCCTCATGCTGTTCAGAAAGCTCCCCTCTCTCTAAGCAACACTGATTTTCAATGCTGGGCTGGCAGCAAAGGGCAGGACCTCAGCCAGTAAGAAGGCCATGCTAGTCACATCCAAAATGGCACATGCTAGCATCCCCATGCCCCAGGAGAAGGCCCCTCTCAACATTCAGCGTTCACTTGTTCTCCAAATGCTAGTCCTAGTCCAGTGCTCGGAAACATTTGTAATCCAGAAAGTATTTGAGTTCACTTGAGCAGAACGTATAGAGCCCTGGCACACCACTGGATGCAGAGACTTAAAACAAATCACTCCATTCCCATCTCGCTTACTCACTTTATTTGCGCGTGGCTTTAGCAGCAAATTTCACCTAGTAAACCACAAGTGAGAGATTAATGATTTACATGTCATTAGAGAGCAGAGACCTCAGCCTTTTGAAAGGGACCAGTTGTTGTGATTTCAATGATCACTTTTGCTGGATCCGTGTTTGAAATATGGGGGTGGGGATAAAAGCAAGCCAGGAGAAAACCATTACAAGATCTAGTATCCCGAGAGATTCCCAATGCTGAAACTGAACAGGAAAAGTGGGATGCCCAGTTATATAGCATCTGCCTCTAGAGCTATTGCCTCTTGACACTTTTATCCACAATATGGACATTAGTCTCAGTGCAGAAGGGTGTTTTTATACACACTGGCCAAGAGGACTGAATCTCGGAAGCCCCAAGCCTCAGACTTGTAATTTTAAATGCATGACACAAAGGGTATTTTTAGACCAGCACCTCCCCACCCATCATCCATGTTGCAGGGCTGCACTGGCACCCTATGCAGCAGCCCTGTGACATGCATGATGGGTGGGTGATGGTCAGGCAGGGCAGGGCCGGCCCCAGGCATGTGCCACATGTGCGGCCACACATGGCCCCACGGCCAGCTGGGGCCCCGCACTTGCCTGGCTGGGCAGCAGGCCGCAGCCAGCTTCTCCCCCAGAAAGTGATTCTTCCTCCCCTCCCTGGCTCCAGACCCCATCCCTCACCTGCCTCTGCCCTCTAGTAGTGCTGCAGCGGCAGCAGTGGGGACACTGGATTGGGCTGGGAGATAAGGCTGTTTACAAACAGCTCCTCCCCACGTGCTGATCAGAAGGTTGCTACCTTGTAAAGAACGTTCTTCGAGATGGCTCCCAACATTCTCACAACTGGGTTGTGTGCGCTCACCCTATTCAAATAATTCAAATAATTCAAATAATAGGCCACATGATGGTCTTGAGCTCCTCGAGTATAGAAAGAACCCTCCCCCTCTGAATGACAGTTCCTTTCAACCCTTTCTAGAAATATAAGAAAAGAATTCCATGCGGGGCTGGAAGGGTGGGTGTTGTGAGAATGTTTGGAGCCATCTCGAAGAACCTTGTTTGCAAGGTAGCAACCTCCTGTTCTTCTTCGAGTGGCTCCTCACATTTTTACATGGCTCCGCCGGATGGGGAGTCTGTGGGCGCGCCAGTGCATGGATGGGGCATGCACACACATCCCCACTCACCCACCACTCATCCACACCCACATAGTAACCACCATTTCCTCCGGTTGCTCCGTGCATGGGGATGAGTGGGGGGGTGAGTGGGGATGTGTGTTAGGCGAGCGTGCACGCACCCCCACTCACCATGGGCATGTGCACCACATCATTCACACGGGGTTCCCCCACCCATGAACACACAAAAATCTGTGTTTACACGGCTGGGAGGAGAGACCCGTGTAAAAAGGGCCACATTCTCACAACTGTCTTACTTATACTATCTTAGGTAGGAATTTAGGATGTAAAGCAATATCTATTCTGGCTTGGAAAATAAATCTGCAAATATGGTTCTGATATTATTATGGCTGCTATTTCACTGACTCTTCTTAATGAAGTTATTGCTAACAGGAATACGGTCTTTAAACCCGCACCCCATAACCAGTTCATTTGCACCCCCATATAATCAATTCACGCTGCCCCGTGGGCACAAATTAAATGGTTATGGGTGGGGGCAGCGTGAATAGATTATATGGGTTCGGGGGCAGAAATGAACTGGTTATGGGGTGTGGGCAGCATGAACTGATTATGGGGGCACAACTGAACTGGTTATATGTCTGTCTCTTTTCATGACATAATGCGCTTAATAAGCTAGCTACATTTTGGGTGTCGTGTATGTGATAGCAGCACCTCTGGACTGGTCACATCGCATGCGTGCACAAGGCACAGGCGGCACTGGCAGCAAGAAGCAACAGGCCCTGGAGGCCAGACTGGCTAAGCTCACCCCCTGGCCCCTCCTCCAGTAAGGCAGTGGACACAGTCAGTCTCTCTGTGCCTGCGTCACTGCCCGCTTGGCTGCCCCTGCAGTGGAACCACTCCTGGGGAGTCGTGGTAGATACTCGGCTGGGGGAGGGGGGAAGCATTAGGAGGCCATGCTTCTCCATGGTTGCTCGGAGAGGTGGAGAATGGGAATCCTTCCTGTCCAGAGGAAGTAAAGTTTATATAAATGTACACATTTGCATAATTAGGTGGGGCCTAATTATGCAAATTAGGCCCCGCACCAAGACTTCGCACATGGCCTCACAAACCCCGGGTGGCTAATGGGCAGGGAGGTTCTGGTTTAAAAATACCCATAGTATGGCTTCCTAGTGCTCTCATCCCAAAGTACTACTATCCATTTGCATAAAAAGACTAAGCTTGCTTCACTCATAACTGAAATGACCCCCTGCTGGGGGAAGGACACAGCAGCTGTTTAACATTGTACATTACCAGCATTACAGGCAGGCACCCTTGTTCACTGAGTTTTCCTCCAATGGGGATTGGAGCAGTAGAACATAAGAAGTGCCATACTGGGTCAGCCCAATGCTTCATTGAGCCCATAATCCCATTTCGGACAGTGGCTGCTTTAGAGACATGCACAACAGGACATAATGGAGTGGCCTATTTTCTAGTATTCACTCCCAACTCCCTACAGTCAGAGGTGTCATTCCCTCAACAAACGTGACTATTATGGTCAGGTTTGGCCATATATAGTCCTATCCACTTAAGAACGTACCCAATTCTTTTTAAAACTAGTTACACTATTGGCCTTCATGGCATCCTTTGGCTGTGAGCTTCACAGGTTAACTGTACATTGAGTGTAAAAAATAAAATCCTTTTATTGGTCTAAAATCTGCTGCCAGTTAATTTCATAGGGTGTCCCTTAGCTCTAGTATTATTAAAAGTGGTCAATAACAGCTCCCTATTTACTTTCTCCAAACCATTCATGATTTTGAAAATGTCTTTCACATCCCCCTGGGGGGGGGAGGAAAGGAGCTTCGCTAGGTTGAAGAGCCCTAACCTGTTAAGCATCTCCTCAGAGTAGTAGTAAATTTGGTCAGGGCACTACTAGGGCCGAAATGCTAACCTGAAAGCTATGGTTCCTTAAGCAACCATGAACGAGCAGGACTTTCAGTAACACACTGCCCCCCAACACCTCACTAGGGTCCTGGAGTCAGCACTAACCCAGAGGGAGCAAGCCTCCTGCCAAGTCAATCACACCACTCCCTGAGGTTCCTTGGGGGTTGCCAATCCAAACCCTGTCCCAGTGCAACATGGTGAGATGAAAAGGTGACCATTTACCTCGTTTGAACTCCTCCAGCACAGCATCCAGCTTGGTGTCGTTAAAGACGAAGTGGAGGGGATGGTTGTAGAATTTGATGATGGTGCTGAGAGGCGTGCAGTCATCTGGGTCCACCAGGGCCAGATCCTTGACGTAGAGCATGTCCACCAGGTTAGTCCGCTCGTCTTCGTAGACAGGGATGCGGGTATAGCCACTCTGCATGATCATGGACATATTGTTGAAGTCCAAAACGGCATTGGCATTGAGCATAAAGCACTCCTCCAGGGGCGTCAGTACGTCCTCTACTGTCTTGTTGCGCAGAGTGCCCTTGCTGAACTCCTCACGCACAAACTCGTTGTAGGGGTCGCTGTTGCGCACCATGTCCACGATCTTCTCCCGCAAGAGGCAGGTGCTGGCATCGTGCTGAAGGGCCAGTTCTAGCAGCCTGCTGAGCGGCAGTGAAATGGTGAAGGTGAGCAGCATGAAGAGCTGGGTCAGCCAGAGCCCACGAGGAGCCAGCGAGAGCCCCCAGCGGGAGCTGATAGCAAAGGGGAGCACCTCAGCCAGCAGAAAAACCAAACCAGCCACACCCAGGATAGCAGGTGTCAGCATCACCACAGCCTGGTAGAAAAGCACTGCCAGGGCAGCATTGGCTAGGGAGCTCAGCAGCAGAAAGGAGCAAAGGGCGAAGGTGCCACGCCGCCTCACTGGCTCCAGTGTCTTGGAAGCCTCCCGCTCATTCTCTGATCCACAGTCCCGCAATACGTACAGTTCCACTGGGTCCAGCCACAGCGTGCTTAGCTGCAAGGACCGCAGCAGGGCTGAAAGGGCCAACAGCAGGGCCACCAGTGTGCCCAGTAACCAGGGTGCCAGGGTCTGTTGTAGTGCCACAGCTGCAGCCCTCCCACCTCCAGCCTCAGCCTCTGCCACCATCACAGCATCACCAGGGGCAGCCAGAACCCAGTGTTGCCCAGGCCCCACACGGCTACAGAGATTGTACTTGCCCTGTGGGCTCCCAGGCAGCACTTTCACCGACACCAGCACTGCATGCTCCCCAGAAGGCCAGACATCCACGGGAAGAACCTCTGGGGCCCCAAGCGGGGAGGATGTGGAGGCAGAGGGGGTGAGGCAGGGCATCCCTGCTGGCACAAAAGCCACCCAGGGCCAGGTGTGGTTTCTGAGATTGGTGCCATAGAGGCGCAGGCGGAAGGTGACCCCTGGGGCAGCCCGGACCAGCCCTCCAGTGGTTGAGGCCCCCTCCTCCAGGCGAAAGCCCAGCACCCTGGGGTGGAGGGCCCTAGGCTCCTGAGGGTCTCTGCTTTCCGAGGCCTGGGGGCCCCTGGTCTCCTGGGGGGCTCTGTTGGGGCAGTGGGGGGTCTGGGGGTCCCTGCTGCCAACTGGCGCCTCCCCCCGCACGGCAGCACAGCTCAGGCACAGCGCGACCAGGGCCCAGCGCAGCCCCCAGCCTCCCACCATGACCAGCCCCAGCAGCAGCACCTACTGACTGGAAGGGGGAGTAAAGAGGGTCAGCTGACTCCCCCAGTGGCGCAGCCTAGCTTACCGGCAGCCTGCCAGCCAATACGAGAGGGGGGCTGACAGACTCCAACCAAAGGGGAAGACGAGGGGCGGGGCCCAACTGGAAAAGACTCAAGTTAGGTGCACCGTGTTATAAACAAGGCGGGGGGGGAAGAGAAGGAGGAGGCTGAGAATTAAAAACACAGTCTCCCTTTTCTGACTCTTTGCAAAGGCTACATTCCCTCCCTGCTCTCCTCCCCCCGCCCCTCCGTGTGCGCGCGAGGGAGAATTGGGGAATTTTGTACCCCAGGAAAGGTATTTAAAGACATGCTGCTACCCGGTCCCTTCTCAAGAAGCTACCCTCATGTAAAGGGCCTGCACACGGTGGGATGTTTATTGTAAAGTCACCCAGTACCTGGGTGTACGTATGAAAGGGTAAGTGGAAATGGGGAGCGAGCGTTTTCATTTAAAATGCCAGTACATGGTAGTGGGATGGGGGGTTACTTTAAAGTCACCCAGTATCTGGGTGTGTACATATGAAAGGGTCGGGGGGGGGTGTGTGGAGGGAGGAAGAGCGTTTTCATTTAAAAGGCCAGTACATGGCGGTGGAGGGTTACTGGAAAGGCACTCAGTGTACACTACATATGAAAGTCTGTGGAAGATGGGAGGGGGGGGGCTATTTCAAGGGCCAATACAGGGGTACAGTGGGGGCCACTATAAGAGACCCCCAGAACAGGGACTATATTTAATCAGCCAGTGCATGAAAAACCCACAGAGGGGAATTGCTGCCTTGATTTGCAAAGACAGGATTCCTGATCCTAGCTAAGGTGAACAGGGTGGAGCAAAGTAGCAAAATATGTTTTTCCATCTCCTGCTTTTCAGGAGTAGCATCACCCCAATACAGCCTGTCAGCATATCCAGGGCACTATTAGTGCCCCCCCCACCCCCACCCCCATGCGGCCCAGGAAAAGCCTCCAGTCACAATGCCTGTTTTAAGGCCTTCTGCTGCCCCACATAAAGTTCACACTACCCCACCCTCAGCCCGTCCCCTAAGAAGGAATATTGCTTTTGTTCATAACAGTCAGCACTGCCCTCCCAAGGTCAAGTTCTCCTTGGTAATTAGATTTGAACTGGCTTCTGGAGCCCAGGAGATGAATCAGTTCAAGCTCCAACTCCCCTGCACCTTTCAGACTCAGGGGGGGAAAAGGGCACTTGCTGGGACAACTGGCTTCCAAACAGCAGAGGACGCTTCCTCTCAGGCAGAAAGGAAGCTGTTCTGAATTGTGCACTACTGCCCCCTTGGGGGAATTCCAGAAACCGCAGCAATCCGCAGCTGGTCCACTTGCCTGCACCCTTCTTTCCCCACAGTTCCCTACCGAATTGTGGATGTCCACTACTTCCATGGGGGTGGCAATGGGATATCTGCTTTTTGAAACATGTATCAGGTTCCTTTGAAATCAAATTTAATTTCCTAAGGAGGAAGAAAGTCGGGGGAAATCCTACGGCCATTAATAGAGGCTCAGAGATCTGGGTTAGCGAGTGTCTAAAGCTGGGGACTGCTCATCAGGACTTCCGAAGTCTGATCTTTATGGCGATACAGATTTCCCTCCATTGTGGCACTGGTTGCTTTCCCCTTCTGTACCTCAGTTTTCCTACCAATAAAATAGGAGTAAATGGGGGTAAATACTACCTACCTATCAGAGGGCACTGGACTTACCTGCTCCATCCTCAGGTCTGTTGTGGAATTCCATTCCCACCAGACACTTTCAACCTTTCCGCAGGCATCCCCTTTACAGAAAAGTCAACCAGGTAATTAACCAGGGAGCATTCATATATTTGCATAGTAGCCAGACAGAAGATTGCTATTTCAGATTACCTCAAAGTGAATAGCTTTTACCCTACAATTTTCCTTGAAAGTCCCAGCTTGTTGCGTAATTCTCTGGGCTACATCATAGGCTAAAAAGGCAGTTTCTTCAGGAGAAGTGACAACCCTTAGGAACTACCTAGCAGGAGAGAACATGCGCCTGAGGATTTAGGGTTCTGCATCTTGATTCTCTGCTGAGGACAGGCTGCCTGGCTCAGACAAAAAAAAGAGGTGCTGTTTATTCAGGTTGGTTTTGAAGCTTCAGTACATTAAAGCACAGGAGCACTGGAATGACCAGATAAAATCAGATCCACAATCCATCTGGTTTGGTGTAATCAGTCTAACAGTGGTCAGCCAAAATGCTTCAGAAGTAGGTGCAAGAACCCCATACCTGTGGAATGATTGGCTCCCCTGGCTAACCCCCAATAGAGCATTTCCTGAAGTGCAAGATAATAAAACATTCTATTTTTATATAGGGCTCCCCTGCCATGGCACTCCCACACTTTATGTATAACAACTGGACACAACTTTCCAGTAGGTTAGGCTGAGAGAATATCATGACTGGCCCAAGGTCACCGAGTGAGTTTCTGGCTAAGACGAGACTGGAATCGGGGCCTCTCCCAACCTCCCAGTCCAGGTACTGTGCACTTAGCCACTACACCACCCATGCCTCCTTGTGGGTGTAAAGGAGAAGCTGGAAGGGAAGGGGCAGAGAAACTCTTACCTACTCTCTATGTGTTATAGTTGGCAAGAGAGCCCCTCTCACAAAATGCAAAGAGAGTGTAGTCAGTGCAAACATGGCTATGCCAGACTGCAGAGAGTCTAGAACGGATCAATGAATCCAATTTTTCACCCAACAAAATCAAAGGGAATTTTGCCATCCCAGCCACACAAACCATTTTACCCCCAGGTAAAGTACCACAAGCCTACATCACAGCCTAGTGGGAGGGGGAGAACATATCCCATGAGGCACGATTCAGGAAGGCACATCTGGCAGATGACCACAGAAAGAACACTGGTGACCTGAACAGCCTGGATGCTAATGGGAAGGGCTGGAAGGCTGCTTACCATAAATGAAGTGCCCACATAAACATTTAACCAGACAGTAACCATGCAATATCCCATAAGGAAGGTTTGGGGGTTGCAACACAAGCTGTATCATATAGTACCACAAACTGGAGAATTAACTTGAGGTTAGAGAAGAGATTTACCATGGGGTTAGCATTTCATCTGGACATCCCCTGATGGGGTTACAGCCCCAACTGATATTTGACACACTTTCCATGTCTTGGTTGCTGCCTGAGTCACAGGGAATATATTTAAATCTTCAAACTGGGATCACACAGGCAAAAACCACTGCCCTAAAATGATACTCAGCTGATGTAAATTTACACAGCTCAGTGGAACTACTGACACGTCAGTCCTCTACCATTAAAGTCAACAGGAGCTTTGCCATTAGCTTCAATGGGTGGAGGATTGCACCAGCTCAGGATCTGGCCTTACGTATTAGTGTTATTTGAAAGAAGGCATCTATTTTCCATAAAACATATATGAACAGAGAAAGGAAGAGGTAATTGAAAGGAACACAAACAGCCACCCTACCACACAGAATATCACATGTGCAAGTTATGGGACTAATACAAAGATTACGAAGGCCGTTTTCACACAAGACACTCTCCACCCGCTACCCACTCACCACCCACCCACTATACATGTTGCAGGGCTGCAGTGTTGCCCTATGGGTGTCCTGTAACATGTATAGTGGATGGGAGGTGGGTGGAGTGTATCTTGTGTGAAAACACCCTATATTAAAAGGATCATAATGGTCCCTTACTAGATGGGAAACTTGAAATCTCCTGCTTCTGATCCTCTGCCAATACTTCTAGAAGTCAGCCTTCACGTGTGGTTAATTTGTACTGAATTAACCCAAGTATTAAGGACTGAAGTTATTCCTATCCATAGTCATTTTATTATACAATCCAAAAGTCCATATTTCCCTTAACAAATGTAATTCCGTAACAACAAGAGAGACAGGAACAGGCAAAGTTCCCTCCCACAAAAGGGCAAAACACTAAGAACAGTGGAAAATATTAGAAGAAAAACACAAAAATTAAGTCTGACAAAATATATAGAAGTCACCTGATACCTTGAGTGGCTTTTCTACAGTATTTGAATGTTTTATTTCCACCTTTGTCAACTGCATTTTTAAAAAAAAAAAAATTTTAAAGACAGCAACTCATTAACACCTGCCTGCAATTCCAGTTTTGGGGTGTGGCTGATCTGCTTGGGATATACCTTTAAAAAATGGAAAACCCCAAGTATTAATACACCTTTAGGAATCATTTGGGTCGTGTGGGGAATAAATAACTGGAAAGTTAGTTTGCTGTGTCCACATTTATAATCACACAAATAGGCCTAATTCTAAGTAGCCTTGCACCAGCACAAGGTGCTGCAAAATGCTGCCTTTTTATCCTTTCCTTGCACTATTAGAAGAGACTGCAGGGAAAGAGATTCAGCACTACAGACACTAAACAATCATAAAAATCAGAAGGCATTTGGATTCAAGTGCTGGACTCTTCCTCCATCAGAAGCCATTTTAAAACGAGATGCAACCACACAGATCCACCCATCCCACATGCATACAAATGCTTGTCTGAAGGCGGTGTGTGGGGGAGATCCATGCTCCCATGACCCACGCACTACCCACCCTTGGTCACTCACAGAGCATTGGAGAAAAGTCCGAACTGCTCAGGGTGGTGGAGGCTAAAATGTGCGTGGGTAAGGGCGCACATACCCCCTTGGCCTGTTTGAATCTCTCCCCACTCACTCCACATGGGTGGGTGATCTACGGATATCCCACTCAGCACACACTGATTCCCCTCCCCAGCTGTGCTCATTTAAAAGTGGCCAGAGAGACCAAAGGTGGCATGTTGCGATCCAAACATACAGAGTGTTCTGATCCAGAGTTTTGGTACCGAGGTCTGCAAAGCCAATTCTATGCACTACATAGGAAGAACAGTATGTACAGTTGCCACACACACAAGGTTATTTAGCATTCACCACCCATTCTACTGACGACAGAGACTACAACATTCTGCTGGTGAGGAAGTCAACACTTAAGGAGGTTCCATCTTTTAAAGCCAACGTCTGATCTTATTCTTGTGCAGCAAAAGTTCTCGTTCTCTCTCTCACCCTTCCCCCCGCTCCCCCAATGGAGACAGTGTGATAATTCAATTCAATGGCCTTGCCTTAGCAGAAAAGATCAGACTCACGCCCAGCATGCCTTCTCTGGCCACTTCCTGTACTGCTGACAGATAACTGGAAATGACATACATGTAGCAAAAAAGAAGCTCAACCTCTTTTAAACACATAAATCTGCTCAAATGCAGCCACTGTCCATGGCTAATCAAAACTATTGCCATTCCAGAATTAGCAAATTATCTAGTTATAAAGAAGTCACCAGCAGTTTCCCAAACTTCCTATAGATAAATATTATTTATTTATTTTTAATTAATTTTTTCCCCCCCTAGTCTTCTCCATAGAGCTTATACTTAAAAGATTATTTAAAAAACAAAACAAAAACAAAACAAAAAACCCCAACCACCACCAAAAGACAATAAATTACATAAAGTCATTCCTGAGGGGCAGCATTTGAAAACCACTGTGCTTAAGTCAAGAAAAATAAACCCTACACAAAACAAAAAAACAAAAAGTAGACAAAAGCTACACCAAATAATGACACACGCACAGTAAATAAAGCAATTTCAAAGAACAAGTGATCGATTTCAAAAACCTGGTGGAAGTTATGACACTTCTATGGTAGTGGGCGGCTTGGAGCCTCACGTGTATTTTTCTGAAAAAGGATGAAGTCAGAAGCATCTCTTGCATAAATGGCAAACCATGTCAACATTTCTTAGGAAAACCTACTGTCACCGATGAGACAGAAGAATCAGGAAATTCCGAGCGTAGTGCTGGACTGCTAGGGTCTAAGACATATAGGTCCCGATCCTACAATTAGACCCTGATGGGCAGATCCTTTTACTCATGTGGAATTTTAATGGCTTAGATGATGCTCTGCTTAGTTCAATGGGGCTATTGCAGGATTGGACTCAACGTCCCTCCTTTCCTCAGTTTCTCCTCTAACCAAGCAGATTTTATTTGTATTTAAAACTTATATCCCGCCCAAAGGCAGCTCGGGGCGGCGAACAACATAAAATAAAACTACAAATTTTAAAAACAAATAATAAAAACTCCCCCCCAACCCCCGCCAAAGGCCTGACAGAACAGCCAGGTCTTACACGAACGTTGAAACGACAGGAGGGTGGGGGCCAACAGAGCCTCCTCCGAGAGCGAATTCCACAGCACAGGGGCAGCCACCGAAAAAGATCTCACATCAGTGGCCACCCATCTTGCCCGGGGAACCGCCAAAAAGCCCCCTACGGATGATCTCAGGGGTCGCACGGGCACATGGGGAGTGAGGCGGTCCCGCAGATAGGCAGGACCCAGGCCATGAAGGGCTTTAAAGGTCAAAACCAGCACCTTGAACCTAGCCCGGTGCTTTATAGGCAGCCAGTGCAGAGCCCGGAACACAGGTGTCACGTTCTCCCTGCGGCCCGCCCCAGTAAGGAGATGGGCCGCGGCATTCTGCACCAGCTGCAGCCTGCGGACCAGCTTCTCGGGCAGCCCCACGTAGAGCGCGTTGCAGTAATCCAGCCTCGAGGTGATGAAGGCATGGATGCCAGTGGCGAGGTCACAGTCAGAGATATGGCCGAAGCCACCGGACAAGCTGTAACTGCCAAAACACACTCCATACCACGGCCACAACCTGAGATTCCAGGCTGAGCCATGAATCGAGGAGCACACCCAGACTCCGTACCTGCGAGACCATGGGAGGGCGACCCCACCCCCCCAAGAGGAGATTCAACCACTCCCAGGCCCTCACCCACCAACATCACCTCCGTCTTGTCAGGATTCAGCTGCAGATGGCTCAACCTCATCCAAGCCCCCACAGCCGACAGGCACTGGGAAAATAAAGAGACTGCATGGCCTGGGTCAATGGAAAAAGAGAGGTAGAGCCGAGTGTCATCAGCATACTGATGACACTGCATGCCCTGAAACCCTCTAACGATCTCCCCTAATGGCTGCATATAGATGTTAAACAAGAGGGGGGACAAAATGGCACCCTGTGGGACCTCCACACGTGAGGTCCTGGGGGGTGGGGGGAGGAGAAGACATACACTCCCCCAAGACCACCCGGTGAGGTCTCCCGGCCAGGAATGAACGAAACCAGTCCAAGACCGTCCCGCCAATCCCGACATGGTCCCGCAGGCGAGTCACCAACACCTCATGATCGACTGTGGTGACCGCAGCCGAAAGGCCTAGCAGGACCAGTAAGGTCTGACGACCCTGGTCCAACGCCAGACGGAGATCGTCAACCAAGGCCATTTTCTCAAGTGACTACTCAGCATGGGGTCCCTCCCCCTACAGCCATCCCATTTATTTGCTTCAGGGCCAGATCCTGCAGGTTTGGTGGAAGTCAATGGGAGTTTTGCCTGAGTAAGCACCACAGGATCAGACACTCTCAATGGAATCCAAGAGACAGGCAGTGGCTGCTGTCCCTGATTATTCAGCTTTGGTCACTAGCTTTACCCACATCCTCCATAACTACTGCAGCCCTCCCAACCGAGGGTGTGGAAAGGCCCCTGGTTCATGCAGGAAGGTGCAATAAAAATACTGACAACATTGTCAGAGTCAAATAAATGGGATACAGAAGGCTAGGTCTGCAAGCATCCCTTGTTAAATACTGCAGGATCCTACATAATCAAACAAACCTCTTGTGATCTCATTTGTGTACCCTGCCTGGTTTGGCACCACAATATTTACCATAATTATTTTACTGCTCAGCTGCTGATCTGAAGGACTTCACAACGCATCATAATAAGAGGGGAAACTGAGGCACTGAAAGGGAGCAGTCATGCAGAAAACTCATGAGCAGAGCTGGGAATACAGCCTATGTTTCTCGAGTTACACTCTATTCACAGGGCCATGCTGCCTTGATGAATGCTAAATTATCTTTTTCTAGGGTTCCACAGACAAAATACAAGTTACCATGGTTGGAAAAATGGGCTTCCAATCATTTAGCTCCTAAATTCAACAAGTCAATCCATGCTCAGGAAGAACAAGTCTTCCCATCTCTGTTGGGAAATCTTGGGAGACAGTAAAATTAAAGGGAGACAGCAGGGTTTAAGTTTAATTCAATAGCTTCCATGGGACCCACTGACAATGTCTCAGTATCTCTACTCAGTCGAATCTTGAATTGCAGCTGCATTAGCCAGCATCTTCCTAAGCAGGGTGAAGAAATCCCTGGGGGCGGGAAGTTAAGTTCCTGTGGTGGCAAGCTGGCTGGGAGATTCCCCATGGAGGGTACTGGGTTTTTCTGCCAAAGCTGAATGGAGGGGGGATTTCTCTTCTATTGGATTTCAGTGTACAGCACAGGCTAAAACAATTTTAACATGATTTAGCAGTTCATCATGAATGGCGCCAGAGAGGGTTAAAATGGTTTTCGGTCTAATCAGAATTTAGGTTTTAGTTTCGGAACATTTTCCTTCACCTCATGTGCACCGTGCATTCTCATTTACATCTCTGGAAAAAGGTGTAAAAGGTAGCGTCTTATGCCCATTTTGTCCAGGTATAAAATTACACATGTTGCAAAACAAGAAATCAGATTCTTGGTGTTAAGGAGACATTAAGTAATCTGGCTTGCATACAACCACAGTCTGGGACACATTGACAGACAGTGCATCTTTCATTTCAGTTGCTATTTTATCAATAATCATATTTCCCCACAGCACCAGGAGGCAGACAAGGATTGAGAAACTCAGGTTCCATAAGAAAAACTAAAAAATAAGACCGGTTCAACAGCTGTGTCAAAGCCTAGTTCTATTCTGAAGAGTGGCTATGCATAAATGGCTTATCCTTACTCGAAAGGCCACTGCATCCATTGTCAAATTTTCTCAACCAAGGTTATATTGGGAATCACCTAAGATGGGAAGTAGGAGAAGGGTTCTCAGGCTATGTCGGGGATTGAACAGCTTTTTTCCAGATTCTGTGGCTTTTGTGCTTGGGTGATGCAAGACTCCCTGAATTTAGCAGGTGTAATCTCTGTAAACAATTTTGGGATGCTTGAGGTGAGAGCAAATGGGATGGAGGTTCTTTTTATAAAGAAGATTTCTCTAACTGCCAGAGCTGCTGACTCAGCCTGAGATCAGTGGATTGATCACGCTCTTACAAAGATCCTACAACCAGCATTTGGTTAACAATTCTGATGACTGTGCACAGACTAGAATAGCGGAGAGAACGGAGTTCATTCTTCCACAGCTCTGCTGAGTTTGTAGGGCTCAGAGGAATTTCCTCCAAGTTGAGATACTAACTTTAAAAGACAGAAGCAGGGAACTGATCTTTTCCAGAAGAAAACAATGAACTTTTAAGCAACTCAAAAAGCAAGATCAAGTTTCTCTCTAGAGACATGTGTGTGTATTTCAAAGTGAGATATCTGGATGTCCATTCAGAAAAAAATCTAGAATGAGAAAAATTCTTGTGCAACAATCTTATGTTGCCTAGACCCTGGAGAACTTCTATCAAGAATGCATACCTTATTCAGGATAAATATTTCCCAGATTATCTTCCGATTCATGAAACAAGGGCATGAGATTTTAAACTCCCAGGGAAAGCTGACCGTACCATACACTTTGCAATAATCATTTGAACCATCAATCTGCAACCTTCACTCTGTGTTCACCTTTAACTCTGAACGGAAGACAACCAAGATCATGAAAAGTCTGCTTCACTTACATACCATATTGGGAGCTCTCATCTAGTACTGCTGTTCTGGGCAGCAGTTGATGAGTCTGAAGAAGCAGGCTAGTAATCATCTCCGTACTAGATACAACACTACATTTCAGCAGCAGATACCACTATCTGATAAAGAGTGTAGATTCAGAAATAGTGGGGTGGGAAAGAGATTCATTCCAATTCATTCTTCACCAGAGATCTGGTGTCAGACTTCCTCAACCTATCTTAAAGGGCCACAGACTAACCCACATCATTGAAAACCTCAGCAGAAGAGTGTCTAGAAGATGGAGCCAATATACAGTTGCCCTTGTTCTTGTCTGAAAGCTAGTAGATTCCAGTCTGGCTTAAGTGACGACTACTCTACTAGCAGTTGCAGATATGTCTCCAATTTTGAAAATAGGAATCTTGGTAGGGGAAGGGCAAGGATTCTTAGGTGTTTGCCCTGAACGTTGTACAACTGCACAATAGAAACAGCTGCATCTGACTCCCTTTGTTTGGCTGAATAATAAAACTGCTACACCAATTCCTGAGTCAGATGGATGCTGAGATCCTGCCATCAGCATCAGAGCAGGAATAGGAGCAGATCTGGTCTGGAGACAAACTGGAACAGCACAGTGCTATTTGTACAAAGTCAATTTTTTTTCCAGAGCAAAACAACAGGTTTAGGTAAATCCTACAAGTCTTTTAGAATATAGATTTACAGTTCATTTATACAACTAACAATACATTAAACCAAAACATTTGTTAAAAAATAGAATGTACCTTAAAGCGACTTGATTCTGATTTTCCAATGGGATCTAAATTTGCTCAACTCTAACGCATGCCTCATGAGATAAGAAAGCGTTCTCCTGTTAATTACATTTTTTAAAAAAACAACAAATTACATGACACTTCAGTTTCATTTTTGCCAATGACTTATCCTCTCTTGTAATCAGATGTAGCTATCAGAACTGTCTGCTATACTGCACTGCAGATTTCCTTTTCAACTAGACAAGACAAAACAGGGAACCATTCAACAAATTATGGCTACAGTTGTGTTTAACATCTCTATATTGTACCATACATTAGAGTGAGACGTTGGGTTTATTGAGATGGGATTTAACAGTCTCTTCACTGGATTGCACTGAAATGGATTTATTTTATTTTTTTTTAAAAAGGCAAGCAAGATGTAACCCAAGGGACTGCGTGTTTCGATTCACAAATACAAGGCCCTGAGCAGCACAGTATAAGAATGAATCCTTGAGAACACAATACAGAGCATCCCTGCATAGGGAACAAAGAAATTTGGGGGGGGAGGGAGGGAAACCAACACAAATCCCAGGACCCTTTTACAGTTGGCCCTTTCTCATTAGTGTTTGAAATGAAGGCCATCCTGTCCTGACAATAGGTGTGGCAGACACTTTGCCCTAGTGGGAAAGCTTGGATCTAGCAAGGGGTAATTTGGAGCTGGTCTCACCACAACCCAATAGCTTGGTATCTTCCTGTTTGACCTTCTTCCTTCTTCTGTGTAACAGGTGCAACACAGCTGAACAATGAATGTTTTCAGTTTTAGGGGGGGGAGGGCACTGCCTGCAGTGGGCACTGCTCCCTTGTGGTTGATTCCCTCACCCCAGAAAGAGGCAGTTCCAGACTAATTCAGGCCCTTCCTCCAATACACACGCTCAAACTCCACCTTCAAGACATGGCCTTCAAGCTAGGATCAGACAGAGGGGCTTCCACGTTAGCCAAGACAGCAAGCATATGAAAGCATCCAGGCCAGGTGGCTAGTGACATTGTGAAACGCTACTTTGGTTCCTTCTTCCACACAAGGTGCTCAATCTGGAGAGAGTGGGCTGTGCTGGCACCCTCACAGAAACCCAAAGACCTCACCTGCACTGGTGAACACCTTACAGCCGGGTGGATCTTGAATATGGAGGGGCTATGGAAGTTACACCTCATGCTCCTCCTCCATCCAAGCAGCTCTTTAGGGAGAGCCTCCAAATGAAAGAAGAGGGTGGTGGAGAGTTGCACTAGAGCTCTCCAGGGGCTAGAATTAGCACCCACACTGCACTTCAGGATCTCCAAAGCTCTGCTTGGGTGTTGGCTCAGCACATGTTACTGTTGGCAGGTGTTAAGTGAAAAGCCACCTCGGAGAAGAATCTATTCTGGACATGCCAAGCCAGAAATAAGAAGCACCCACCTCAGCAGCATCCCTATAAGGAAAGTCTATAAACTGGGCCCATAGAAAAGGGAACTCAGAATAACCACAAAAGCTGGGTCCTCAAGGTTCACGCTGCCGAGGAGGTGCAGATGAGCCCAAAGCCCTGGAAACAGAAGTCCTGAGAAGTGAAAAGGTATTTTCTCGCTACAATAGAATACAAGAACATATGGGAATTATTCCACACAGGCCTCAAAATGGATACCAAGACCAGTCTCCACGTTCAGAGGCCCTGTCTGTTCCTATCTAACTGCCTCATTCTTCTCTCATCTGGGGAGGTCTCTGACCCATTATACTCTTTGTTGAGATCAATCTGGAGTCTGGAACAGCCATGGGGAGAACTTTATAGCAGCTTCTGAGGCACACGTCATGAGTTGTAGTGGTGAACATTATTGCTCTGAAGTGAAAGTAATATAAGAGGTAAATGGTATCCCTAGTGCAAAGCTCCGTAGGCAAAACTCTCTGCTCTGGACCTTTCGCTAGAGTAGAACCAACAAGTCATTTCTGTTTTCTAGGTCAAAGAAAACAAACCATGGGAAACATAGCCAACCCCTAAAACCCCTGGACCAGCTGCTAGGTGGGTGGTGATCAGACCTGCTTCTTGGCGACTGTCTTCTCTTAGCCACTGAAAGTCAATTATACATACGTTTAGACAGAACATGCACTCAGTTACACATAGCGACCAACTGGAGTTGCACCGAAGGGGTCAATCTGGATTTACAAGGATATAAAATGACAGCAGACTCATGTTCATTCATTCCAGCCATTAGACAAAACCCTAATGGAGAATAATTGCCAGCCAGTCAAATGCACTGTTCCATTCCACTCAGAACAAATGCTACCAATTGCAATAGTTGGCTTGACTTGGATTTAACACTCCTATCAATGAAGGATGACTCTACTGGGCCAATCCGAATCAGGGTGAGTGAGGACAACACACAGGGACCGTTTCAGAAGCCATCTTAGGAGAGAGATGTCAAACCGGTTTGGTTCACATACCTTGACTGCTCTACAAACACATGCAGCCTTGCAGCTGCATAGAGCCCCATGCACAGACACAACACTGCTCAACTTTGTCAGCCTGACAGACACACGGCCTTATAATGTCCCAGAGTACAGCCTGTAGCCTCAGACCTCCTCTGCGACTCCCACTGGATCCATCAAGCAGGGACACCAAGGGGCTTAAAAATGACGTGGAGGGTGATTCGGTGACACACCTGGCCTAACTACTTGACACACCAATGTGAACCAAATGGGAACAGAACAAGTGCTGACTTCCATCACCGGAAAGCAGAGGAAAAACCAATTACTAAGGTGAGAACCGTTGAAAACTGGGTGGCAGGATGGGTTCCCTCTGCCCCTAACTCGGGCTGGCTCTCAAGATATATGGAAAGGATTGCAACCGTTCTATCCACCACCCACGCAGCTTAACAAAAATAAAAACACAAAACAAACCCCAACAAAGTACAAGAATCAAGGCTCCCTGAGCTGGCCGAGTGACTCCCACGTTTCGGCAGCCTACTACATATTTCAGTAGCCCAAAGCTATCGCGGTCCTTTCCTGGCGAACTCTGTGCAGTCACAGTACCGATCTGCTGCTGGAGTGGGGGTGGGAGCGGGAGCATGTCCTTGCAAGTCCATGCAAGAGGGTGGAAGATGGGATAAAACCAGGTGATCCACACGACAGGACCACTCTCTCTTGGGCATGCCAGGCCATGGCTGTAAAGATCTTGTCCTTTTGTCTCTGTCTTTGTGAGTTTAAATAAAAAGCCAGTATAGAAACAGCAGCAAATGGGCTCCCTTTATAAATCCTCTGCATAGTGAAGCCCTTCCAAAGCTGTGCAAGTTCTAGCAAGGGCCGGTTGCTCAGATTCTAAGTGCTCCGCAGAGGAAATTCCCTTTGGCATCCAGAACCCGTATCGTTCCATCGCGCTAGGTTTCAGGAGTTAGACTACCCCAACAGATCAAAGCATTTTATATGGGAGGGGCCTCTAGATAGAAAACTATTAGGATCTGTAGGGAAGTGGGCCCCTCCCTGGCCACACACCCTGCCCCACAGTTGGTGGTTGCACCATGGGTCCTTCAGGGGGTGCTGGTATATTTCCATTTGTCCCTGCGCAGAGAGGGCTGGTGAGGAGCCAGGGTCAGAAGCAGTTCTCATGGGGACTGTGGTTGGTCTTGCAGTTCCTCTCATTCAAGAGGGTGGTGGTTTCATCAGTCACCGAGGTCTCCATTTTTTCTGACAAGTTGGTGTTCAATTTTGAGGGAGCAGTGTCGGGCGACTGGGGGCAGCTGTCCAAACGGGAGGCAATCAAACCATTCTGGTACTGCTGGCGTGTGATCTGGAGTATGCAGAGAGAGGTGAAAGCACATGTTTAGTCAGAGAGCTATATGTTTACCAGCCTGGGGGTGGGACTTCAGAGCATGGCTTTGTGGCTGCCTCCACCTTGAACCTAGAAGAGTGGCCACTAGAAACTACAGGTCCCAGCATGCAATGGTCCCTGATCCCCTCCCTGTTGTCCAAGCCCAGGAGAAGGCAGTCATAACTTGCCCGTAGAGAACACCTTCCACGTGGGGAGCTCAAAATGCTTTACAGAGGTTCATACCACCCCCTCTAAGGGATACGGTGGGGTTTCCTCCATCTGAAATGCAGTTATTTCTGGGGTGAATAGCGGCAGCTGCTAACTGACCACAGTAACACTACACAAAGTGCAGGGAACTCCCATGTCCAGCAAACACAGCAGGAGACTTCAGAGGTCCACAGAACCCAAAGAGGGATTTGGATAGGCCTCTTGCTGAACATGCCTTGGGACTGCCCAAGGCCTTGTCTCTATAGGTGTTAACAGATCTAACGCGAGCTGATAGTTTAGGTTACAAACACGCACCTTGCTGTTATGCCTGTTAACAACCAGCTATGTATCTGGTACAAGCTTGCTCAGGCAATTCCCCCTAGCCTGGCTTGGTTCCCCTTGCCCATTCTCTCCCCCCACTGTGCTCCTGACACTTGCTGCTGTGTGTACCCTGGATATGTCCTTCCTGCAGCTGAGATACCGGAAATATCTCTGTGCCAGCCAGATGATGTATGGGAGTGACCGGCCCAGCATGCTGGCTGCTGCCTCAGGCTAACACGGGGGTATGGAACTGGGCTGGAGCTTGGTCACCATCACCTTGGTGCTGGGCATATACTCAAATCCCTACAGTGGCCCCAGCTTCAGTGCCCTCCTGTCCAACCTCAGTTTCTTTTCCCAGACCAGTTCTCCCACCCCCATCTAGGACACAATAGGGGAAGGAAGGACAGGCAGCAGCTGGTGGGAGGGGTTTTATCGTGTAGCCACTCAAACAGGCAGCAGCATAAATGTCTCATCCAGCTACCTGGGTGTGATGACAGCATCAGAGCCAACACGTCAGATCTGCACATGCTTATCATTTATTTATTTTATTTTTCAGATTTATACAGTGCCCTTCCCATAAGGGCTCAGGGCAGTTTACAACAATAATGAAAATTTGCACAATAAAAAACCCTCACTCCCTCCAAAATCTCCACCCTCCCCACAACCCTACTCAATAACCCTCATCCCCGCCCGCCAAATGCTCATCCAAATACATTTTTATACCACCTCTGAAAGATGCTCAGACTCAAGTGAACCTCCTGAGGAAGGGAATTCCATAAAACTGGGGGCAGCAACCAAGAACACCCTCCTGTGCACCCCTCGTCCTTCAGACAAGGTAACAGATGGAACCTGCAACAGGGCGCCCTCAGTCAATAGTAGGGGCCGCGATGGAACATGGTAGGACAGGTGGTCTCTTAGATATATGGGACCCAGACTGTTTAGGGCTTTAAAGGTCAAAACCAGCACCTTGGATTGTGCCCGGAATGTTATAGGCAGCCAATGCAGATTTCAGAGCACAGGTGAAATGTGCTCCTGGTGACTAATCCCCGAAAAGAGCGGAGCTGCCACATTCTGCACCAGCAGCAGCCTCCGAACAGTCATCAAGGGCAGCCCCATGTAGAGCGCATTGCACTAATCTAGCCTCAGGGTGATGAATGCATGGATGACAGTTGCCAGATCCAAGTGGAAAAGAAAAGGCCACAACCTTCTCACCAGATGGAGTTGGTGAAATACACTCCTGGCCACCATCACACCCTCACAATCCAGGTGCAGGGAGGGGTCCAGAAACACTTTAAGGCTATGAACCTGAGTGACCAGAGTGAGCCGGACCCCATCAATGACAGGTGTCCCAATCCCCTCCAAGTCACAAGGCCTGCCAACCATCACCACCTAAGTCTTGTCAGGATTCCACTTCAGCCAGCTCACCCTCATCCAGTCCCCAACAGCAGCCAGGCACTGAGACTGCGGGGCCTGAGTCAGATGAAAAAAAAGTGGTAGTGCTGAGTATCATCCACACATTGATGACACCTCACCCAAAACCTCTGAATTACCTTGCCCAGCGGCCTCAAATTACACATTGAATAAGAGAGGAGACAGAATAGAACCCTGAGGGACACCACACAGGAGGTTCTGAGGGGACAACGAGCAATTGCCCATCACCACCCGCTGGGACCTTCTGATAGGAAAGAACGGAACCCCTCAGGAGTAGTCCCGTGCACCCCTCCCAGTTCCCGTAGTCGTATCAACACACCTCACAATCAACTGTATCCAAGGCCGCTGAAAGATCTAACAAAGTCAACAAGGTAGAATTCCCCCAGTCCATCTCAAGGCGCAGATCGACCAAAGCCACAAGCATAGTCTGCGACCATACCCAGGATGAAAGTGAAACGGGCCCAGGAATCCAGTAGCACCGAGTTGAGCCCGGAACTGACAGGCAACCACCCATTCAATAACCTTCCCTAAAAAGGGAAGGTTAGAGACAGGCTGATAGCTGGACGGGGAGTCAGTGTCCAAAGATGGTTTTTTAAGTAGGGGCTGGACCACCACAATGTTAAGGGTGCCCAACACCCTACCCTCCCATACGGACGCATTGACCAACCCAGCCAACAGCGACCCCAACGTCTCCCAGCTGGCTTTCACCAACCAGAGCAGGCAAGGATCTAATTCACAATTGGTTGCCCTTATTGCCCCGGGCACCTTCCCCACATCAGTGGGCAATGCCAATTGAAACTGATCCAAACAAAGAGGACTGGACTGAGCTTCCATAACCCCAAACTCCGACTCTGCAGTTAAAATGGCAGCGCCCAAATTGTGGTGAATACAAGTGATTCTGTCTGTAAAGTAATTAATAAAAATGTCACTGCGGGCTATGAATGACTCCATTTCCTGGTAGAGACAGGCCAGGTTAACCAGACCCCTCACCACCCAGAACAGCTCTGCTGAATGAGTCTTTGCAGATGCTAGGATAGCAGAAAAGAAAGCTTTCTTTGCCACCATCACACCCATGGCATAGTCTTTTAAAAACTATCTATGCTGCAACTGGTCAGCTTCAGTGCAAGTTGTGTGCCACCTGTGCTCTAACCACTTCAGCTGCCTCAGGTCCTCTGTATACCAGGGAGACTTGTGCTGACGAAGCGGTGGGAGGGGACACCTGGGTGCAACTGTGTTAATGGCCATAGTCAAAATATCATTTCACAAGGTGACCAGGTCATCGACAAAGCAGCCATCAAATTCAGTGGGTATATCCCACAGAGAGTTCTGTAAACCAATTGGATCCATCAGTCTCCAGGGGTGGAACAACCTAACTAACAGTGGCGGTGGGCCCCCTAGGGAGACAGGGGCAATGTCCCTCCTGGCCCCAGGACTCGCCAAGACTCCCCCGCACTGCAGACTTTAAAAATAAAAATAAAAAATTGGCCCTTGAATGTTCAGAGCCATCTCGAAGATCCTTGTTTAGAGAGGCAGGAACCTTCTGAAGGTTCCTGCCTCTCTAAACAAGGTTCTTCAAGATGGCTCCGAACATTCTCACTGGTTGTGCGCGCACACACAACCGGTGACTCACCCCACCACCCCTGAAGGTTTCCAAAGGAAGCCTTCAGGGACAAAAGGGAAGCGTTCTCCCTTTATGCAGAATGGGCGGCTAGAAGTGCCGTCCATTCCGCATACAGTGCCGCAGGGAGCACTATTTCATTGCAGGGGCTGGGCAGGGCTAGCGTTCACACCCGGGCACCACACAGAGGCGCCTGGGTATGAACTTCCCTGTCCCAGCCTGGGGGGTGGGGATGGGAGCTGCTGCCACGCACGCAGCTCTTAAGGAGGGGGGAGGCTGAGTCCCTCCCTCCCTCCCTGTCGAGTCAAACTTTGACTCAACTCAGAGGGAGCCTGGGAGGGAGAGGGAGCCAGCTGCGCGGCAGCCATCAGCAGCCTAGGACGCAGCGAGGATTGGCGGCGCTGAGGAGAGGAGCCGCCTGACACGTGGTGAGTAAATTGTGGGGCCCGGGTTGGGGGTAGTGGTGAGTGGGGGCACATGGGGGGAGGGGGAAGCAGGGGCCACATGGTGGGGGGGAGGCACATGGGCACATGGTGGGGGGGAGTTGGAATGTGGTTTTGGTTCACTTGATGTGGAGTGTTTGTTTCGCTGCTGCATTTAGGGGATCTGTGGATACCTTTGCGGCCTTGTGGGAATGGTTTGGTTTATGGTTTTCTGGTTTTTATATGGGTTTTGTTCACTTGATGATGTGGAGTGTTAAATACTAATCCCCTCCCGCCCCCACAACACACACGCAGTAGAGGGTGAGGGGGAATTAGTATTTAATGCCCCGTGATTCAATTGAGGTTTTGAAATCCTGAGGTTTAACTGGTTAGTCCTGTGATTTCGGGTGTTTTCAGAATGCTGGAAATGTGATGGTTGTGATAAAACGGAGGTTTTGAAATCCTGAGAATTAACTGTTAGTCTGGTGATTCATGGGCCTTAAAATCCCCCCTCCCCCCCCCACACACACACACACCGCAGAGGGCAAGAATATTGCTTCAAAAGGGACTTCTGAAGCAGGGATTGGGGTCCCTCCAACACACATGCAGCAAGTCCCTTCTTTCTGAAGCAGTATTCTTGCCCTCTGCTGTGTGTGTGCGCACGTGCTGTGTGCGTGTGTGTGCGCGCACGCGTGCGGGGGAGGAATTTTAAAGCCCCATGAATCACAATTTAAAAAACAAACAAACAACACAAACAGAAACCACATGCAAACTGCGTTTTGTTGCAATCCTTGATCTGGTGTAAAAAGGTGACTGGTGGGTTTCAATCTGTGGTTTTAAACGGGACCAATGATACTCTTGCATGGTTATGTAGAATGCATGGCATTGTCAGTCCTCCTCAGTATCATGAACTACTGGACTCAGGCTGTGACTAGGGTGCTTAAAAGGTCGGGTGCTTGTGTTCTGGGTTTATAAATTATTTATTTTAAGCTTGATGTGCATGCAAACTGTGTTTTGTATGTTAACCCTGGGAGCTCCTTGCTGCTGGGTTATGCCGCCTACCGTTGCCCTGGCTCCGCCTGCCATTGCCCTGGCTCCACCTGTAGGCTCGCTGGCCTTACTGCCCCCCTCCAGCCTCAAAACCCACCACCCGCCCCTGCTAACTGGTCCACCATCCCAACAATGGAATAGGAGGTCCGGGATCTGGGCCTTCAGGAGATAACGATCTGATCATGATAACTGTGTTGTAACACTGCCCCTGCCCCCCGAATAATTGGAACCCCTGTCTCCAAGCTGGTGCAAAACTTCAAATTCAATGTGTGTCCTGCCTCATGTGTTGGGCTTGATATTATTTGGGATAGGACCATTTTTGTCATGGTGGCCATGAACTCCTGCTCCGTCCCTAAAAGGCTGGCCTCAGCATGTATGTTGAAATCACCCAGAACAATAACCCTAGGTGATCTCAGCACCACCTCTGAGACCAGCTCAACTAGAGCAGTCAGGGAATCAACTGTGTAGTGGGATGGTCAGTACACCAAGAGGATCCCCAATCTATTCCCAGCCAAATCCAGCACAAGGTGGAAACACACTATATCGGAGGAGTTAGGCACCAGATACCTCCGAAAGGCCAAGGTATCTTTACAGACCATGGCCACTCCACCGCCCCCTCCCCCCCTCCGGAAGCCTCGGCTGATGCTTCAATGAGTACCCAGAGTACGATACTGGCCCAGATGCCTTGTCCAGCCAGGTCTCTGTAATGCATATGAGGTCGGTGGCCTCATCCTGAATCAAATAACAGGTCAGTAAATGTTTTATTTCCCACCTACCTCGCATTAAGCAGCATCAATGTCAAGATCAGGGGCCCTACTGGCCTCAACTCCCAAATGTCTCGCCCCAATGGTCTCCCCGCCCTGCCATACCTCCCCATGACCAAAACGACCGCAATAGCTGGCCTGCTATTCTCCCCACCCCCTAATTAACAATTCCCCCCCTCCAAAATGAAAACACTTGGAGGGCCTGTCAGGGTCTGGAGGAAGGAATGGCCAGAGAGGGACCCTGAGCCCAACATCCCCAGAGGCAAGCTGGGAAATTCTTCCACTCTCCCTACCCAACCCATCCCTGCTAAAATCCCTCCCCTCCCACCCTTTCCCCCTGTGCCTCTACCTCCCCCCTCACAGGTGGGCCAAGGCATTCCTTTCCACCCACTTCTCCTGTGCCTACCCCCCTCAAGTGCCATCAGGGTGGCCACGGCACTCCCCAGCCCCCTCCAAGTGTCCCACCTGAAAACAATCCAGCATCCCATGGCACCACACCCCAGGGTACTGGGGGTCACTAAGGATCACTTCACTCCCCCTTCCCAGTAACTGCACCTGCTCCCCAGGCTGCATGCCAACCTGCCCCACCTGGCTGCAGCAAGATCAGGACTCACCTTGATGAACTGCAGGTCCATCAGGGCACGGACGCTGAAGTCCGAGATGTACTGGGGACTGGTGCCCGTGATCAGCTGGTTGTTGCTTCCACTAAAGGTCGAAGATATGGAATCAGCACGATCTTGGTAGCTGAGCGATGCTGAGCGATTCAGGGTGCTCATGTGAGACGGGGAGCGTAGCTCTGAAACTAAACATAGGGCAGGATAAGCCAGGAACAGCATCCCTCCCTGCTGCCTTCCCATAGGCCTGTCACCCCTTCATTCTGTCCCCTGTATCTGCTTGAATCCCTCCCCTCCTCGTCAAAGCAGCATTCCCTGCACCAAGGATCTGCTGGAGGGAATATGGGCAGTGCTTTCTGACTGCATGAGGTGGGGACAGCCATGGAGATAGGCACCTGCATCTAGCTACACAGCAGCAGATATGCGGTGCTCTTTAGTATGCCCGAGCTCCGAGTGGCCCTGGACTGATTCCCAACCAGTAGCCTATGCCTACAAGTGCCATCAGTGCAAAAGGTTCCCACTCTACTCTCAAATCTTGTAAGGAGGCCCTGCACTAACACACGGATCTGACGGTAGCTAGTGTCAGCGATCGGGGGGGTGGGACACATTTATTACCTACTGATCTGAGTTTTAAAACAGCAATGATACATTTGGAGGAGCAGCCCATTCCTTAGACACAGAGAGCTCTGAAGGGACATTCCATTTTAGATCTAGCAGAGATGGGTGAGGAAGATCTCATTAAACTAAACAGGATCATGAGTAACAGTGACCCTCTTCTCGCTTGTTAGGCTGGGGGCCAAAGCCATTCCTGATGTAACTTCATGGAAGTCAACAGATTAATCTAGTCCAAGGTGTCACCACACTGGATGGATACCAGTCTGGCTCCTGCAATGATTCCTACTAGTGAGATAAAGGGTTTAGGCCATCAGCAGGGAAGTCTGCAAGGAACAGTAACAAAACCTTCTTCCACTGTTTCCTGCAGCCTCCTAATGACTAAATTCCAACTGCCCTAAAACATCTCCTGGGAAATCAAGCCACCAGCCTGACCCACTTCATCACTCCCACCAGAAAAAAACCCTGGTGGCAGACACTCCAGGAGCAGAAGCTCATGGAGAATACCAGGAGGAAGCAGGAGGTCAGAGAGCAACCAGGACAAGGAGCAAGCTCTTCTGCAGCATCTTACCAACACCCAGAAAGGGCAAGAGATTAGGATGGGCCCATGATGGTCTCCATGGGTATCTACATCTCCCGTATGCCCAATCCACATCCCCCTGCAGATCATGCCCTACTGCACAGGGAAGACTTACCCTTGCCTGCAAGGCACCTTTGTGGAACTGGTAACGCCAGCTCCGTTGTATGTTTACAAGGCAGATGTTCTTTAGTAGGGGGATCAAAAAGACCCATGAGTACAGCTATCAATAGTCCCTGTTTGGGAGGAACAGTCCCTCTTTGGGTGCTGAATCCCACTGTCCCTCTTTGAGGAGAAAAAGTCCCTCTTTCATGAGAAAGAGCAGAAAGACCAGTCTTCAAACCCCAAGCACCTCATTCCTGGTCGCTTCCGAAGAAGAGGGGACAAGAGACACACTGGAATGACAAGAAACTAAATGGAATGATAAACAGGAGAGCTTTGGTCTCTTTTTATGCACTTGGAATGTTGGGAGGTCTACGTGCAAGTGTGAGAGAGGGTGGAGCTTATTCACTGAAGTGTGTGAAGGAACAGAGCTTGTCCCCCTTTTGGCCACTCAAGACGTTGGGAGGTATACATCAGGTACCACCTTGCTTGACAGCTACCAAGCCAGGAAGGAGGATAAAGGTGGAGTGGGCAGGACTTTTGCAGGTGGCAGAGGTGGTGTCTGAAGAGACAGACTTTCTAGGAGATCAGATTGAATTAAATCAGGAACCAGAATGGCCCTCAAAGAACCAAAGTGTTCTCAGCTTCCCTAAACCCTATTCTCTATTTTTTTTATTAGCATAAGCTCTCCCTATAGCCTAAAAACCTTACAACATTGTAATAACATCCATCAATAAAATACATAAACAACACACAATCTTCAAGAATAATCATAATAATAATAGTCAATTCAGAAAAAAAAACCTTCTACTCATAAAAATGTACATAAAATCTATCATATCTAAATAATCTAAATAGATTCAAACTAAAATGAAGATAAGGAATCCAGCCTCTTCTGAATTCGAACTCTTATTTTCTCTGCCAGACTCAAAAATGTGGCTATTGCCATCAACTCTTCCTTCTCTGACAGAGACAGGAGAAATAGATAAGTGGCTTCATTATCAAAATCGAGGCCCTTTTTCAAGCTTCCCTAAACCAACCGTGAGAGCAACCTACCAGGTCTGGAACAGTCTCCCTCCCTAACTGGAAAGCAGGCCAGGCCCTGGCTGTGCTTGTTAGGTCCAGCAGTGAGAGGGTGGCCTCAGAGAGTGTACAGGAGGGGGACATAGTCACTGCTCAGACTTGCCTCATCACAGACCTATGTGTCTCATGGCTGGATTGTAAGAAAGCTCCCACTCCTCCAGGATGGAGACCATCTGGCGACAGAGATAGCACAGGGGCAGAGCAGCTGTTTTAAGAAGTGCTATGGTCTGGATGAACTCTTCAGCTCAGACAGATGTTGTATGCAGCCAGTCCATAGGACTGACAGCCATACTACAGTCTCGCGTTTAAATCCCAGCTACTGGCCTAGGAGGGAACAAGTTTACTGCAAAGAGCCATGGAGCAGAGCTGTGTAGGCTCCAGCTCCCCTGTGCCCGAGACCAAGTCCACACAGAGCAAAAAACACTACATATATTCATGCAGCACAAGGCACAGACAGCATGGATCAGACAGACAGTTGGTACCTCTTCACCAGTCATAGCAATGGAGTGGGAGTTACAGATGAGGGGACTACATTGCGGGGCAGCATGCGGGCTATTTTGGGATTACTTTAGGCATCAGGCTAAGGCATTGTTGCGGCCATGTCACGAAAGGAGCGAGGGAGGGGAAATGCTTTAGCCCCCCCCCCCCCCTTCCTGACCAATCCCACCCCCATGGAATGCCATGGTGCTCTGTGGGGGTGGGGCCTCTTGCCCACCGAGTGCCCAGCCTGACAAGAAAAACGACCTATTTTTTACAAGGGACCTGAGTCAGAAGTGCTCCCCAACAGAGCCCAATGGGTCCTGGTGAGCTCAGTTTGGTAAGCAGGGCTCTAGCTTGCCCAGCCTTTTTCTGAAAACCTCCAAAAGGTGGCAGCCGATTCCACTGCCCAACTGGTTTTAGTTAGGAAATTTCTTCTAATATTTAACTGAGATTTACGTTGCTGCAATTTTAGCCCATTCCCTCTACCCTTCTATCTTCTGTGGCAGCAGAGACCCACTGTTTCTTCCTCTTCTTTGTGGCAATCTTTTAGATTTTTGAAAACTGCCATCATGTCTGCGCTTAGTCCTCTCTTAGGACTTGCGCCTTCTAGACCTTTTACAGATCGTCTCCCCCCATATCCTCTCCAATTTGTCAACATCCTTCTTGAAGCGTGGTGCCCAGAACTGGGCACAATACTCCAGATGAGGTCTGACCAGTGCTGAGCACTAGCCACTGGAGCGTATGCAATGGCAGATGGCAGGGGCATCGCTAGGCTGGAATAGGCCCCAGTGCAGACGTTGGAATGAGCCCTCCAATGGTCCCTCTCCCAGCAGCCGGGGATGTAACGACACCAGGGAGCATGCCCCTCGGGCCTCCTCCAGGCTCCTGTCTCTCCCTATTGTAGCTATGCTCTTGGCAGTCGACTCTAGATCTGGAGAGACTGAGCAGTTTGGAGGGGGAAGCACAAGAGACAGAGTACATACAGGGAATGTGTGCACTGCAGGATCCTGATGGCTGGCAAGGTATTTATTTATTAATATAAAATTTCTATCCCGCCCCTCCTGCCCACAGGGGTGGCGAACAACATGATCAAAGAATAAAACAATTTAAAAAGTTTAAAATTCCTCATATGCAGGAAACACCCTCTCCAACCCCACCCCACCCCTCGCCGAAAGCCTAGCGGAATAGCCAGGTCTTACATAAACGTCGAAATGACAGGAGAGTGGGGGACAACTGAGCCTCCTCCAGGAGCGAATTCCACAGCACAGGGGCGGCCACCGAAAAAGATCTAACATCGGTGGCCACACACCTCGCCCGCGGAACCTCCAAAAAGGCTCCCCCGGACAATCTCAAAGAGTGCACAGGCACATGGGGAGTGAGGCGGTCCCGCAGATAAGCGGGGCCCAGGCCGTGAAAGGCTTTAAAGGTTAAAACTAGCACCTTGAACTTAGCCTGGTGCTTTATAGGCAGCCAGTGCAGAGTCCAGAGCACAGGTGTCATGTGCTCCCTGCGGCCCGCCCCCGTAAGGAGATGGGCCACAGCATTCTGCATCAGCTGCAGCCTCCGGACCAGCTTCTCGGGCAGCCCCACGTAGAGCGCGTTGCAGTAATCCAAGGCATAGATGACAGTGGCGAGGTCAGAGTCTGAGATATACGGCTGAAGCCGCCGGACAAGATGTAACTGCCGAAACGCACTCCCCGCCACGGCTACAACCTGAGATTCCAAGTTGAGCTGTGAATCGAGGAGCACACCCAGACTCTGCACTTGAGAGATCATGGGAGGGCAAACCCCCCCAACAAGAGATTCAACCACCCCTAGGCCCCCCAAGCCCTCGCCCACCAACATCACCTCCGTCTTGTCAGGATTCAATTGCAGATGGCTCGACTTCATCCAAGCCCCCACAACTGACAGGCACTGGGAAAATAAGGAGACTGCAAGGTAGCTCTACTCAACAACTGTCTGTGCCCCACAACAGTCACCTTCTAATGGCTGCAGTGGGGATGTTACTATAAGCCAAGGATGCACTGCATAAGTGCAACAAACTGCATTTCTGGACCTGAAGTTCCTACAGCCCAGCTTTTGCCTTAAATGTGCATATGACCAGTGCTGCCAGTAGAGTCAAGGTATCCCAAACCCAAGCTTTATTCCAATGAAGCTGATAGAAGGCTTAACTCTCTGGCCACAGGTCCATATGTATGACAGCAGCTATTTGCTAGACAATGGACAGCAAAACAAAGATACCATTGGAGAGATCTAGCACAAACATCCACTGCGCAGAACATGCTGCCCCTAGGAGAGAGAGTTAGGTGCACAACAGCAGTCTCCTGCTCTATACAAATGTGTTACCCTTGACAAGATCCCTTCAAGGATCAGTTTAAATCTGGCTGACAAGGAAATTGAAATGGAACACAGATGCTACTTCAGAGGTCAGACTATGAAGCCATCCCTCAACGCACCCCCCCCCCCAAGAAGAGTGTGACACACCCAGTGCTGAATTAATACAGCCAGTATATCAGGGGAAACCCAGGCAAAGGGTTAGTCCAGTTAGTTACAGTGGACATCTTGCACTCCATGCATTTGCTTTGTTTACCTGTCAACCTGGAAACCAATGACTCTCGCTTTATGGACTGGCAGCTGGGCTGGGCTGGAAGGGCTGGGCCCATAGAAAGGGAGAACATGACCCAAAAAAAAAAAAAAAAGAGAAAGAGAGATGCAGAAGGAGGAGAATGTCAAAAGAAATTTTCGTATGATGAAGGAGGAACATGGTTATTGCTGGCTGCAAAAGGGAAGGGATTCCTATTAAACATCCCCAAACAGCTTCACAGCTCAACCCTCTAAACTGGGGGTTTTAGGGACAGACAAGTGGCTTAACGACTGAAATGGAAGAGGGACTGGGGTGTACCAAAAGCACTTCATAATGTGATCCCTACAGTGCTATCATTTATAATCCCATGCACATGGATTATTATGTGCAAGACAGTCATAGTTGGCCATACTGGAGCAAAAAGTGTTGTGTTTTTAAAATTAAATTTTTAACTTTTTGCATTAAGTTATAATTTACCAAAACAAAAAACGTAACAGTTTAAAAATAAACTTAAATATACAAGAGTTTTCTTAATACACGCACAAAAACCCAATTCAGTACAATTACAATTCAAAACACCTTCCACTCCATACATTGCAACAAAACATAAACGCCAAAAAACAAAAATTAATTCACAATTAGAGCAATATTTAATATTTTATCATCAACATACATTAATATATGTACTAAATTCCTTACCATACATACTTCATTTTTATCAATAACTAAACTTGCATATTTTACAATTATGAAACTAATTTATTATCATAATTTGACAAGGAACAATTTTGTCAGAGTGCATTAAGTCTGTTTCTACATAACTTCATTGTGTACAACGAATTGTATAATGTCCACACTCACATTCTTTACTTCATTGTATGAACTGTACACAAT
>QEPC01001877.1:1217700-1229983 GCA_003113815.1 Sphenodon punctatus | reverse complement strand
GGGGGTAAGCGCGGGGGGTGACGTTTTCGTGTGCGAGGATTGTGGAGGGTGGCCGGGGGGTGAGTGGGGTTTTGGGGTGTGACTTTGGGGCTTGCGGGGGCTGGGCGGGTGGTGCGCACGGGGTTGGCAAGTTTCCAGGGGGCCAGGCAGCAGCAGGAGCAGCAGCGCACAGAGCTCACAGGGGGACGGGATGCAGCCGCTTCCCCGGCTCTCCGACAGGAGAGATAAGAGGAGCTCAAGTGCGCATACGCGAACTTGCAGAACTGATTTTTTTTTATCACTAATAACTCGATTTTGGATTCATCAATCAGTATCATATTTCAGAAGCAGTTGTTTTTGATCTCATTCTCAAAGTCTGTGAAGTTTAGGGGCTCATCTCATCCAGGGGGAGGAGATATTGATTATTCAAATACGTGAGGATGGTGTGCATTTTGACCACAACCAATTAACGTTTAAGCAGTTATAACATTTTATTTTCCTAATGGATCTTTTTCATACTTTGTGGATATGATGGTCCTCACAACTTACAGCCATGGTTAAATTTTCAGAAATGTAGGTCAAGCGGTTTCCTCAAAATCAGGGCTTCAGCAGGCCCCCATTTATAATGAACAGTGGCTGTACATTTAAGTTTCAGGCAGCTGCCGCTGCCTGAAAATGAACTAGTATAGTCTTGTGGATAAGGTGTTGGACTAGGAGCTGGAAGACCAAGGTTCAAATCCTGTTGTAGCCATGGATTCACTGGGTGGCCTTGGGCAAGTGTCTCTCTCTCTCAGCCTCAGTTCTCCATCTGTAAAATGGGTGTGTGTGTCTTTCCTGTGTTCCCCTCACCCATGTCCATATTAGATTGTAAGCCCATTAGGCAGGGACCGGTCTCCGAAAATACATGACTGTAAAGCGCTGTGTATGCCTAGTAGCGCTATAGAAATGATTAGTAGTAGTAGTTCCTTATCTGTAAAACAGGAGTAACAACCACCTCTCTCACAGAGTTGCTATAAGAATGAACTAGATGAGAATTATAAAGCATTCTGAACACTGAAAGTGCTATAGAAATTATAAATAATAATAAATGTATCTGGCTAGATGAAGCATGATATCCTGAGGGTCAAAATTAAGGTGCTTTGGGAACGGGTGACATGAATCTTTTTATAACTATATTTTAATTTTTTTTTAAAAAAAGGTGAACTGGGAATTAGTTTCTTTCCCCTGTGTTGTCTTAATGATCATGACCAGAAGGCAAACAGAAATACCTCCACGTCCCCTCCCCCCCCGCCCCCCAATTTAAAAAACCTAACCAGCAATTCTAATTTTCAATCAAATAAAATATTTATGTTTGTACAAAAGCCAGAGAGGGGACTAATCAGGTATCAGTAAGCTGGGTTTGGAACAACAGCAAGGCTCCACTGACTCGGATATGCCCAAACATTTGTATCTGGTCACACTTTCTAAGATTGTTCTGCCTTACACATAGGACAGCATCTGCTTTGTCAAACACCGAGGCAAAGGTCAATGAAGGTTAGCAACAGATACATAATTTTTTGGGGTCTCATCCGATCGCAACATTTCACTCACTAGACTCTCAAGCAGTAGGAAAAAAGCCTTACCTCATTGCAAAAGGCTAAACAGGGCAGGCACGATACAAGCCCAGGACATCAAACACAGGTCCAGTCCAGGACTCATATCTTTCTGCTATAGGATTCTATAGCAGAATATATTATTCTGCTATAGGAGTAATTATTTATTACCCTCCTTCCATAGTGTAATAATAAAATCTGTATAGTGTGTTAGATGCTAACAGCTACCCTCCTCCCAAGTCTTCACTAGCACAGCTAGTGCCCCGTGTCCATCCTGAAAATAGCAGGGGACTACCTATACTAGTTTGCCTCACAGTACAATGAAACCAACACCAGAACCAAACCTAATCTTATAAACACCCACTCTGTCACTTACAACTAAGACCTTGTTCCTTCTACCCTACCCCCCTCACCCCACTTCCACCCCCCCAACCCCACTGCCAGCCCTCCACCTCCCCACAGTTAGCCCCCCCTCCATTCGTTCCAATAATAAATAATAATAATAATAATAATTATTATTATTATTATTATTATTATTAACCAACTATATTATAGCACCATCAGCTCACTTACAGCCCCCAAACCCCCTACACCACTTCCAGCCGCCTACACTCTCTCTCTCTCTCTCTCTGGTCCATTCATTCTAATAATGTGGTTATTAGAATGAATGGCACATTGAAATGAATGGCAAATTGTTTTTCCATTAATGTCAGCAGGAAAATCCAAAATCCATAAATTTAGAAATCCATACAGTTTCAGATCGAAATCTGTAACTAACTTGAATGTGTAAATCAATCTGAATTCCCATCTCTAGTATTGTCATTACTGAGTTACTGATCTATCGTTTTATCGATTGGTACCATCTTCCAACACAGAACATGAAACATGGGATAGATGGCTCCTTTGTTGCCTCTTATGTCTGGTAACATTCTTTGGCCATCAGTCCTTGTGAACGAGGGAGAGAGAGAGAGAGAGAGCTGCCGGGAAGCACACAGGCTGGTAAGTGAGAGGACTTTAGCTTGTCATGACAAAGACACATTTATTAACCAACTAACCTCCTGCTGGTGTCTCTAAAATGCCGTGTTCTCCTACACAAACTTTGCTGACTGAAGAAGCCACTTCATTCCCCCTCCTTGGAACAGTAACCTTGTCATGTGCACTGACAGAGGCCAGAACAACACTGCAGGTCCCCAGGGAGGTTATGGGGTCTCCGAGCTGTTCCTTTAATTAGCCTTGTAGATAGCTCAGGAGAATTTCCTGCCTACGGTTCATGGTGGGACAGGGCAAAAGGCCGCTAAGGCAGCCCAATGGGAAGGAGGCACTGTTTACTCAAAACGTTGGTCCTATAATTCTGGCTCTGGCTTTGGGAAGCCTGACAGGAATCCAATGGGGGGAGGAGGGGCTACAGTCACTGCTGTGGTGTGTGTTTGTGTGTGTGTGTGTGTATGTGTGTGTATGTGTGTGTGTGCGCACATGGTGGGTGAAAATACTGATATCTGAGAAACACAAGAAGACTTTTCTTCTTTTAAGTCTGACCCAAACACATCTAAATCAAGCACAAGAAGGCCCATAGCTCTGTGTGTGTGCCCCGGTGATGCCTCCCATGTGTTNGTATTGGAAGCCATGGGAAGCAATGAGTTTGCCTAAGGATGAGGTATAGATCGAGAAGAGGAGAGGGCCAAGAACAGAGCCTTGAAGAACACCAACTGAAAGGGGGAATGTGGCTATTAGAATAATGTGGCTATTAGAATGAACGGCCCACTGAAATGAATGGCGGATTGGTTTGCCATTGAAGTCCGTAAATATGAATCTGTAAATCCATAAAATTTGATACACAAATCCGTAACTCAATCTGAACTCCCATCACTAGTAAATATGTAGGCCAAATACCTTTATCCATGGCTCAGCGCATATCCCTCCGGGGCTATGTATTCATTTGCAGCTGCTCCAGCAGAAAACGAGAAGAGCTGGCTTGAGCAGCAGCAATAGCCAAGAGGCACCCTGCAGAGCCCACAGCACCACAAGCTCTCTTCTGCCTCACTCAGCAGCCTCACTAAAATGGTCTGCTCAGCTCCAGCACTGTTACGGTTGCCAATATTTTAGGCATCTGAAGGGAGCTGGGATTTTCATAACTCATTTGAAGCTGAGGCCTGCATCCTGGTCCAAGCTTGCCTGGGCCTAAGTCATGCGGTCAGGCCTGGGCACTCTGTCTGCCTGAGCCTCTCAGGCTCCCAACACCAAGAGTTTGGAGGAGGGAGGGCAGGGAAAAGAAGTCAGCTTTTGGATTTGCAAACTATGTACCTTTATCTGTCATCAAAACAATAATGGCAACTGGTGCCACCAGAAAGCGAGGAGTTGAAACTTGTAAGTGGAGCCAATTCACAGCAGGCACTAAAGCTCCCAGTGTAACTATTTCCACACCAGAACTCCTAGTCTCCGCTCCCGTCAATACTAATGACTCATGGTTTCACCTTGGGCAAATCCCTCCCCGAGTTCCCACAACTTTTCTGTGCCTTAGTTTCCCCATATATAAAAAGAGGAGAATAACTATCCAAGCTCAACTATGTACAAGCAATGTTTAGCCTTTGGATAAAAGCTGCAAAGCATTATTATTATTATTATGGTTGATTTGGGGATTAAATAGATAATTGGGTGACTTTTGCTGTGCTGTAATGCAATACCAAGTTTAACCACTAGATGACACTAGTCTAATATCAAACGTATTATTCAACAAAACCTAGTGTCTTCAAGAAAGGCCAGGATTTGGAACAGCAGACGGATAGCAGAGGGAAGGCAGCATCGTACACAAAACATCAGCAGAGCTGTGCATATGGAACCCAGGGCTAAGAATGAGGTGTTGGGGGAGAATCAGTCGAGCAAGGAGGAAGCTTGCATGGTGCCTCCATAACATGTGCCTGTTTTACCCCTACAATCCCTGGGTCGTTGCACCTGCCTCTGAGCTCTTTCCAAAGGACAGGAATTACCCTGCACCCGAGAAAAAGCAAAGGGCTGTATTGGTCTCTGAAGAGCCCAACTTTGGATTCACAGCTGATATTTCCAGGTCCTGTTCCCTGCTGCCATTCCTGCCCTATTGGGCAGATGTCCATTCAGCTAGGACATCTCGGAGGCTAACCTCTGCTTGCCCCACTGTGTGAGTAGAACTTGTATGGGACTCTGAGGCAGAGGGGTTGCAGCTCACCTGTTACGAGAGGTGGGTTCAAAGCCATCACACCATAATAGGAGAAGGCTCCTGTTTCAAACTTCATGTTCTCCTTGCCGGCCTCCACCTCTACTTTCCCCTGCAAGACAAGATGGCATTAGACTCATAGGCCCTGGCCAGCCTAATCTGATAGTTCTTATACCATGCCTGGCATCCCATAGTAGTGACTCAGGCTGGTCCTTTGCAGTCAGTGGGAGTGCTGGCCCAGAGATCTCAAGGCCCCAGTCAGGCGGGTGGCCTGTCACAGTTTCAGCTCCCATTACCTTACTGAGGTCCCTGCAATACAGCCTTATTTAAAGAGCATGCGGGATGCACAGGCTTGTCCAGACTTTACAGCCTTTGAGATAAGGTCAGGTTTTTAAAAAGGCAGGATGTTGCTGATCTGACAGTATCCCCCAGAGCAGTTCCTATCGCCAGACCCATCAGGCCTCCCTAGAAGATTTACACCTACACACATCCTAAGCCAGGTGAGAGAACTCTGACCACAAGGGAGATGTTGCACATGTTCAGGGGCATCAGCGAGCAAGCATGTGCATGTGTGCGAAGCTGGAGGATAGTAAACAACTGTAGTCTGAAGCCAAAAGAGAAGCAAGATGTTGGCAATGGCACAGACACTGCAGGGAAGGAAAATGAAGAGGACTTCTGGCCTCTGCCACAATAAAGGCCTGAGGATTTACTAGAGCCATGGGCATCCTGCAATCACTGGTTGAGAAGGGACAGAGAGGCCATGGGTGTCAGGACTTGGTACCCACAGATCTAGAACCCAAGTCCTCAGCTCCCAGACAGGGGCCATTTCCACTCAGTCATCATGGAAACACAAAGCACCAGAGTTCTGGAGCAGACCAAGACCTGTTTCCCTGCAAGGGGCTGCCTTGCTTTGACTCCTAATTGGACAGCAGGATGATGCTTCCCAATTGGTTCAGGGATAACCATATATACTTTCTGGGTCAGGGTCAGCCCTACTCCTGGCCATCCATGCAGAGACTTGGCCTTCTACCCTTCGGGACTGTCTCACCTCAAACCTCCTTCTCTGTGCAGTGACCTCATTGGTTTGATCTCCTAGTTGACGAAACACACTTTTCTCTTTGACTTTGCCTCCAGTCTATCCTTCTGGACCTGAAGCCTGCCATCACGGATCCCCTGGACATTGCCCCTGTGGCGAAAGCCACCCTTGTTCCTACTTGCAAACCTGTACCTCTATGTTCCAACCTGCATGCCCTGCGGTCTGGATTGGGTGGCCCCGTTCATAAGGAGAGCCTGGCACATGGCGGAGATACACCTGCAGACTTGGCTGGTGAGTCATCGGCTTGGGTATTCCAAATACCTCACCCGGATTGGCCAAGCCCTCTGCCAACAAACCAATCCCTGCAGAGCTGGACAGGCCATAAAAAGCCTCGGACGGCCCACGGCTCTCTCCCCTCCTCCTCCGGACCGCAGCCAGAACACAGCTCTGGAAGTTAAGTACAGTGCCCCATGGGGTTTGGGAGGGAGGGTGTGTTTTTATTACTTGTTTTAAAATTTGTAGATTTATTTTAAAATGTTTTATCGTTGAATCTTTTTTTTGTGCATGTTCTTCGCCGCCCTGAGCTGCCTTTGGGCAGGAGGTAAGTTTTCAATAAAAAATAAAAAATGTGGCTAAGATCACCTGGCCTCAGCACACTGAGAAGGAACCTGTGAGTAAAATAACCATTTGCCTGCCTAACCTTTAACCAGGGTCAGTCTAGGCCAGACGCGATCCAAATGGGCCACGGAGTCCAAAAACCTAACACTAACAGCTCAAGAGCTTGTCCTACCCGAGTAGTAAAGCCTAAACTTATTTGTTTTCTTTTTACCCATCTGCGTGTGTGTGCGCCCACGCACGCTTATTACCAAGACACGTCTCCCTCAGCCTGCTAGACACAGCTACTGGAAGGGAGAGGGGATCTATTCAGGGAAGGGGGTTCCCCCCGTCACTGACTCATCCAAGCCAGGGGGACTTCTAGTTAAGTTAAGCAGACCTGACTTACCCCAAGGCTCTCTACCCCACGTAAGAGGAGAACTCCAGATAAAGGGAACAAAGAAAAGGTGTGCCCTTGAGAGGCTTGTAAGCTTGTAACTACCTGGGTTTCATGTAACCCGGACTGCACGGACCCCACTGCAATTGCAGTCCAGGTGGTGGCAGCAATACCCAATTTTTTGGGGGGTTGCCAGCAAGTGGGGAACCGGCTAGATTCTCTCCCCTAGTGGGACCCCTGGGTCAGAGATTTGGTCTGGCGCAATGAGGTGTGTGGCTCAGCCGTACAGTGCCCCCTACCGTGCCACCACAGCCCCCACTCTGGACTCCGACATCTGCCCCTCCTAGGCTGGGATTCCAAAACAGGTTTCAGTGAGACAGGGATGGCACTGACACTGTTCACATGGTGATCAGGGTATCAGGGGAGGGGCAGAGGAGATCAAACCAACAGCTGGAGAAGGAGGAACTTGGAACTAAAGGCAACAAGCAGCTGGGCTGAGATGCAGGATTAAAGAAGGGCCTGAGTCTTGGCAGGGATCCTGGCTTGCATATAGTGAAATAGTGCGCTCACCCCAGGTGCTCTCTCCTATGTCCTCTGCTGCTGCTTCTCTCCCTGCTTCCCAACAGCATGTGTGTCAATGGTGTTGGCCTGAGGAATATTCATCCCCAGAATCACCAATGGCACAGGCAACAGGCAGCAGGGCACAGAGAAGCAGGGTAGAATGGGTGAATAGAAAAAATAGACAAGGTAAGGGCAGGCAAAACATTGGCAAGGCACCTGCACAGCTGTAAAGCAACTCTTTCCTTGCCTTCTGGGAAGACACCCCTCTGCGTTGGCAGGGCTAGGGGGCGGGGGAGAGTGTTGGGGATAGGTGGTGGGTTGAAGAAAGACAATAGCAGCTTTTGGGAATGGAAACAGCCATCTAGCCTCTCACCCTCTCCCAACCACTGTGCCCCACACCCCTCAGCCTGACCCTACTGCTCTGCTAACCCTAACACCATTTCAGACCCCCTTTTACCTTCTCTCCCTACTACCACCAGTCGCTCCAGCTGCGTGGGTGGCTTAGGGTGGGGCAGAGGGGCTTAGAGGGGACTAACAGGCTAATTCCCATTCACATGCACACCCTGCAATTAGCCATGAGTGTAGGGGAGGGGAATCAGCTTTCCAAAGCCCAGAAACCGCTCACTGAAGAGGCTGCAGGAGCTTCTTTGCCCCCTCTTCCTTCCCTAGCCCATGTCTTCAATGGCATCTGATCCTAATACCAGCCAACCCCAGCATACTGTCTACTCGAGCAGCCATGGGGACCTGCACCAGAACGCCAGCCCCTTCCCACACCCCACTGGCTTGGGTTCCAAATCAGACCCTGTGCAGGGCGACACAACGCACTATTGGAAATTATTTTCTAAAACAAAAGCTAAATGTAAATTGCTTCCCCAAACAAGCTCTGCCTGAAACACAGTCCCGGCAAAGACAAACCAAGTTTCAGAACCAGCCCGGCAAACCCACTGCTCCAGCCAATGAAGGGTGTAAGCTCTCTACAGGATGGGGCAGCCATCAGTCCCCAGTCGAGATTGAATGTGATGGGAGCCAAAGAACATCTCTCTCAGAGTTGTTCTTGACAGGAGAAAATATAATAAATAATAATTCCACATAGTAATGATCAGACCTATCCCACGTAACATTTCACGCCAGCCCACCAAGCGTGCATGACAAGCTATCAAAGTGGCCTCAGACATTGTAACTGGATGTCCCTACTTCCCTTCAGCAGCTGGGACAGTCTCAGACAATAAGCCTGAAGCAACCAATGGGTCAAGAGGCTGGAAGGGCATATGGTTGGATACTTCTGCAACTAGTTTGACAGACAGATTCAATCAGAGAAAACTCTCAGGGGTTTAATGGAATGCAACGCCTATATTTAAAAAGGGTTCCACAGGCGATCTTGGAAACTACAGACCGGTGAGTCTGATGTATGTGTTGGGCAAGATGGAAACTATTATTAAAAACAGAATTACTGACCGTATTGGTAAACATAAGGGGGAAAAAGTCGACATGTATTTAGCAAAGGGAATTTGTACCTCACTAACCTATTGGAATTTTTTGAGGGTGTAAATAAGCATATGGATAAGGGAGAGCTGGTAAATATAGTGTATCTGGATTTTCAGAAAGCATTTGATAAAGTCCCTCATGAGAGACTCTTGAGGAAATTAAGAAGTCATGGGATAGGAGACTGTATCCTATTGTGGACTGGAAACTGGCTAAAGGACAGGAGCAAAGAGTAGCACTAAATGATCAGTTTTCACAATGGTGAGAAGTAAATAGTGGAGTGTCCCAGCGATCTATACTGGGACTGGTGTAATGATCTGGAAAGGAGAGTAATGAGTGAGGTGATCAAGTTTGCAAACGATACCAAGTTATTAAAGGAAGTTAAAACACGAGTGGACTGTGAAGAATTGCAGGGAATCTTGCAAGACTGGATGTCTGGGCATCTAAATGGCAGATGAAATTTAATGTGGACAAGTGCAAAGTGATGTACATAGGGAAAAACAATCCAAACTTTATGTACACAATTCTGGGTTGTAAATTAGGAGTTACCACTCAGGAAAAGAACCTTGGAGTCATTGTAGACAATACACTGAAATCCTCAGTGTGCAGTGGCCATCAAAAAAGCAAACAATGTTAGTGATTATTCATAAAGGTATAGAGAATAAAACTGAGAATAAAACTAACGGGTAGCAGATTTTTTTTAAAATATCCAAGTATTTTTTCACTCAATGCACAATTAAGTTGTGGAATTTGTTGCCAGAAAATGTGGTCAAGGCCAGTAGTATAAATGTGCTTAAGAAAGGGTTGGGCAAGTTTCTGCAGGATAGGTCCATTAGCAGCTATTAGCCAGGTATGTTGGGGAATATAACCTCTTACTGTCAGGAGCTGGGAGTGAACAGCAGGGAATAGATTGCTCCATAGTGACCTGTTGGGTACATCCTCCAAGTGACCGAGACTGGCCACTGCTGGAGACAGGTGCTGGGCTCAATGAACTATTGGCCTGACCCAGTATGGCACTTCTTATGTTCTTATGGCAAATAAAGTATTGCTGCCAGTCTGTACCATCCACAGCATTCTTCCTTCTCCTACACATCCATCCGACAATGGGTACCGACTTCGGAGGTCTGTTAGCCAAGCCTGCTAAGCTCTTTGTGGGGAGACATGTATTATAGGGCCAAGGTTGTGTGTGGCCCTATAGTTAAGGCGGTAGCAAACTCTCATTAAACAGTGACTATGCTGTTCAATGGGAGTCAGTAGAGCAAAAACATCCAGTTGGCGACCATTGTCGCTTTCCTCCAGCAACACGTGTTCTGTGATTACAAGCAATGAAGGGGAGTCCAGGCGTGGTGGGGGGGGGGGCTGAAGGTGGGGGGGGTCCCCATCCCTCACCACCATCTGTCTGCTACTAGTGCTGCTGCAGCAGCAGCCAATCGGACTGGGAGATAAAGCTGTTTGTTTACGAACAACTCCTCCCCATGTGAGTGATCAGAGGTTGTTGCCTTGTAAAGAAGGTTCTTCAAGATGGCTCCTAATGTTCTCACAACTGGGTTGTGCATGCTCACCATATTCAAACAATAGACCACGTGATGGTCTCGAGCGCCTCTAGTATAAAAAGCACTCTTCCCCTCTGAATGACAGTTTCTTCCAACCCTTTCTAGGAATATAAGAAAATTCCATGCAGGGCTGGAAGGGTGGGTGTTGTGAGAATGTTAGAACCCATCTCAAAGAACCTTGTTCACAAGGCTGCAACCTTCTGTTCTTTGAGTGGCTCCTCACAGGCTGTTTTTACATGGCTCCGCCAGGCATGCTAGTGCACGGGCAGGGTGTGCACACGGCCGCACACACATCCCCACTCACCCCCCACTCATCCGCACCCACGGAGCAACCCCCGTTTTCCCCGGTTGCTCCGTGCATGGGGATGAGATGGGGGGGGTGAGTGGGGATGCATCTTAGGTGGGCGTGCACGAGCACGCACGCACCCCCACTCACTGCAGGCATGCATGCTGCATCATTCACACAGGGCTCCCCCACCCATGAACACGCAGACATTTGCGTGTTAATGGGTGGGAGAGGCCCATGTAAAAAGGGCCACATTCTCACAGCTGTCTTACTTATACTATCTTAGGTAGGAATTTAGGATGTAAAGCAGTATCTATTCTATCTTGGGAAATCTGAAAATATGGTTCTGAGATTATGATGGCTGCTATTTCACCAACTCTTCTTAATGAAGTTATTGCTAACAGGAATACTGTCCTTAAACCCCCACCCCATAACCAATTCATTTGCACTTCCCATATAATCAGTTCACACTGCCCTGGGGTCGCAAATGAAATGGTTATGGGTGGGGGCAGCGTAAATTGATTATATGGTGGTGGTGGCGTAAATGAACTGGTTATGGGGTGGGGGCAGCATGAATCGATGATGGGGGCACAAATGAACTGGATTTTTTATATATATTCAGGCCCGCCGAGCCAGGCAGCACCCCTAGGCCCGCCAGCAGCCACAAAGAGGTGGGCCCATCTTGACTTCTTGGCCAGGAGCCCATTGCACCCTAGCTACGCCCCTGGTCTAGTGCGCATGACTGATCAATTTGAATGAGTGTATGAGATGAGAGCGTGCGTGTGTGGTGTGTATGGATGGGTGTGTGTGTGTAATCAATTTTAATGAATGCTTGAGATGACAGCATGTGTATATTGTCTGAATGAGTGTGTGTGATCAGTTAGAATGAGAGTGTGTGTATATATATGTGAGAGAGAGAGAGGTGAGCACGTGTGTGAATGAGTGTGTGACCTCTTTTACACGAGATGCACCCACGCACTGGCATGGGTGGGTGCATCTTGAATGAAAGCAGTCGCTTGTGTGCTCCTGTGTAACACACACCTCCTCCACCCATCACTCCTGCACAGAGAAACCTACAAAAAAACAGATTGCTGCATGTAGGGGATGTGGGGGGATGGGTGAGTGCCTGTGTGCACCTGCAGTGTTCTTGTGTCTGGGGCCAGCTTATGCATTAACAAAACTATTAAGTTTAAAAAGAAGGGCAAATTACGTAGACAAAAAACCTTCGGTTTAAGAAGCTTGTTAAGGCGGCATTACAAATTATACTCAAACGTTAACATGACAGTAAATTGTATGTTACGGCAACTTTATTAAATATCAGACCAATTTATACATTTTCCTTTTCTTCATTAATAAAAAAACCCTATGGCTTAACTGAAATTAAACTGTATACATCCCTAATCACATAAGTATTGTTCAGTCACCATACTACACATATGCAGCTTAATTTCAGTTGTTATAATTTTTTTTATTAATGAATAAGAAAATAAAAATGTATAGATTGGTCTGATATTTAATAAAGTTGCCTTAACATACAATTTACTGTCATGTTAACGTTTGAGTATAATTTGTAATGCCGCCTTAACAAGCTTCTTAAACCTAAGGTTTTTTGTCTA
>QEPC01001877.1:1111845-1216867 GCA_003113815.1 Sphenodon punctatus | reverse complement strand
CCTCCTCTGCAGACTGCTGCAACCAACCTGATTGTAACAAAGCCAAGCACACACACCTGAGACTTCGCATCTGCTTGAATGTTTGTTTGTCTTCTCCCCTGTCTCTCCCACTGTCCCCTCTCCCTGTCTCCCCCTCCTTGTCTTTTAGATTGTAAGCCACAGGCAGGGACTGCGTCTATTTCTATGTTCTGTACAGTGCCAGGCACATGACTGGCGCTATATAAATGTTTATAATAATAATAACAACAATAATAATAAAGAGTCTGGTGAGGAGCCATTTCTTCCCAGAGCTTATATCGTGCCACCCTCCACAAACTACCACATAACTAGATTGTATGCTATTACCTGACCTCCTTTCCTCTCGGAGTATCCCAGGTTTAGTCCCTATAGACACCTCTAGGGTATTGTGTGCTGGGATACGGTGTACAATAATACACCCACTGCCTGGGAGAGTGAAGGGAGGTCATGGTACCCCAATTCTTAAACATTCCCCGTGGGGTCAAACATCTATGCAGAGTGCCCAAGAGTAGCTTACACAGAAGTTAAGCAGAGGCGGGAACCTCAGCCTGAGGATCAAATTCAGCCCACAGCTAGTTTTTATTTGGCCCCTGGATCCAGCCTCTACCCTGAAGCATTGAAAGAGTGAGCTCGGGGGAAAGGAGCAGAGATGAAGGCATGCACTGAAGGATAGGGGACAGAGCCATGGCATAGATCAGAGGAGGGAAACTTAATCTCTCACAGGGGCCACTTTGAAAATTCGCAGAAGCTCTGAGGGCTGCACTGAAGTTGGGAGCAAGGATGCTTAAGGGGTCAAGAGGAGGGGACAGACAGATCATGGGTTCATTTAAAGCCGCAGCAAACGGGATAATGGAGGGATTTCTCAACAAGACAGCAAATCCCCCTGTAATTTCTGAATGAGACAACGAGTGTGACCTTTTCTTATTGATTTAATATTATTTTTTAAAATCCCAATTGGGCAGATTGTAGCCAGGGATTTCACAGGTCTTGGGACAGTTTGGTGAACAGAACCAAGTGGAGGGAGTCAGTTCTACTTGCGAGTGTGATGACAGAGACACACAGAGATGCTCCAGCCCAGCTAAAAAGCACGCGTGCGCACGCACACACACTCTAACAACACAAGTCTTCATATCCACCAAGCAGCCATTTAGGAGGCAATTAGAAGATCCCATGGGTACAACAAGCCCAGCACAAAGCCAGCTGGTGCCCTGTAATTTTAGTCTAAATTGCTGCTTTTAAACCTTTCTGTGCTGCATCATGAGATGCTGGTGTACCATTGTTGCTCCTGGGTTAGGCATCACAGACTTTCAAGGAAATTTCTCAGGGTGAAGCAAAGAGGACTAGACCCTTCTTCCCGTTCACTTATTATGGGTAATGAGAATTGTGTGTTTAGTGCCCACACCCCCACAAGTTGAAACTGAAACTTGCTTTTACATGGGCAGGAGGCAGAAATGCCTACAATCTTACCCAGTCTCTCTCCCAAGTGTTCAGTGACAATCTGTCAACCCAGGAATTCCTCTCCTGTCTACACCCCCAACTACTATGACTGTCTCCATCCAGTATCCCCACATGCTCATCTACAGACCTTCCCACTATCCTGTAATACTTTCAGGTAGCTGCATACTTTCCTGCATGGCCCAATGCAGGGTTGTTGAGATGATGCCAGTTCCCCCTAGCATCGAGGAGTCCCTGAGGGCTCTTACCTGTGGCAAGGAAGCGATGAGCAGCCAGAAGCAGCTGAGGAGAGATCTTCACCTTGAGCTCACTGTCAGTATCTTTGAAGGCAGAGAAGTCCCTCTTGGTTTTCTGGTTTCCCACCCGTTTCTTGGAGCGGTTATCAGCTGTGAAGGAAGGGTTGTTTTAGGAGAGGGCTTGCAAAGGGCATGGGCATCTGGGATGTGGGGATACATCAGGGTCAAAAGTCATGTCAGGACTGGGGCCAGGACAAGCAGTCAAGGGCAACACATGGCAAGGGCTGGAATGGGGGGTGCCTACAGGGCAAGTTCCAGGAGGAGCCATGGAGCTGTGGTTGTGCTGATGAGCTGACTGCTTCCCCAAGATCTCAAGGCATACATGCCTGTAGACCCCACTACCAAGGATTGCCCAGAGCATGCCATTCCTGGCAGGTGGGACAAGGCAGAAGCATGTGCACGGAGGCCTTACAGCCAAGAGAGCAGGTGCACTCCAAGCACAGGTGTTTTAGACAGAGCTCTCTGGGTTAAACATAAAGCTGTAGGGCCAGAAAGAATAGGAAGGAGCTCAAGCGGCCAAGCAACAGCCAGCCCAGGAGACATCCAGTAGGAAGAGAATGAACCTAACTGTACATATCCGACTCGTCCAGAATCTCCGACTTAATGATCTCCTCAATGACGTCCTCCAGGGTCACCAGGCCCAGAACCTCATAGAAGGGGTCGCCCTCACCCTCGTTGTTCACCTTCTGGACAATGGCTAGGTGCGATTTACCTGTGGGACAGAGTCTGGTTATAGTGTTGCAGCAAGTTCATGGAGGGCAAGCATTCTCTTGGCACGAGGGCAGCAGCATTTATGGAAGGAATGCTGTGTCACTATTCATTCGACTATGGAGGGGAACTATTGTAAAAAGGCTCCCTCTCCCAATCTCTCTGTGTGGAACAGATCCTTGGGTCAGAATTGATCTGTAGGAACCAGGCACTGGAGCATGGGCTGAGCTCTCTCCAAGAACTGGAGTTGGATAAACTTACAACACACAACTTGTGAGGACTTCTCTGTTTGATGCTACAAGAAGCAATCTTTTATTTTTTTTGTTCCCAGAATACTTTTTGGAGCATCAAAGTTGTCTGCAACTGTAGATGGGGCTGATGGAGTATTCCGATGCCTGGGTGCTACGATTCCATGTTGGGTGGGACTAACCCACCTACTCCGGGCCTAACTGATCCCTATATTTGGGGCTGGAAAAGCATTTTCCCTTGGGTCAGATTGGCAATTGACTTGGAGCGTTTCTTGCCTTTCCCTGCAGCATGAGTGTGGCTTACTTGATTGAGATACCTGGATTTTTCCTTTTATAAGATTGTTCCCTGTTACTTCAGGCATGGGTGTGCTCTTGTCAGTCCCAAGCTTTACTTGCGGTAGATTTTTTTTGTTATAGGCTCAGTTTCTTGTTGGATGGATTTTTCTGTGTGGGAAGTTTGGGTGTGGTGAATCCTGCAGTGGCACAGGCGGCTGGACTAATAACCCCAAAGGTTCCTTCTAGCTCTATGACTAGGAGGAGCATATGAGAGGGAGATCAGTACCAAGATGGTATGGGCCCCTGAACTATTGTGCAAGCTTGGGCAAGTCCTTTCTCCACTATGGTGCAAAGCCTCTGCAAGAGGGAGATAATTATATTGCTCTTCTGCCTCCACTGCACCTTTGTAAAGCAACTCAAGATCATGAGAGAAGAAGGTGCAGGCTACTATTAGGAACAATGTGTCTCTGCTGTTGCCAGTGTCAAACTGTCAATGTGTTTTAATCTACAGCCCAGTTTCCTAAAGGGCTACTACACCTGTACTTATTTAAATCAGACAAAAGGAAATCCATTTTTACGCCGAGTCCGTACTGCAGTAGCCAAGGAGGTCTACCCCTACTGGCATGTGAAGGAGCACCGTAAACTTGTGGGGTTGCAAATTTAAGATAAACAGTAAACAGTCACATGATTCAAGGCACAAACTGATCACCTGGCAGCTTCACAGCAGCATTGTGGGAACGTAAAGCACAGTCTGAAGAAGGGTAAAGGTTAGAGGGATCAGAAATCAGGATCTAGTTGGCACATTTTAGCACCGACGTGCACTGCTGGCACAATTCTACTTAGCTGCATCGGTTTATGCCGGTGAGTGAATCTGGCCCCCATCACTGGTAACTGAAAAGAGTAAGCCAACCGGACATATTCAGCATGTGGGAATTTAAGCAGAGCAGCTCACATAAACAGGCCTCTGAATGGACAGTAGTGACCAAGTGGCATTTGCAGAAATAGAAAATTAAACTGGAATTAGGGTCAAATCTGTATGCAGCAGAAAACTGTGAAATGAAGATCCCTATCCTGCTCTGCCACCTCCTGCCCAGACCATTAGCCTGCCTCGCTACATAACTCCTCTCTGGGCTGGAGTCTGCGTTGGCAAGTGCCTCAGGGATATGTCTGGACTATAGAACTCTTACCAGGGCACTCTGCTGCTAAGTAGTACAGCCTGGTTGTGTGCATGTGGGAGGCGATACACAGAGTTTACGATGTTATCATGTTTGTACTATTAGTCAAAAATTAAATGAAGTTTATAAAGGGGATCATTCTAGAGCTAATGAAAATATTTTTATCAGACAACAAGGTTCAGATAAACTGAGGAAAAGTTACGTTGAATTTCTGGACAGTATTTCAAAATGATAATTTAAAATAAAATATGCAAATTTTCAATTTCATTTTACATTGGTAGGAAAAGCCCTATTTCCCCATTTTTTCTGGATATTCCTCTACCCTGCTCCTCTCCACTGGAAAACTGGGAGAAAAACAAGGAAAACCAAAAGCAGAAAACTTTCAAAATGAATAATCTTAGAGACCCCCCAGGGACTTGTTGATCAGAGCCGCAGACCCAGTCACTTTAAAATGTATGAGGGAAAGAAATTGGGAAAGAGACGGTGGGACAAGAGGAAGATGAAAGACTTGGCATCAAAGTCCAGATGCTCTCGTGTGCTTCAAACTCTGTAGGCAGGGCAGGCTTGATGCCAAACAAACAAAACAAGCCAAAATCTCCACTACACTGCCTCACTGCCTGCCTGCCATTCCCAGTCCCCTGGTACAGAGTCAGTGCAGGTGCCTAAGGCTTTGCGACTCTAGCTTCCCTTCCATGCAAGCCCTAGGGCAGAGTCACCACTCCCCTTCTTAGCCAATCAGAAATACTAACCCACCATAGAGCATGGGCTTCCACATCTCCATGGCAGGTCAGGTCTAAGAAAATGGGTGCTTTCAAAACGTGATGACTCCCACCGCCACCACGGACTTACTCAGGCAGTGGCGGGAGCTATCATTCCAGCTGGGAGCCAGCTCGGCCGCAGAACAAACATAATGGTGGCTGGGCAGGGGATGGGAAGATGCACGCATGTGTGTCTGCCCCACCCCCCATGCTGCATGGAGTGCCACCACCACCACCAGCTGACGGGCAGCCATGCGGCCAACCGGGGTAACGTAAAGTAGCCATTTCTCTGTAACAGCACGCTTTTCACCCTGTCGGGCAGCCGTTCCCTGGGCGGTCTTGGTGCTTAGCAGCCTGGGCTATGCACCAATGGCCCGGGCTAACATCTGGCAGGACTTTCTGATGCGATGGTGACCTGCAGTTCCACGCGGGTCAAAGCATGGAAATGCAGGCTATTGTCACATCTGAAAACACCCTATGATGGAGAGCAGCATATTCCATTCATTATTTTTCACATTTTTACCCCACACTTCTCCACAGACTTAGCCTTTCATGGGCGCCAAAAATCTTCCTCTGCCGAGAGATCCTGGCCCAGGGAGGTCTGCCCCTTGGCATGCCCTATATCGGCAATGCTTGGGCCAAAAGGGAACAAGGAATATACATGTCTACGGAATTAGAAGTGTTTCTGCTTTGCTTGCTGTACTGAATGAGGCACAGCAGCCACCCACACACCCTGTCTGCAGGGCAAACAAGCAGATTCACAGAGAAAGGGGTCTTGAGTGTGTGTGTGTTTGGGGGAGACTCTCACATACACAAAGCATTCATACCACATAATGAAGATGGCTTAGCATAATGCTAAAAGCAATTACAGCATTAGTGGGTAAGGCAATGAGACTTCTGGGGCTTCTAATCGGGAATATGAAAAACCCAGCTAAGGAAGGGAACAGGCCCCCCATGAAGATCATGTGCATAAAAGCAGGCTCTTCACCTGCTCCCTCTGCCCACACCCAAGGTCTGAATCCTTGGGGACTGCAAAATCCTCAACTCCTCAGCATGAAGACATCATGCTGCTGTCCAGAGATTCAGACCGTGGTGCAATATTTCCACTCCAACAGCCCATTTCCATGCTAACACACAGCAGAACAATCAATGGGCTGAGATGGAGCAGCACAGGTGCTGCAACAAGAAGCAGCAAGAGAATCCAGGAGCCCTTCTTCCCAGCTCCATTGGCTCTAACCATTCGAGATCACTCCCCTACCAGAACTGAGGAGAGAACCCAGGAGCCCTAATGTTCAGCCCCATTCTCTTAGTCCACTAGGCAATATTTCCTACTGGTGCAAAGTACAATTTAAAAATTATATAAACCCATGTCTGCAGTCTCACAACGTGATCTTATTTAAACTGCTCCTCCTCGTGATATTTTGGTGTGGTGTGGTGGTGGGGGGCTGGGGAAGAGGAAGAGAGCAGCAATGCATCTCATCAATAGAGTTAGCTGTGTGACCTCTCTATTACCACTCCAGAGGACTGCACAGTGTTGGAGAACAAAAGGGAACTGGGTAGCACAGACCCTTCCACACCACTCAAGAACATGTCCCAAAGCAGCTTGGTGTAACTGGGTACAGCTTCCTTGGGAGTCTCTGGGTGGGATTCACGGGCAAGCAACACGTTTCCTGTCTCCACTGAAGAGCCTATGGGTGTCAGTTATTTTATGCCCATTTCCTTTCCAGCTTAACGCAACATGCAATTTATATTCATTCCCATTTCCATCCCTGATGAACCCGACACTTTAAGGGCAATGACACCCCACCTGCTTGCCCTGCTGGAAACAGATCATGCCCTTGGCACAGAACCCTGTGGATTAGCTGCAGCTAATGCTGTTTTGGGAGGAAGCAGAACTGTGCCTAGTTGCAAGGAACATTAAAGCAGAGAGTTAACCCTGGGCAGGTGTCTCAGCGATGCCAGACAGCTCTCCCCTTTCCATGACTCCACTCCAGGAAGCACTGCTCAGATGGCACAGGGAAGTCCTGTGCCAGCTGGACACATGGAAGAAGCAAGCATGGCCAGAAGACTGCAGGCAGGGTTCAGAGTTCTTGCCCTGGGCTAGTAATGTTAGGAGGTTGCGATTTGGAAGCACCGTGCAAAGCAGCTCAATTTGGGGGTGTGTGTGAGGGAATACATACTGCATCACTGGCACAACTCCAGCCTCAGCCTCAACCCATGCCCAGACCAGATCCAAGAACTAGAAAGGGCAGAGAAGAGACTGGGGCTAAATTAGAAGAAGGAGAAACCTGAAGACTGGATCCAATTGTCCCACCCTCACTCCTGCTGCAGGGGCAGAGGGGAACGAAACTGAGGTGTTTGGTGTCACATCCGGCCCAAGCACAATCCATGTTGTGATCTGCCAGGCCATCCAGTCATCCGCTGATCTAACCAGAGATATTATGTGACCACATGTACCATGCTCTCCTGGGCCTTGGCCAATTCCATGCTGCACCCTTTCATGCAAGCTCAGCTGGTTTGCACTGGGTTTTGCAAACCCATGCCACTGCCCAAAGGCCCTGCTTGTGCTGGGAACACTGCTCAAGGGCCTGGGGGCAAGCCAGATCACTGCAGCAACCCTTACCAGACATATATGACACAACAAAGGGAAGACTGCGTGTGGAAACTAGCACAACACAGGGAAAGAGGAATAGATCAGGATGGAGAATATTTTCCCTCCAAGGAGCCATTTTGAAAAATAGTACACGCTCTGATGGCCATATAGAAGTTGAAGGCAGGAGAGCTTAAGGAATGCACTCAAGTCCCAATCATGGTCCTCCCCTCTGCTCCTTACTCTGAGCTTCGTTTTTCAGTGTTAGGAACTGAACCTAGAAGCCAGGTCCAGTAACTAGAAAGGAGCCACATAAAAACTAGCTGTCCTCCAGGCCTACAGTTCCCCAACCCTGGCATATACAAAGGCCTGCTGTCGGAGTCAACACTGATGAGGGTGGTCCAACGCTGTGGAACAACCCCACTGCAAAGGAGCCTGCCATTCCCTGACTGCCACGGACTCGTTTGAACTCCACCACCAAGCTAGACCCAATGGGATCCAACATGAAGGCCTGCCCGAGTCTCAGCAAACGTGTGTGTGTACTCATCTGGATGAATCCATCATCAAGACAAAAGAGCTACACAGTAGATACAGAGCAATAGTCCTGTTTCGAGCAGGGGCATGCTGACAGAAGAACCCCCTCCTACCCACCCACACCCCAGGGAATTAGTGCTGCTCAGAATGACATGGGCAGAATGTGGAACCTCCACTCAAGAGCAGGCTGCAACACTCAAAGATGCCACGGAGAGACAAGCCAGATCAGAAAAGCTCTCTCTCTGGTGACGCTGAAAAGGCAGGAAGTCTGGGCACAGCAACACATGCATAGGGCCGCATGAGAAAATGCCAATATCAGGTGGGTTAAGAATAGTACACTGCTAGTACTAACACACAATGGAAGGTAATAATGATACCCAAACGGAGGTGCTACTGTTCTGCTTGGAACAGCATCTGTGCTGGAATATCAAGACCAGGAAATTAAATAAAGCCTCCTTTGCAGTGCGAGGCGTTGACTTCTAACCTCTGGGGAGCCTGAGACTGCCTGGTATGAGGTCTTGCATATAACAAATTGGGTAGTCTCAACCATGTTCTAAGGCTCAATCCGACCCAGCAGGATTGCAGGCCCGATGCTTGCACCATGAAAGGAGCATTGCATTTCCTGTCCCATCTCAACAAGGAGCCTTACTGTTTCTCCTGTATTTCACAAGAGAACTTGACCCATGAGCCTACACTCTCCTGGGCTGGTAATTCAGCCCACTCCTCCACACAAAGAAGTCTGCTGGCCCGAACACAAAAATCAGGAGTAAAAACAACAAGCCAGTTAAAAGCTGAAATAAGCCTTTTGGGATAAAGCACTAATTTAAACCTTAATGATGGTAATTACACTCCATGCAATAGAAAATGACACAACCCCATATTAAATATAGGCTGGTCGCTCACACACAAGCTTGTCTGTCTCCTCCTACGAGCAGCTACAAACACAGTTTCCTCAGGAGTTCCTGGCTCGCAGCAAATGTACTAGGCACCTGAGGTGCACTCTCCTCTTGCAGAGTGTATTGGTGCTTGCACTGGAATTAGCTTACAATAGACACTGGCAGAGAGTGAGGATGATCCTTCATTTCTATAGCAACTTCCATCCACAAAAATCCAAAATCTGGAGCTGTCCACCTTCCGAGAACTCTTCACTGAAATGTAGCCACCTCTGAGAAGGAGCATGGCAGCCATGCAGCAACCCTGCACAACAGTTTGGAATGAGAAATAAGGGAGCATCCTGTGCCCAACTGAAACAATAGGGGAATTTAGAAGAAAAAATTAAGTCCCTGCATTGGAATCTAAAATGGGACCCACAACTTCTACAGAAGACAGGAGTTTACCAAGACACCTTTCTAGAGATGTCAAGTCAAGGAAGGAGGAACTCTCACTCATTCTTTAAAACAGGGCCACAATGTGTAGGTCTTAGCAACCTAGGAGTAAACTTCATAGGGTATGGGAGAGAGGGGGAGGAAAGCTTGGGTCCCCACTACTTAGAGAGAGTACCTCCCAGGAGTTTTTAGTACCCAGGTTACTAAACGGTTAGAGTCAGAGTGCAAAAAAAAAAAAGCCTATGCACAGCATCCATAAGCATAGTTGGAAAAAGTGTAGGTGCTCAGATCAACAGGCTAAAGGCAGTCTTGCATTGTGGCAGTTTCTGTAAAATTAAATGTTGGTGAGGAGGGAACAAGGGAAGGAAGGAATGGTGAAGAGGGGAGAGGAAAAGAGCAAAGAAGGAAGAAGAGCTTTCTATATGCTCAGCCTGCTGACTGGCACACAGCTTCCCAGCACCCACTGGAAGAATGAGGAACAAACTGCAGGGAGCAATCACACTCCAGTAAAATTACTGCTCAATTGTCTGATCTTTGTACTGCCCCGTGGCTTAGGGATCTCGTGGGTGGGTAAGTCCTAGTCCTTGAGGTAAGGTGGGAAAGAATAGGAGTAATTAACTAGCAAACAACCCTGCCGAGCCCCACCCTTCTAAACTTTCTTCTGTCTTGTAAACCTGGAATTATGCGTTTATGAGAGTAGGAAATCCACAAGTAAACAGTCAGTGGGTGGTAAACTCCTCAGGGCTTGTTTGTCAGCTCTGGAAATTTCCTAGAAAGAGAGGCTGTGTGGAAGACACAAATGAAGTGAATGTGAGGCACTCAGCCTACCCTGCCATTTGCTTGCCTATTCCTCCCCAAAAGGAAAATAAAATAAAATAATTGACAGCAAGTCTGCTTCGGAAAGACCTATGCCTAGCTAGCAGGGAGGCTGTGAGGTCAGGACTGAGGGGCTCCTGCGGACACTTGGTTCCTCCCAAGAAGCAGGCAGGATTTTGACTAACTCTGATGGCAACAGGGACTGACTGACTGTGTGGGAGGGAGAGACTGGCAGGGGTATCTGCTGCAGTTGAAAAGCTTTGTTCCAAGGACAAATATGTAAAAGATCCCACTCCCTTTTCCTGCTGAAATATCTACTGTCTGAAAAGCACTCACCCACTCATCGCTAGAAACAGAACTGTTCCTTCACGCGCCCTTGGAGTCTGGATTTGGGCTGCCCTCCCACACCACAAGCGGGTTTGGGGAAAAAATCTCATCCTCAGACCCATGACAAGAATCCCTTCCACTTTTAACCCCTACCCCAAAACCCAATGCCAAGCCACCCCCAAAGCCAGTTTAAGGTCGCTCTCCTGGAATTTCAAAACTCTCTACAGACTCTTTTGCCCTACGCTCCATAGCTCCATGCATGCTACCCTCTTTAACTCCCTGACTCACACTAAAACCCACCCTTACTGACACTGCAAAGCCCAGGGCAGGTATGTGGGCACTCAAAGTCCCATGAATATCTCAGACCGATTGAGAAAGGTTGCACATAGCCCCAGGTCACATGAGAGAATCCAGGTCAGCAGAGTGCCAGTGTTTTCACAAGAAGTGCCTTGCCAGGTAAGTAAAAATTAGGCTAAGGCACAATTGGACTTTGAACCTATTCTCATGCCTTGTAAAAGATTGATGGGATGGGCAGGGCTGCAGACTCAAGTTTTAGCATGTTCCAAGAACAAAGCAGAGCGCGCCATGGTGGGAGGCTCCTCTGCACCAAGACTCCTCTGCTTAAGGTGGGACAGTCATTGGAACAGTCCAAGATGTCAAAAACATAGAAAAGGGAGACCAAAAGAATCAAAGCTGCCCACATCTCTAACTAGAGCTTTGGGGGGCAACACAGCTGTTAAACCACAGGCCCTCAAGAACACTCTAAAATAGGAGTTTGCTATGTGTAGAGGGGGGCAGAAGCACCACACATGTCCAGCCCAGCCTGCAGGCTGGGCCTAGCTCACCTGGTAGATTACTGTGGTCTGCACAGCAGATGCTGTAGAATCTCAGCTTTCAAGTTGTTAATAAATAAATAAAATAATAATCTCAAACTGTTCTGACTTTCCAAATTTCACCCAAGTGGGACCAAGGCAGTGATGTTGCAGGTGTCTGCACAGTGCTTAACACACAATTACTCAATCATATTGGGGCACCTACTCTAAAGATCAACAATCAAAATAACTATTCCACTGCTGGTAGTTTTAGCAGATTAAAAGAATGGGAAGAAAATCTATGGAGAGAGTGTGGGGGATTGCAGCCCTGAACCACAGGGGATGGGCGTGATATAAATCTGAACAAACAAACTGCAGCCAGGAAGGGGGTATGGAGAGACAGGAGGATTGGGAAATAAAAGAAATGAAGGGAAGGGATAACGTGGCTTGCATGGGAGCCGATTCCCATGGAGTGATGTGGAATATAGAAATCAGACCCTGAACGATTCAAACTGTTATAACCAGCCAAGAGTTCAGTTATTACAAAACAGCCAAGTTTGTCTCTAAGAACAACAATGAGCTCTTTGATACATGTGGAGGGGAGAGCAGTGTCACACAAACCCAGAATCGCAACCCAAATTCAAAAGGAGGGTGTTTGGTCTTCCCTAAGATATTCCTGTTCCAAGACCGGTTAATGGAAAAGGAACGCAAGGGATAGTAATCTATTGTGCTGTAGGGTGAGGCAGGGATAGATTAAATAATAAATAATAATAATAATAATAATAATAATAAATGCTATTTATATAGCTCCCCTGTCTTACATGGCAGTCTGAGCGCTTCATGTAAACAAAATAAACAAACAGTATAAAACAGTACATTTAAAACAAAATAATTTAAAACGATGAGAGACTTTAAAATAGGGCAAGGAAAAAAGGAAGGACAGAGTACATTGAAGGAACCAGCAGTGGATCTTAAAAGCACCTAGAAAATAAATATGTTTTCAGGTGCTTTTTAAAAGGTAAGGAGGGAGAAACCGAGATGGACATCCAGAAGGAGCGAGTTCCACATCGAGGGGCCCACCACAGCAAAAGCCCAATCACCCGCCAACTTAAGACGCAATGGTGGAACCCCCAAACAGCGGGTAGTTCCTGAGCGCAGATATCTATCGGTGTGAGACTCCACAAGAAGGTCTTGAACATAGCCAGGACCGGAACCATTCAGGGCCCTACAACTCTATGAACAGGGGGTGGGTTGGGGGCTGTCCTAGCAGAGACTTCTTTGCAGAAAGCTGTACAAGACTGAAGGGGCCTTAGAAGAACATAGTGCCCCACCCTCAAAACTATCTGCTATGGAGTTAGCAGAACTTTCCCAAGAGGGGATTTCCCAATAGAAGGTGGAAATAATTTCATCAAGTCTCATCCAGTCCTGCCCTGGCACAGCATGGCTCGCTCCCAGGAATGCACAGTCAGTCAGTGCTGCACAGAATAGCGAGATAAGGGCACCCACCTTCTAAGTGACATATTAACCCCATTTATTGTAGGACCACAGCAGTGGGGCTTTGGCGGCCTGGACAGAAATCTGCATGAGAACCAGAAACTTAAAGAGTTAAATCAAGGCAGAAAAGAGAGGGAGGGGGAAGTGGTGACTGGCTTCCCCAGGGTACATGGAACCTCCCCTGCCACCCAAATATCCCTGTCTCATCCTATAGCACAGTATATTACCAATTCAAACCTGGGCAGAAGTGACCAAGTGATGGTGCCATTGGAGGCTGTTCAACTGAGAAATCAACTCCGTTCCACTCTGAGGAACAACTCCACATCATATCCCAGGACATGGGAATATGGGGGGGCAAGCAGATGGATTCACTCCAGGTTTTGGAAGGAGGGACAGTCCCAACTGGGTTTTGCAGCTGCTGCTACCCATCACCTCATTGTCTAAATCAGGGGTGGGAAACCTCAGGCCTGGGGACCAAATACAGCCCATGGCCAGTTTTTATTTGGCCCCTCTCCAGTTCTTGACTCTGGCCCTTGGATCCAGTCCCAGCCTCCCAAGCACTGAAAGACTGAGCTCAAGTGAGCAGAAACCAGGACAAGCAAGCAGGGATAGGGGACAAATCCATGACCCAGAATCATGATCTGGACCCTCCTCTTCTTGAGCACACCCCTTAAGAGCCCCTGCCCACAACTTTTATGCAGCTCTCAGAGCTTGTACTAATTTTCAAAGTAGCCCCTGGGAGGGAAAAGGTTCTCTACCCCGTTCAAAATCCACTGCTCCAACTCCTATAGGCAATAGGCATAATTGGATGGGGAAAGTTTGGAGGGAGTGAACAGTTTTCCCTCACTTTTGGGATGGATCTCTCTCTCTTAAAAAAAAAAAAAAAAAAAGGAAGAGTATTTCTGAAATTTAGTGGCCACTACTAATGAGGTAGAAACACTGGTCACCATAAAGAGTATAACATTCTAGACAAAAAAAAAGAGTGACACCCCCCCACCCCCGGCTCCTGCAACCTTAAGGAAGAAGTGGACAGAATCTCACTTCCATTAACCTTGTCCCCTATTTCTTTGTACCTCTCCTCTGGTTTTTGACCCGGGCCATATTGTGCTATGTTACAATCCACGGTAATGGAATACGAGATGAGATTTCATTTTACAAATAAGCTTACAGAAGGTATTAGTACATGCAATGTGCATCTGTGTATGTGCATGGGACACTTATTACTCCCTTGCACCCAACAGCCCCTACTGGTACCAACTGGCCTGCTTATTGACCAACACAGTATAGACAATGGGTCATAAAGCTTCCTTCCTATCTGCTCCCTCAACTGTCTACCCTAAAGAAAGTGACCTGCAGCCACTGCCACCTTGGGTTGTGATCCCTGGAGGCCTTACAAGCCAAGGAAAGACTGAACTGGCATGCAGAGAACGGGAATGTCTTCAAGCAAAGGCCAAGCGTGCTGTAGGGAGCTGTATAGGTCACTCAGCAAGGGATGCTCTCCCTTCCGAGTCTGAAGAACTCAGTCATGGTGCCCCAGTGCAAGATGGTGCTGTGCTGGAAAAGGGATCTTTTAATTTTTAGATAAAGTATAAAGTTATTATCCTACTTCATGAGATTGTTAGCAAATAGAAAATCAACTGAGCGAAGGTCAGGAATAGGCAATACCTCAGGGTATACAGTAGCGCTCCTCCGATATGAATCTCACTAATAAGGACACTTCACTCTTATAGACCCTCTATCAGTCCCCTATCAGTATCTAGTAATGTTCTGACCAGGGATGTGGGGGAGGGGGGCAGGCAAATTACATTTTTCATGTGTGATGACTAAACAGGGCCCCTGTAAGAAGGAAAAAATTTTCCCTACAAACACAAAACGCTACATAAACCAAATACTAACACAAAGCCCGCTGGAACTGATCATTTTCTCAAAAGGCATAGAAGTTATGCAAGCGATATTTTTGCATCATTAAACAAAGGTTTCTTTGAACTGTTTTAAAGCTGCTGTACACTGCTTTTTTCCATTGCTTGTTTTCAAATGCAGAGAACTATTGTAAACCCTCAATTATGGATAATTTAGATGCTCCCCAAAGCATCTATATTAAAGGGTCTCCACTGCATTTTGATTGGATCCCTCTCCCACAGCTTGTTTTCGATTCGATTCTCACTTACACAGGGCCTCTTTATGACAACAGACACTCTGAACCTCACCTGGTGCACTGTGAGCACTACTGGGATTCTAGGGTGAGAGTCAGGGCAGGGGAGGCCAACAAGGGCTAATTCCAACATCCTGGTTAGTTTCCAGTTTCAATGGAACGACAATTACTTCTACTTCTTGTCTTTAAAAAACCAACTGTTCTGCAAGGCTACTGTGAGGCCCCAGAAGAGCTAACTAGCCCCCCACATCTTACTGGCAGGGGAAGCCAGCCCTGTGATCTAGCTGGGGATGAGACGTGGTATGGAAAAACCACTTGGCCTGAGCATTTAACTTCCCAAGGGCAGCAATTTTGCCAGTGTTGGCAAATGTTTGAAAGGTCTGGCCTTAGAGTCCACTGCAGTATGAAGACCCCTGCGTGTGCATGCTCATACATTTCAGTTTGCTAGCTACACCCGATTACCAGATACTCTAGTCTGTACACTTCCCTTCCCTCACATCTCTGGGTTTCCAGACAGCTGTAATTGAGGATTAAGTCACACTAATTCCCTTTCTATTAATAGGTGATGACCTCAGCCAGCAAGAATGCTCTGGCCAGCAGCGACTCCCATCTGCCTCATCTGCACGGTGCCAGTAGCCAGAATCCCCAAATAAAACCAAATTAAAAAAACATACAAAAGAACATTGTGTATTTTATTTTTCTTGGAACCCTGTAGACAGGTTGGCTAAGGACACAGTGCAATAGGGTTGTAGCCTCTGGATGACGGATTGTATATTAATAGCCACAGCTGCATCATAGAACAAGGAAAGGTGGACACGCACAGCATAGTGAGGGGAAGACCTGGTATAAAAACCTAGACTTCTTGGGGCCAGCAAGCACTGCAAAATAAGACTCTGGGTGAGATTCTGATCGCTTGGCTAGTAGAGGTAAATAATAGTATAAACTGCTAGAGCTTGCATTTTAGGATTTATTCGTTTCACCTACAAAGCCCTTCACAACCTCGCTCCCCCCCCCCCCCCCCTGATCTTCCTCCGAACCCCTGCTTGAGAACTCCACTCCTCTTCCATCCCCTCCCTCACCCTTCCACGCCTCCCCTGCTCCAACCACCTTCATCCCTTCTCCCTCACTGCCCCGCATGCCTGGAACTCCCTCCCTGCCCACGTTCGCCTTGCCCCCTCCCTTTCTACCTTCAAATCCCTCCTCAAAACCCACCTCTTCCGCGCTACCCTTCCTAACTCCTGCTAAGCATCCCCACCCAGGATTATCCCCCATCTGTTATCTGCAAACTCCCAACTTACTGAAACCAAGCCAAGAACGTGTACCTGAGCTCTCGCATCCTCGTGAATGTTGCATCCCTTGTCTCTCCCTCTGTTCCCCCTTCCCTGTCTCCCCTCCCCCTGTCTTCTTGAGATTGAGAGCTCTCGGGCAGGGACCGTGTCTACCTTTGTTCTCTGTGAAGCACCAGGTACATCGCTGGCGCTGTATAAATGCTTATAATAATAATAATAATGATTTCATTTCCATCTCTCACATTTGCTCCTGTTTGAATCTCCATTTTTTTTTCTTAAGGACATTCTTTTTTGTTTTTACTGAACTCAAGTGCTGTGTGGGAACCCAGACCAGCGACCAAAGGTCAACTCAGTGAGCTGGGGTGCACCATTCCTTTGGGAACAGAAAATATAGAATTTTTGCAGCTATCTAATAAGGGAACATTTCAATGTGATTTGAGAGTTGGGGTTTGCCTGCAGGGAGGGGGAGGGAGGTGGTAGGAAGAGGGGACGGGGTGCTAGGCAGGGAAATTGTTTGGGTTGCCCCAGGCTAGTACACAGAACTAGCACATAGAAAGACACAACCCACTCCCACCTGTGCTAGTGACAGGTGGCAATGAGGTGGCTCATGGCTTTGGGTGCTTCAGAAAGTATCACCCAGAAGCGAAGACACTTGCTACTGAGAATCTCATGGGACTGGAACAATTTCTGGCTACAAAATTTATTAGTATTTTTAAGGACAGAGGGGCCCATTATAGTTATTAACACTAGCTGAAGAAATAGATCAGCTGAAAGAATAAAAGGGCCACAGATTCAGTTGCAATTCCTGCATCTACCCAACAGCTTGCAACTAAAAGAATGTATCTTTTAGAAGGCACCCAAGAAAGACTTCAAGTATTGAAGAATCCACTGCGTCTCTTAGAAATCTGACCCAATGGTTAATTAACCTCACTGGTAAAAAGAAGCTAAAAAGAAAAAAAGTAAGCCAGACACTCAGTAACCAGGAAATACTCAATTATGATGCTGCTTCACAAACGGTGCAGCCAAATTCACCTTAACTCTGTCTCCAGTGACCTTCCCTTATGGAGGCCACAGCACTTGACCAATTTGGCCACAAGGGCTCAGTGGTGCTACACAAAACAGCAAGCGTCAATGGAGTACAGCAGAGGAAGTGCTGGTTTTCAACTGGAAAGATAGAGGGATAGGAAAATAGTAACAAAATGCAACTAACGTGTCTATTTAGACCTACAAGAGGCTGTGATGCACAACAAACAATAACCTCAACTGAGCTTTTTTTTGTATTCATTTATTTTTCCAACATTTGACGTTGGGAGCTCCACATTTCAGAACAGCATGGGGAGCAGGCAGCCATGCTGTGCAGCAGATGCCACTGTAACAAAGTTTTGGCAAGTGAATTACTTTTATTTTCCAAACATGAGCGAGCCACGATGGCAGGGATTTCAGGCATCTCTGGCAGAAGAACAGGTTCAGCCTTGAGGGGCTGGGGTGTCAAGCCATTGCAAACATTAGGTGTTGCTCTGAGTCACTGGGAATGTGACCCATTTGCCCTTGAGAACCATGCCCCCCCCCCCCTAATTCTTTTGAGAGTTTACCTACACAATGACATCATCATCATCATCTCATTAAGGCCTAACTGCTACCAATAATTCTCAGCCTTGACCCCAACACCAACACCCTACTTTTTCCACATCCCTGTCATTCCTGCCATGCATTGCCTGCATGGCAAAGACGCAGGGCCCACTTCACTCCCCTATATATGATCCGTTCTAATCATTTTGGTATTCCTGAAAATCCAAATGGGCTCAAGTCCCACAGACTGCTCTGCCAGAGAAAGCTTCGGGTCTTCCAGCACCCCTACACAGTTCCACACCTGCCCCCAACATCTGGCTGGATTGCTGTGTAAATGATTGCATCTGCTTTAGAGAGGGGGAAATGGGGGACAGAGAGACAAGCCAAAATTACAGTAGTGTCTATTTCCTAAGAGAATCTGATTTAAACAGTTTGCCCATCATCATATAGGCCACCATGAACCCACTGCCTTCATCACAAGGGCCATCCTCACTCTTCCCAAAGTTCCTATCCTCATTCATTTCAGAAATTTTTTCTGTGCAATTATTTGCTAGGCAAATTCACTGTGTGAATCACAGTTTTTTAAGTAGGGAAATAATGGCTACAAATTGGTTCTACATCAAGGGTTCTATTCTTGGATTCAGCCAAAGGTGACCTTGTGAAACCTCTGTCAAACCTCTGAACTCCCCGTTTTCAAGCCAAACTGAATTTTTTTGGGAAGATTTTAGAGGGGTTGTAAAATGTGACTTTAAAAACAGAGAATGCAGGCAACTAAGTATGATAGAAATGTCCTCAGGTGGAACCATAATGCATCACATATAGCTTGGCAACAAGATTTTTTTTTTTTAAAGTAAATAAAGTTTATTGTTTCGATGATAGGTCATAACAAAAGATATATGCAATAAGACAAGACCACACAACACAAACTCCAACATTAAATCAAGACCCAAGTGAACATTTTCAGTAAAAGCAGCTACTTGCTGCCCAGTCCTCACTAAAATATAAACATAACATAATTTAATAGAACCAATTAAATCGCCTTTCGGATAGTACATCTGGCGGGCACATTTGCAATTGAAATTAAATACCTCCTAAAAAGCTAAACATGTCAAAGTTTAGTTGTAATTCTAAATGGATGTCCCCGCTGCCTCCAATGAGATATGCAGGTATACTTATACGGCCAGTAGGTTAGTAGCCATAGTAAGGTTATCCCAACAGAAAATATAATACTAAAATGAACCATAGCTCTTCTGCGGAGCTTGAGTGCGGGAGACTCTTGACCCCTATGGATTTCAATTCAATCCATTTCTTTAATAACACAAGCACATCCCCACCTCTCCGGGCACGAAGTGGGGGAGGAAATATGCTATTTGTTCATATGGCATAACAGACTGGCCGCTGCAAAATTGGAACATCCATCAGACTTAAGCAACAAGATTTGAACATGTGGTATTCAGATCCAGCCAACAGCTTCTAACACGTGAGCTAAGACAGGCGCCTCCCCACCATTACCCACCCATCATGCATGTTGCAGGGCTGCATAGGATGTCACTGTGAGTGGTGCTTGTCTAAAAACACCCAATGTCTTGCTAGAGAGTGCCAGTATGTCAGGAATCAGGATTCCTGGTTCTGTAAGGATAATGTGGTCTAGTGGATAGAGCATGCAGTTTATGTATCTCTGCACAAGGAAGTTTGATAAGAAAACTGAAATTCTAAAAGAGGATGGCATATTGCCAAGTGACCCCAAGGTTACACCATACACTTTATTTATTTCACCCTTTCCTTTAGGTACAGGGGGAATCACATTTTAGCTTATTAACTTTATCAATTAACATATAACCATTAACATTAAATTAACTCAACTAGTAATCCTCACAACCACCCTGTGAGGTAGGCTAGGCTGAGAGATCTGTGACGGGCCCAAGGTCACCCAGTGAGTTCATGGCTAAGGCAAGTCTTGAACCCGGGGCCTCCTCCTAGTCCCAGTACTATGTTCTTAACCACTGTATCATTTCCTTTTTCCACAGAAGGAGAACCTGAGGCACAAAGAAGGGAGCGACTTGCCCAAGGCCACTCAGCAGGTCAGTGGTAGAGTCTGGAACGGAACCTAGAAGTCCTTACTCCCTTTACCATGACCACAAGGTTTCCTTTCTTCCTTGGCCACCCGTGTTATTGCATTATACACACCCCACCCTTTTTCCTCTCCCTGAGAGTAAGCAGGAAACATATTAGCTAGCCCAGGCAGCAGAGGACCCACACGTGGAGAGCCAGAAATACTGGAAAGTCCATTGTCAGGTAGATGGAAAAAAATCGTAAGCCAGAACCCAAAAGGACCAAACAACTGCCCTGGGGGAAATTCATCCCAAAGAGACATGGGTAGAGAGGCCTTGGATGTGATCTTACACGGACTGGCCAATACTCCTCGTTCTGTCTCAGTACCCCTGCTCCTGCCTGAATTAACTTATTTTCGCCCAGTCACCAGCCTCCACATCCCCTTTTCTGCTTCATCTCCCCATCCTGCACCACCTCTTGCATTAGGTTAGGCTCTCCTAGTCTTCCACTAGTCAGCGCCTTGCTACCTGAAAATATCATAATGCCACTATATAAGTCTATGGTGAAACCACACCTTGAATATTGTGTGTTCTGGTTGCTCCATCCCAAAAAAGGTATAGTTGAAATAGAAAAGGTACAGAGAAAGGCAACGAAAATGATAAGGGGTATGGAACGGCTCCCCTAGGAAGAGAGGCTGGATAGGTTGGGACTCTTCAGCTTGGAGGAGAGAAGACCGAGGGGATATGTTAGAAGTTTATAAAATCATGTGTGGCGTGGAACACGTCAATAGGGAACGGTTATTAACTCTCTCAAATAGAACTACGGGACACTCCATGAAACTAATGAGTAGCAGATTTAACACAAATAAAAAAATATTTTTTCACTCAGTGCACAAGTTGTGGAATTTGTTGCCAGAAGACGTGGTCAAAGCCAGTAGCATAACTGGGTTTAAGAAAGAACTGGACAAGTTTCTGGAGGATAGGTCCATTAGCAGCTATTAGCCAGGTAGGTTTGGGGAATGCAACCTCTCACTGTTGGGAGCTGGGAGTGAACAACAGGAAGCGGATTGCCCCATTGTGACCTGTTGGGTACTTCGTCAAGCAACTGAGATTGGCCACTGTTGGAGACAGGTGCTGGGCTCAATGGACCTTGGTCTGACTGATTATGGCACTTCTTATGTTCTTACCTCGCTCTTACATTGGCCACATTGTTGGATATGAAATTAGAATATATTATTAATAACTTGGGATAGAGCAAGGAGGGGGTGGGGGCAGATTTTCCCTATAGCTGAAGACTCTGCACAGTGGAGGGGATGACAAATAGATAAATAACAAAAGCCACCACTGTTGACAGGACTATATTAAACACAATAATGGGCTGTATATTAGCCTCTTTCAGAACCATTCTACTGCACCAGTTCACACACAAACCATGCCCTAAATCACGGGACTAACACATGTATCTGCCCAACACACAGCTTTAGCAAAGACTCCCAGTTTGCTGCCACATCACCTAATATAGACACCCCTCCCTTCCCTGCCAGTTAGCCTCTCCATCACCTTAATCATCATCTAGGTTTTCAAAGCTTAGCCTATTCACTTACACTGCCCCATGCCAGTGGCCTGCCTAGTCCAGCATCCCACAGTGGCCAATACTTGAGGGGGGTCAAAGGAAGGGAGAAAAAGCCCTTCAACATACCTGCCCAATTGTGCCATGTGAGAAATGGGGGAAATTCTCTCCTGTCTCCAGTCTAGCCATCAGCAAGTGCACAGATCTTAAGAGAACATTCTCTCCCCCAAACACAATGTAAATGCAATTCTAGAGACAGCAATCTGGCAAGCCTCGATTGTTTCTCCCCTTCAAAAAGTAGTTCCCTTCAGAATGCACGAAATCCCTTGCACACTCAACAGCAAGGAGCAGTGGGATTTAGCGGGGGAGGGAGAGGAGGGATGCTATTAGTTTTTTGCAGAATTTAAGCTTTAATGCAAATGAAAATAAATTAAATTATGTTTATAGCCCTTAGCCAAAGAAACTTTCTGAGTAGGACTGGTTTCAAGTTTGTCTGCCTTAATCTCCAGACAGCTCCTGTGCCTGTGCTGTAGCTTATAACTCTCAAAAAAAGGAAAAGGTCAAAATGACATCTTTCTGCTCCCTTTGCAGTTGCTGCTCAGAACCCTGAAAGCAGAAAGGAAACAGCTAAGAAACAGATTAGTTTCACCAAGTTCAGAAAGTGTAGCAGATGTGCTACATGGTATTCAGTGGGGAGATAAACCTAGAATATTATGCCTGACCAAGGGGTACGTTGATAGAGCATCCCCAAACATTTTCTGGAAACGCGAGGAAGAATACTTTGCTAGAGGCCTCACTCTCTCCCAGAATGAACAGAAAAAGCTCATTTTTTCTATCAGAAAGAAAAGGGTTGAGGTAGAGAACAGGGATTCAAATTGATCAGACACTTACTAGCCAGAGGCTCAGTCTGAAAAGTGAAGCCTTCAGGCAGAACTCAGGAGTCAAGGGTCCTTTTCACACAGACACGCTAACACCGATAAAATGGGTGTTATGGGTGCCCTGCAACATGTATAATAAAATGTAACACCCATTTTATCAGTGTTAGTGTCTGTGTGAAAAGGGCCAAGGTGGTGCAGAATTTCAACTCAGGAGCTGCTGAAGAGACGGCCGACATCAGAACCTGATGCAGCGTCAAGAGAAATCGAAGCCCATTAAAAGAATTTACGGTGAGGGTGGCAGAAAGAAATGAAATGCAACACAGGAGGCTCTCTTCTGATGGTCAGAAGTACTGCGCGCTGCCCATTTTGTGATCGCTGTTACAATATCATGAGAGATGTTAGCACATGCATGTGCAACAGCGAGAAAGGGAAAAAAGCATCTTCATCCTGAGGAGGCAGCAGCGGCTAAGGCAGTGACCCTGGGGTCTTCAGGGAGAATGCAACACTGGGTTTGTGCAGACATTCTAAGACAGGAGCAGGGAGCCTTTTCCCTCTCCGAAGAACCACTTTGAAAATTAATACAATCTCTGAGGACCACATAGAAAGGGCAAGGGTACGTAAGGGGTGCACTCAGTAAGAGGCATGTCCATATACTAGATCTGTCCCTTACCCGTGTGTGCATGATGTCCATCTCTGCTCTCTTACACAGAGGCTCAGTTTTTCAGTGCTTGGGGTTAGGAACTGGATCGAGGGGGGAGATCCAGAACTGGAAAAGGGACCACATAAAAAACTAACTGCAGTCTGCATTTGGTCCATGGGTCTGAGTTTCCCCACCCCTGGCCTAGGGCATCAAAGCAGAACACATGGGCCCTGGATTTGGATAGTGGCCCCTAGGAAACACACTTATGAAGCCCTATTTCACGCATATCTAAGCCTATGAGATCTTCTAAATTTCACTCCACTCTTTGCCTCCTCCCTGAGCTATGCAATGCCCTGAGAAATATTTTTCCTTTGATGTCTGAATAAGACACCAACTATGGTTGGTCCAATAAAACATATCACTGTACTACTGTGTCTCTATTCCTAGCTCTTAATGACAGACATTATTTGCTACAACATGCAAATGGAACAAGGGAACCAAAGTCAAACGGTGATGAATTTCAACATTTGTCCTTTAAAGATAGCTGAACAAACAAGTCCTTAGTCATCACAGAGTCACTCACATCTTACGTAGTTCAGCCAACTGTCAATACAACTCTGGAGACCCTGCCCATTTCCCCACTGGGAAATGAAGAGTTAAACGGACTCTAATGACTAACTCCACAGATATACTTTGGCTTCCCTTATTCACTGTCTTGGCATTTTGGACGGACAGACATCACGTGCAAAGGGAAGAGATGAGGAGAGTACCCTGTGCATGCCCTTTAGCTGTCCCACAGTGCTCTGCAGAGCTACTTTGGCTCAAAACTTCAGCATCCCTCAGATCCTTGGGAAGAAAGGAACGTTTAACACTTTCCATATGCATCAGGATTTCTAAACTGGATTAGGACAACTGAGGATCCAGTGCTGTCTAATCATTAAGAGTGTAGGATGGGGTGGGGATAGGACTCCCATACTTGATTACCAGTTCTGTCACTGACTTACACGGTGATCCATAGCAAGTCATTCCACATCTGTGTTTCTCCACCTGTGGAGTAACTAATACTGTCCTAGCTCTATGGGACAAGAAATGGTAATCTTCAGATTATTACTTATATAGTGCCAGCAATGTACCTGGCACTGTGGGATCATTAGAGAGGTCCTGGCTCCAAGGAGTTTATAATCAAGAAAGACATGGGAGGGGAGACAAGGGAGAGAGGGACATAGGGAGAGACAGGGATGCATTCATGAAGCTGAGAAGTTGCAGGTGCACATTCTTAGTTACAGGGGAGAAGACCCCAAATGATAGGACAGTAGAAGGCACATACGAGAGCAATCTGTGGGGGTGAGGAGCTAGGGAAAGCCTGGAAGAAGAGGCAGGTTTTTAAGAGAGATTTGAAGGTTGGGAGCAGAACAAATGTGTTCCGGGCACAGTTACTTAGGATACCAGAGTCCAAGGGTTTTATTGTAAAACATACAAATCTCTCTTTGAGACGGGGGCTGTGCGCATGTGTACGTATGTACAGGGCCTAGTACAATGAGGTTCCCTGTAAGTGCTCTCAACACAAATAATAAAATAGAGACATAACTACAATAACCTCACACTTCCATTCCTTACTATAGCCTTTGTCCTCTTTTGCCCTTCACCCTTGCAGTGTTGCACCTGTTTAAACTGTAGACACCCTAACAGGGACCTCTCACTTTGGGTCTATGTAAAGCACCATTTGCACCTGTGGTGCTATCACTGCAAACTTATTCACACTCGCAAACCCAGATCTTGGGAGAAAGCCCATGCTGAATCCCTTTGGGTTGGGCGTGGGTTGCTACAATAGCTGCTGGGAATAAACTCCCCCAGTTTACAGCACACTCTATGTGAACCATAGCTACAAAAGACCTCATTGGATCTCATCCAGTCGACTCCAGAAGCCCGTTTCCCAGGGTCAACTGTCCAGTGCTTGATCTGGTATAGATTTAAACACCCCAAGTCATGGGTCTTCCATCAACTTCCATGGGGAAACCAACAGTCTAACAGAAAGCTTTCCCAGTGGTCAGCCTAAATTTTCTTTAACTCAGCTCTATCCAGTTACCCTGTATCATAACACTCTGGACCATCAAGCTCAAGTTGCTTTATCCATGTATCACATTGGGGATTCAGATAAAAAAACCGTACAGACTATCAGAGAACTATGATATAAGCCAGGGGTGGGGACATCTCATGCCCAGGGGACCAGATGTAGCCTTTGGCTAGTTATCTGGCCCCTTTCCAATTCTCGGTTCTGGTCCCTGGATCCATTTCCTACCCCAAAGTACTGAAAGACTCAGGATAAGGGATCAGAGATGAGTGCATGCACACAAGGATAAGAGGACAGAGCCATGGCACAGAGCCATATTCTAAACCTGCCTCTTCCCGAGTGTACCCTAAGTATCCCTTCCTTTAACTTCTATGCAACTTTCGGAGCATGCGTTAATTTTAAAAGAAAATGGCCCCTGGGAGAGAAAAGGTTTTCTACCCTTGACAGGGTCTGGTGAGGTGGAAGTTCATCTGCATATTCTCCCAGCTGCCTTGGCTGTCATTGCCTCTGGGGTTGGTCTCTCTGCCTCCCCTGGTGCTGTCAACTAGTGAGCCAAGGTCTGGTGAGGTGTTAGTTCATCTGCATACTTTCTCAGCTGTCATTGCCTGAGAGCCTTGTGATTCTTCTGGGGTTGGTTTCTCTACCTACCCAGTGCTTTTGACCAGTGAGCCAGGGTCTGGTGAGATTGTATTTCATCTATAACCAAGCCAAGAACGTGTACCTGAGTTCTCGCATCCTCATGAATGTTGCATCCCTTGTTTCTTCCTATGTTCCCTTTTTCCTGTTTCCCCTCCCACTGTCTTTAGATTGTAAGCTCTCGAGCAGGGACAGTGTCTATTTTATTCTCTGTAAAGCACTAGGTACATTGCTTGTGCTATATAAATTCTTATAATAAATAATAATAATAATAATATAAAACCAAACCACAGCATATCCATTATGCAGATACAGGGTATGCCCAATACATTCTGGGCCTCTTAAGCCCAGACACTGTTTCCAGAGCCCATCAGACTAATGGGAAGACTTGTGCAGCTTGGAGGAAATACTTTTAGTACAGAGACAAGAGACCAATTCCACTGCCTTCCTGTCTGTAGCCTTGATTACTATCCCTGTTTTCCATACCATGGACTCTGTTTTGCTCTCAGCTCTGCTCTGCCCCAACCCATATCTTAGCCCAAGCCTAATCTGGAGACAGTGTAAAATCTTTCTTTTTGGCAAGGTGTTTAGTCAGTAGGAGGGGATCGGGGTCGGGGTGTTTTGTTTTGTTTTTAAAAGGGGATTTTACTGTATTTTGTATTTTTAAATGCTGTAAGCCACTCTGAGCCTTAGCAGAAGGGCAGGGTAGAAAGTTAAATAAATAAATACCTGCCTTGAACTCCATTCTGCTCTAGACCCAACCCAGACCCTGCTCCATCCTGGCCCTGATCCCAACTCTGGCCCCACTGCACCTGACACTGCATTGGCTCAGTTCATTGGTGAGGTGGCAATCTAGTGCTCTCCAACAGCTGCTGCACTTCATCCCAGAAAACACTGCATTCTGCTGCTCCCTCACAAGATTTTTCCTAGCAGTTCCCTCCTAAATCATTGCCTTTTTATACATACACCTCTCCTGCATTTGTTCAGCCTACAGTTCTGACTTGTTACACGCCTGAAGGACCCTGTGTGGTCCAGAAGCTTACACTCTCACCAACAGAAGTTGGTCCAATAAAAGATCTCATTTGAACTACTGTGTCTCCATTTCTTACATTTGGGACCACCACAGCAACCACCTTAGATTCCGTGCACCAGGCATGACAGCCCACTACACACAGATTGCGGGGAAGCGAAAACCCGCTACGCATGAGCACAGTCATAGACACAAGGCTGGAAGGGACATCGTAGGTAATCTAGTCCAGTCCTCTGAACCGCTGCAGGACCTGCCCCATCCCAACCATTCGCACAGAGAAATCCCACCAATAGCTACAAGTAGAGACTGGGACCAACCAAAGCACACAGATGCCTGAAACAACAGGAAATAATTTTAGAAAAGCTCCAGATATCCCAAACAAGTGAGTCACATCCATGTTGCAGGGGAAGGCGAAAAACCCTCTGAGTCAACTGCCAAACTGCCCAGAGGGAAAATTTCTTCCCGACCCCAAATATGGCAATAGGTTAGATGCTGAGCATGCGCGCAGGCCCTACCAGCAAGGCACCTGATATACAATACAGTACGCAGGCATCAGAATGCTTTGACAGTCCCACCTCCAGCTGCAGACAACTTTGATGCTACAGGAAGAAAGGGGGTGGTGTGAAGGAACACTTTGTCCTGTAGAATCAAACAATAAAAACTCCTCAAGATATATGTCATAAATTTATCCAATTCCATGTTGAAGCTATTCAGATTCTTTGCTCCCACAACTGCCCCTGGAAGCTTAATTCAATAGTTCGTTGCTCTAATTGTTAAAAAATATATATTCCAGCCTAAACTTGTTGATAGCCAGCTTGTATCCATTAGTTCTTGTACTCACGCTCCCTTTTAGTTTGGGCAAGTTTTCCCCTTCAGTTGCATTAACTCCCCTGATGTATTTATACAACGTAATCGTATCTCTCAATAGCCTCCGTTTTGATAGGCTAAATAAGCCAAGCTCCTTCAGCCTCATCTCACTGGGCAAGTCCTCCATCCGTCTGATCATCCTGGTAGTTCTATGTCCCACTTGTTCCAGTTTAAGTTCATCCTTCTTAAACACTGGAGACCAGACTGAACACAGTACTCCAAATGTGGTCTTACCAGAACCCTATACAGAAGCAACAATATCTCCCTATCCCTGCGGGCAATACCACGCCCAATACATCCCAGGACAGCATTTGCCTTTTTTACAACTGCAACACACAGATGACACATAGTCATTTTATGATCAATTATAACCTCCAAGTCACTTTCCTCCTCTGTTGTTTCCAACGGATGAGTTCCTAGCTGGTAACTAACATTCTTCTTATTAAACTCAAACGCATAACCTTGCACTTCACACTATTAAATTTCTTCCCATTCCTAACACTCCAATCCATGAGGCTGCCATCCAGATCATTTATTTATTTATTTATAATAGCATTTGTATGCCACCCCCTCCTGCTAACAAGCATCTCGGGGTGGCTAACAACATTTTAAAACATAATAAATTTCAATAAAATCAACGTTTCCCAGAATTAACCCCCCCCCCCAAAAAAACAATAAAACCCCACCCTAGCTCAACCCACCCATCCCATCACCCTCGGCGAAGGCCCAGGGACAGCCAGGTCTTACACTTTTTATGGAAAGAGGAGAAGTCAGTGGCCAGGCGGCCCTCCGACAGGAGGGAGTTCCACAGCCGCAGCGCAGCCACCAAGAACACCCTCCTCATGGTCGACACCCGGGAAATCCACGGGACATCAAGAAGGGTGCCCCCAGCAGACCGCAGAGGTCAATCCAGAATCCAGAGGGCGAGGTAGTCCTGCAGGTAGGTGGGGTCCAGGCCGTTTAGGGCTTTAAAGGTCAACACCAACACCTTGAATTGGGCCTGAAAGACTATCAGCAGCCAGCACAGAGAACAGAGCACTGGAGTAATGTGCTCATGTCAGTCCCCTTCAGGAGATGAGCCTCCGCATTCTGCACCAGCTGCAGTATCCGGATTGTCACCAAGGGTAGCCCCATGTAGAGTGCATTACAGTAATCTAATCTTGAGGTAATAAAAGCATGGATGATTGTGGCCAGGTCCAAAACATATGGCCTAAGCCGACGTACCACATGTAATTGGCAAAATGCCCCCTTCGCCACAGCTGCCACCTGGACATCCAGGCAGAGCTGTGGCTCAAGGAGCACCCTCAGACTACGAAATCTGGGATACCAGGGGAGGATGGACCCGATCAGTGATGGGGACCATCACTCCCCCGGCTTTCCCCACAACCATCACCTCCGTCCTGTCAAGATTTAACTTCAAGCGGTTCACCCTCATCCAGTCCCCCATAGCTGACAAACACCGGGATAAGTACTGAGACTGCCGAACCTGGGTCTGATGAAAACGTGAGATATAGTTCCTGTATAATTTTCTCATCCTCCTCTGCACTGAAAATTCCTCCCAACTTGGTATCATCAGCAAACTTCATTAGCACACTTACTTCCCTCACCAAGGTCAGTTATAAATATATTAAACAAGACAGGTCCCAAAACAGATCCCTGAGGAACTCCACTAGCAACCCACCCACTTAGGAAGTCCACCTCTCAACACAACCCTTTGTTTTCTTCCAGTTATGCAGCTACGAACCCCGAGCAAACTGAGATTAGGTAACAGAAAGCAGAGGCACTGAATAGTTCCACCCAGCTCTGCCTTTCAATGGAAGCTGTAATTTTATTTTTTTCCCCTCAAAACTAAATGCAAGACCTGATCTTGTTTATTAAAAGCAAGTTCAGGCCCATGTTGATTATTCCAGCACTGTGATTGCTCATAAAGGCCCCAGTAAAGGAACACTCAACCATGTGTTTATTGTAAAGCACTTTCCTGAATCAGGCTAAAGGGCAAGATCCTTTGTAAAAGTGTTGCACTCCCTCCGAGTCCACACCCTTTAAAGTCAATAGGATTTTTCATTGCTGGGAGCTATTTTGATGTGAATTCAACTTTGGTCACATTTGTGGACAACAAAATTGTTGAAGTAAAAGGCAGGTGATGATGGAACCAAGGACCTGGAGTGGTCAAAGCAGTTGATGCTGCTGGAATAAATATTTTTTGGCCTGAACGAAGGTCAAGTCTAGCACCGAAGTAGAGGAATCAGCAGGTACAGAAAGGACAGTGGCAGGAGGCAGAAGGAAACACTAACAGATTGTCGAATTTATTATTTTAACGTTATCTCTTTAGCCGAATACTATACTGTGAGAAAATCACAATGGCTACTGCAAGGCTGCTGAGAACAGGAAGAGGGGATTCCAAGGAGGGAACATGTTGGGGGTGTGGAGGAGGTAAGGGAAAAATAAGACGCCTGGGATCTATTAACACTGAGCACCAAATTCTAGCCAATCAATATAGAGAAGTTAATTAACAAAGCAAAGAGAGATACAAGCAGGGAGGAAGACAAGTAGATCTTTAAAGACACATCATTCTAGTTTTCAACACTGCATCAGATACCAGGGCTGGCAAGGCACATATTCCAGCAGAAATTCACATATGTAATAAGTTGCATAACCATCCGGTTGATTACACATACTGCTTTATGCACTTTTGACTCCCTCACCTGAACTCTGCCCAATACTCCAGAATACCTTAATTTCCTCCTGTAATGGGTGCTTATAAACAGATGCAGGGCTGGGCATCCCTGAAGCTGCTCCAGGAGTGCATCCTTGCATTCAGCCCCACCTGGGTTGGGTTTAAACAGACATGGCAGGTTCCCTGCCTCTCCTTCCCTGCTCCATAGAGTTGTGGAAGGATCACTTAATGCTCTAAGCTGCCCTCCGCACCTCTGTGGCGTTGCCCAGGGCAATAGGAATCCAGAAGCGGAAGTGCAGCTTGGGTCCGCTAAGCGGCACGCCAACATTTGACGGAGCACCCTTAGATGGACAGGCCATCTGGGACTGGCATAGCCAGCCCTGGGGCAGCCCATCCATCTGTTTACACCCAACGTGAAGCTCATCTTAAACCAGGAGTTTGCCCAGCAAGTACCTCCTCTACCTTTTGCTCTTGTCTGACCTCCATCTCTTCCCTCGTTCCCAACTGCAAAACATCCCTGTGGTAGCTACAGCAATTGCGTACACTGAAAGGTAACAGATGTTAAATAGCATCCAGAACTTAACAGTCAGGTAAAGAGGCCCCAATTCAAAACTCACTGCGGTCAATGGAAAAACTCCAACTATGAGCTCCAAATCAGGGTTACTGGAAGGATGCAACTTAGTTGCATTACATGGTCAGCCAGTTGTTTACACCACAAGCGTTTCACAGCTCACTGTTTTAAAACCAGTACATTAATTCATCTCCATCATGATGAACTCGGGCATTTCAAGTCTCCGAGAAGCTTGAAGACAGGTACACCTTCTTACTAAAAAAAAGAAAAAGAAAAGAACAAAAACGCTGCCACAGAAATGGTTCTCTCCCCTTGAATTTCCCTAGATCAGAAATTCCATGCAAAACTGCATTAATCAACCCAGTGATTCTCAGACTGTGGATCACTGGTTGTCTGCAAATCCTATAGCTGATCCATGGAACTGGTTGTAACCATAGCCAAGCGGACTACAGCTGCAGTATGGCATTTCAGAAGCGTGGATTTATGGTGGGGGGATACAAAAGATAGTACTAGAAATATTTTTTAAATGCTATAAAATAGTTTTGGCCTGTAAAAATTGAAGACTCAAATAGAGCATTGGCTAAGGAGTACTGGTATAATTCACGAATTGCTTTCCCATTCATGAGAAAAAGCTTCTTATGTGCACACTGCATGGCTACTGGAGGCATCCAGACATTACAGTAAGATAATATGAGATGGAGAACCACCAGGTGTCTTCATCTCACCTCATAAAGCTCAATCCCGATAAAACGGAGGTGATGGTGGTGGGAAGAGCGAGGGAGGTGCTGGCCCCTCCAATGGGGGGGTGGGGTGTTTCGTCTGCCTGTTGGTCTCCAGGTTCAGAGTCTGGGGGTGGTTTTGGATTCAGGCCTCCGTCTGGATTGGCAGGTGGAGGCGGTGGCTAAAGCCGCCTTTCGCCAGCTGTATCTGGTACGGAGGCTTCGACCTTACCTCTCCGGGCCCGATCTGGCCACTCTCGTCCATGCCTTCATCACCTCGAGGCTAGACTACTGCAACGCGCTCTACATGGGGCTTCCCATGTTTCTGGTTCGGAGGCTGCAGCTAGTGCAGAATGCAGCGGCCCGTCTCCTCACAGGGACGGGACGGCGTGAGCACATAACACCGGTGCTCCGCGCTCTGCACTGGCTGCCTATAGCGTACCGAGTCAGATTCAAGGTGTTAGTGTTGATTTATAAAGCCCTGCACGATCTGGGGCCCTCATATCTCGGGGACCGCCTCGCCCTCTGCGCCTCAGAGCGATCCTTTCAGTCCACCGGGGGTGCCTTTCTAGAGGTCCCCCGTGTAAGACGGGGGGCCATAACGGAGAGGGCGTTCTCGGTGGCCAGGCCGCGGTTATGGAATTCCCTCCCGGAGGAGGCTCGCCTGGCCCCGGGGGCCTGTTGGCTTTTCCACGTGCTTGCAAGACTTGGCTGTTCGCCCAGGCCTTTGGAGGGGAGGGTGGGGTGGAGGGTTGGTTTTTTAGTGATGTTTTAAATTGTTGGGGTTTGGGTTGTTGTTGATTTTATTGTTATTATTGGGTTTTATAATATTGTACGCTGCCCCGAGATGCCGTAGGCATGAGGGGGGCGGCTAACAAATTGAATTAAATAAATAAAAATGAAATAAATAAAATGCACAGCAGAAGAGGAGCAGATTCAGAAGACCAAGAACAGTGGTACAGGCCTTCATTAAGCAAGGCACTTCAAGTCTGTACTTAACTTCAGCATGTGCTTAGCTCAGTTAAATTAAATAAGGCTTAGGCATGTGCTTAAGAGCTTTGCTGAATCACTGTCACAAAGGGTGTTAACAAGCGTGACAGCGGAGTGCTGACATCACGATCCAGCCCAAGTAGCCACCACCACCACTGTCTGGACCGGGAAGCCCAAGAAACATGCAGGTGTTCGGGCCACTGGGGAGAGCACGGAGCCGCACGAATGTGCAGCCAGTCCTGCTGCTGCACCCAGAGCCCTGCCCCCGTCATGACAGGCAGCCACGGCAGCTAATGACAGTTGCCATGACAGACCTGACCTGGGAAGAGTCACAGCAGGCCACAAACATGATAGACCGCCGTGGCCCAATCAGGCAGACCGTAACCTGGTCTGTAACTTCGGAGGTCTCCGGGATCACAGCCTGGGTTAGCTGCTGACACAGCCTGGGGTAATCCCGGGCGGATATCTGGCGGTGCCTGCACAAACATGCAGGTGAGGTTGAGCCCAAAGTGGCCCACCATCACGTTTCTTAACACCCGAAAAATGATTGAGAAACTTAGACCTGCAGGGTGATTGTATTAACTGTGAGCAGGGTTTCAGAAACGCAGTTTTTTTGTGAAGGGTCAAGTGCCATTCAACAGAGGTGCACTATATAAAATAAAAATTATTATTACTATCCTCTTCATGCTCCTGTCCTAGTGCTGGGCATCTATCAACCTTGCTGGTTTATTCTTGGCTCTGTCATGGACTTGCTTTTGGGACTTTAAGCACAACTTCCCCCCTCTCTGTGCCTCAGTTTCCTGGGAACAACAGTAACCTAGCTCATATGGGATGCTTGGAGGAAATATGCTAAAGCAAGAGCAAAGGAGCAGATGATGAAGCTGAAAGTATCTTTCTTACATTTCCACCTCCTCTACTCCACAATTGTGTCAAGTTAGCACATGGACCTCACTGCCACAGGAGATCAAAGCAAATGCTTCTGAATGACTAAGATAATTTTAGAAGCGTAAGTAATATATTATTTACAGATGCTTGGTAAGTTTCCACTTTCCTGCTTGACTCAGCATAAGTAGCCAGGCAGGTGAGTAGTAATTTGCAAAGTTACAAAAATGTTGGAGTGCAGGCTAATTTTATTTGTTTTTACATGATTTTGCAAGGCTGATTTACAGCCATGTGAACCAGAACTTAAGTTATTAAGGCAATGGAGCTTCAGGGCATGAGCTCACACTTAAAGCGTGCTGACCAACATGCTGCTTTCTGCTTTGTAGTGATGCGCTGCCTGCCCCAGGAGCAGGAAACAAAGTGAAAATTATAGGATCTTCATTTCTAGAAGGAAAGGTGGACAAGGATGCAAGGCAGAAGAGAATGGAATAAATAATTAGATTGGACGGAGATGAACTACAATGTTTGCAAAACGCAGTGATGACAACTTGGGGTGTAATCAATATGGAGATAGATAGAATGGAATAGGAAAATAAAGATGTTATGAGGCACAATCAGGAATATACAAATATGGCTCACTTCCTGGCCACACATACAAGCCTCCTTGGGGGGGGGGGGGGAGAGAAGGGGTGCGTGTGTGTCCGTACCCCCTCCTCCTTCAGGCTCAGACTTGCAGCATGGAGTGGGAGCGAGCCTCCTCCACACTAACATGCTAGCAGTACAGTCATTGCCTGTCACAGTGCAAGCCCTCGAGAGAACTAGGACTTGCACTTTGAGTGGGGATGTCCTTCTCCACCACTAAACAGCTGATCAACAGGGATCCAGAGTCTCCTATTATATTTATTTATTTATTTATTTAAAATTCTTATACCCCGCCCTCTCCAACCACAGGTGGCATGGGGCAGCTTAAAACAAAAAGCATTATAGTATGTCAAAAACCCACTTGCTTGCTGACAAACCATACCCACCCAGAAGCAAGCAGATCTTTCACAGCCTGGGATAAGGCAGCAAGAACAAAGATGGAGTAGAGAGGATCATGGAGAAGATGAGGATGGGAGGTAGGGTTGTTTGATCAAAAATTAAGGCCACCAGAGAAATGTGACGTTCAGTTCCATAGAGTTCTATGGGGCTCTGGCATTCTGAAATAAAGGACACCCCTTAAAATAAAGGACATCTGGCAATCCTATGAGAGAAGGAGAAGACCTGGTGGAGATACAGTGCAATAGGAGGAGAGTGGAAAATAACAGAAAAGTGAAGGGATAGAATAAGGATGCGAGGAGAGGAGATGGTGGAAGCAATGCATTTGTAATGAACTGAAAAAGCATCCACTCATAAAGGGGTTTCTTTATGAGCTATCACCCATAGAAAGCCCAGAGTTGTGCTCCTCATGCCTCTAGAGGTGCAGTTATCTGTAGCAAGGGAAACAAAGTACTGTCAGTGTGGGTCTTGGCAGGTAGGTTTAATGTCATGAAGGGGAAGACTTCCTACCCAAACATCTTAGTGTTTCATAAGCAAAACTTTAGATAAACCTTATAAGCTCACCATGAAGAAAGTAAGCATCCGATTTTGATCCCTGCTCAGGTCCAAAATTTGAACCCGAGTTATGCCTGAGCCCACTAACCATTCAGACTGGCTCTTGTGAGCCTGGTTCTTAGGGATGGGATTTGCAGTTTTTTTCGGTTTTAACCAAAACAGCCAGAAAATGGCTGTTTCGGTTTAAAACCGAAGCATCCAAAATTTGGAACTGTTATGTTTCCGATTTTTGGTTTTGTATCTTCCCCATTAAGTCAGTGGGAAGGGAAACCAGGGTCCAACCTCCTGCACCCCCATTCCCTAGGCCCACTACCAGCCTCAGAGGTTGGGGATCTGCATCCCCACCCCGGAGTCTGTCTTTACCCCCCACCAGGGGCCCTGCCAGTTGGCATGTACTTACCAGCCTTAGAGGATGGGGGTGAGGATTTGCTGCCTCTGCTGCCGGCCAACAGGGCTGGGCCGGGCCACCTCTGCTGCCAGCTGTCTGGGCTGTGGCCGCCACAGCTGTGAGAAGTCTGTCATCAGGCCTCCTTGTTGGGACACACTGCCAGAGCTCTCTGCTCAGCAGCGCACGTGTGCAAAATGGTTTCTGGGGCTGTTTTGTGCATGCACAGCCCTTTTCCAAGATGGCGCTGGCAGCGTTGGCACCATTTTGGAAAAGGGCAGCCATTCTGTGCAAGCATGAAACGGTGCCACCACCCAAGGAGCATCTTGATGACACAGCGCTCTAAGGGATTGTGCTACATCAGAAAGGGGTTGGGCTAAACTATTTCCCCTCCCCTTTAGAATTGGACCACACCCCTATAGAGTACTGTGACAATGCAGCACTTTGTAAGGGGTGGGGCCTCCTGCAACCAGGAAGTCAGACTTGATCCTGATGGCCTTGAGTGTTCTAAGGATCTAACCGGGTTCTGTTGGGCTCAGGCAAGGCTGCAGGCCTCTAATCCCATCAAAATCCCTGCTTTACACATGTGGAAATTAAGGCAGGGAAAAAGACTTGTCAAGGTCACATGGTGAGCCACTATCAGTGCTGGGAATGGAACTCCTTCCATTGCTAGAGACAGTTAATCACATGCTTCTGTTTTTAAGATCCTGAGGAAACCCTTTGGGGGTCCTTCTCCAGCATTAAATTTTTTTACAGCTGGAAAACAAGAGGTGGTCTTACATACGGGGGACCCTGATCTTACTTTCATAGGCTTCAGCAGGAGCCAAATAGGTCCTACACCCTTTCAAATGAAGCTTCTGAAAAAAGTTAACTGACATCACCAAACTAGACAAGACTTTTTTTGCGGCAGCTGACAAATGACACGGCAGCTGAGGAAAGATGCTAGAGCAACTGACTTGACGGATGAGGCTATCTATTTAGTCACAGGTCAGGTCAAACAGAAGCAGCAGCGCCAGCTTTCCATCACACCCTCGCCCATCTCCTGTCCTTTAGCAATGTACCTCACCCCCTGACCTAGTGGTCCCATATTTTGGGATTATATGGAAACTTGATTTTCACCCTCACTCAATATTAAGACTAATTTCTATGCTGAATTATTTTAAAAACAGCAGCAGCAAGACACATCAATGGGATGTTATGCCTCTGCTTTAAAGTCCAGTCCCTTTACTTGGGCTGGACTGATGAAATCCTCAGTTTATCCATTAATTCCTTGATTTAGGTCTCTGAAAAAGCGGGAGGCCGAGAATCAGCATTTGGGGGTAGCCCATCTCTCACCACCTCTAGGGAAGAGTGTGCTCAGTGATGCAGCTTCAGACTTTCAGTGAGGCTCTTGGCTTTTATTCACTTTTACAGCTGACTGGATTGAGGTACATACAAAGAGGTCAGGTGACCTGCCAGCTGTCACATGGGGAGTCACTTGACCTGACTGTGAACCTGGAATCCTTTGGGCGTCTGCTCTTATCACTAAAACAGAAAAAAAGACAGCTTTTTTTTGTTTTTCAAAATATTGGGTTGGGAGGGAAGACCTGAAACCTCTCAAACCGTAGATCATTTGCAAAAGCTCTCATGCTGGCTAGTTTTATGCCTATTTCTTACACTTTCAAAGTAGGGTAGGAATCAGGGCGGGTTCGAACCAGAGTCCCCAAGTCCATATTTGCAGCTTACCCTCCTCCCTAAAATGGTCTGGCCAGAAATATCCTGGGGAAATTAAGATCCAGATTTTGAATACCCAAAGGGATGGCTGGAGCCTGGATCCAAGTTTCTGTTCATACCCCATTTAAAGGCAGCAGGAACCAGGGATCAAACCAAGATCAAAACCGACAACTTTGGTCTCAGCCTCAAACCAAAATTGCTTTGGAAAGTTGGGCCATACCATCTTAAGGTACATTCACCCCTTAACTGATCAAAGAGGGAATTTTACAAGGAAGGTCTCTAGGGTTTCATCAGTCACTGCTACCGCCAACATCAATGGTTCAAAAATCATGAGGTTTTTAAAAACAACAAATGGGGGAGGGGAGAGATTATTTGCTTTCTGGTAAACAAGTCTTTAGCGGTGACTGTTTTGAAGTTATTCCCTGCAATACTCAGGATTAAAAACGTGCTTTTCTGGAAGTGGAAGCTGAAATTCTAATGTGAAAACATGACTCCATGAGCTAGGGCTTTGAGAAAACTACCACGCCTTGCAAGACTTATGAAGTGGGCAGCACCAGAGTCACAATTGCAGGGATTTTCAGTACAGATGTTTTGACCTATAAAGGCCTATACAGCCTGGGCCCCACCTATCTACAGGATCACCTCACCCCCAGGTCCTGATCAGCCCCTTCGATTGACTGGGAGAGCCCACCTCGGGGTCCCCCAAGTTTCTCAAGTGGCGACGATGAGGAGGATGTTCTCAGTGGCTGCATCTTGGAAAAAGATTTATTGCTGTTTTTATAGTTATTGTATTTTATTGATTGATTGCATTATTCATGTTTATATATATTTTATATGGTTTTAATATGTTGTGAGCTGCTCCGGGCTGCTATGGCAGGAGGGGGTGGCCAAAAAACCCCGAACAAACAAAAAGAAAAACAAACAAACTACCATTCCTAAAACTAGGTCAAGCAAATCTAGTCCCCACCACAGAAGGTGTCAGTAAGCGATCTTCACTCTTCAACATTTATACCTTGATAGCCTGGGGTGGGGAGGAGGAGAGAAGAATCCTGCACCAACTAAAGTCTAGGGCAAAATTATTTTTAAACACAAAACCATGCCTTGCATCCGGAGTTAGCGTTTGTGAAGGAAGCTATTATAACAAGAAAAGACGGAAGGGGATTTCCCTGAGAGGGGTAAAACAGCTATGTTGTGGTTAAAAATCGTACATTTTCAAGAGGGTTCAGATTATTCTTATTGAGCTCAGAGTCAGCCCAGTCTCCCACTCAGTACCATATGGTGCTGGAACAAAAGTAGTAAACATCACCCTAACATGCCATCCTGCCCCTGGTTGGGTGGAGCACTAGCCCTGAGGCTGCAGGCTGGGCATCTCCGGAACTAGCCCTGTACAACTGGCTGTGGGTCAGAGAGCAGGGATAGGGAGACTTCCTCAGAGATGTGCGACACAAAACACACACAGGCCAAAGCAAACAATCCTGAAGGGGGATTCCGCTTCCTTGCCTGGAAAGACAGAGACAAAAGAAAGTCTAGGACCAGGATTTCAAACACATGGGCTGCATGTCAATTGAAAAGCCTGTTCCTGGATTTTTTTAGCCATTCTGCTGAAGGGGCCTATACACACACACAGATGGCATTTTCTACTGCAATAGCTCCCAAATACGAAGGAGCATGATAAAGACTTTGCCCTAAACCATCAGGGATTATAAAGGATGTCTCATCAAAAGGCAACCAGGAAAGCTACAGTCTGACCTGAGAATAAGGAGAGATGGCATCATGCTACTAAGCAATCTGCCACCAGAGCAGGAATGGAACGGAATGTACAATCAAACCCTGAACACAGCATGTAACCCTCTCTTGGCTGGTTTACACCCACCCCTGATGGCATCTGTGGGCTCTGGCTCTCTTACTGTTGTGCAGCTTGTATAGTTTGTCCTATGAATAAAGTCTCTGTGAACTCCCAAGCTCATACTACTCTGACTATGCACTTCAATTCTGATAGGATGGCTCCATAGATGGTTCAGTCTTTAGCCCAGGGGGCCTCTGTCAAATTCCTGGATCTGACCCTTGAATCCAGTTCCTACCCTCAAACCCTGAAAGAGTGAGCTCAGGGGAAAAGAACAGAGATGAGGGCATGCACACAAGGACAAGGAACAGATTCATGGAATAGATCCATGATCTTGACCCTCCTCTTCCTGAGTGCACCCCTTCCAGCCCCAACTCCTTTGGAGTCCTTTGAGTTTGTATTAACGTTCAAAGTGGCCACCAGGAATGAAAAAGTTGCATACCCCTGCTTTAGCCCCTTTGCTGAAAGGATCACCAGGGTCCCACTGCATTGACGATTTTGTGATGAAGACACTGTCCATGAAGAACTGGACTGGAACCTCTCACTAATTCCTACACAGGATGCCTGCCATATTGTGAGGGGGTTTCATTACAAGTTACCTGGTTTCAAAGTGGGACTTCATGTCTCTTCAGCCCACTGCCAATCCCCTGAGGCAGCCAGCTACTGGGATTTTTGCACTTAAATACATTGGGCCTAGTTCTGACTTCATTCAAATGGGTGCAAGTCAAAACAAGCTCCACTAAAGCCAATGGAGTTGCATTGGTGTAAATTAAGTGCAAGAGGATTCTATTAGCATACTGGAAATCAGTGAATGACACACCAAGCTTGCTTGCATTTCCCCCACATCTCATTACTAGACTCTTCCTTATGATCAAATATCAGAAGCCATCAGGATCATAGCCTGACTAGAGGTGGGAGTCATAGCCCTGCATAAACCAAAGTTAGTATCTCTTGCTTTTAGAGCCAGCTACAATCACATTTGGATGAAAGTTACTTTAACTGTCCAGTTTCACACAATAACATGAGCCACAGATTAGGCTTTCTGGCTATGCAGTGAGACTGTCAGCTACGCAGCTTCATTAGGTTAAGAGATGCCACCCTGAGGACAAAGTGGGCAAGGAAATATTTCCAACTTCTAAACCGCTCTCTCTGACTAGTTGAATCTGGAGTCTCTGGCACACCCTTATAGGGGTCAGATAGCAAAAGATAATCCCCTAGACCCAAAACACACAATTATGAAAGCCTACAGTCTCAATTAGAGGGGCACTATCAGGTGAAAAATCCTCTAACTGAAACATTTATTAACTACAACCAAGGTGATTGTAAAATGAGCTGCAAAACCACAGCTTGCTTTTCACCCACATGCTGGAAGTAAACTATGTAATTCATTTGGGAAATTTTTAAATAATAAACTACTCAGCTCCCAAGTCAGTTTCACTTTCAGATTCTCAGCAATTAGCAGGTGCTGCAACAACTGAATTTGCAAAGGTAGGAGGAAGTGTTTCCATCCAGACAAAACAACCAACCAAAGGAGCCTGTTTTTATTGACTCTTGAAATCAGCTTCTATTTCATATCAGGGGGTGTGTGTGTTGTTGGTTTTTCTGGGGTTGGGGGGGGAAGATAATCCAAATCTTAAATTTGAGTCTAGAGTTCTTGTCAACATCACCACATGGATAACTGGAACTGTCTGTCAGCTCTGGAAGAAACAAAGCTCATGTTTGCTGTCTTCTTGAGGGGAGGATGTGACACTTAACAGAATTGGTTTCATTGCTACTGTTGTCCCTCCCACATATTGTATGAAATATCCCTACTGCAAACCAAGAGTACATTAAAGTATCAATTTATCTGACAATTGTAGCATGCTCTAGAGAATCAAAGCAGCTGGAGATGCTATGCAGAGGTCATGTAGGATTGCTCCCTGCAGTCTATCTGCAAGCATTTTATCCAGCATGATTTTAAACATCCCAAGTGACAGCCTTTTAAGCACCTCCCTCTGGCAGTCCATTCCCCAATCTAACCAATCTGCATGAGCCAGAGCTTGCTTTCAGTTACCTTGGTCTAACTCTGCTGAGGTTTGCAGAGTTCCTCTGGATTTTCAACCACATAACTAAGCATGATCTGGGACAGGGTTGTAACTGATATCCTGCCTAAGCTTTCCTCTCTCAGTTCCATCCTATTAGTCCTCATTACAGTTCCTGGGAATTTCCTTATCCCTTAACAAAAGTCATACACCTTCCAAGGAAGGGGACAAGTGAACGATGTCCATTCTAAGAGAATGCTGGCTCCTGAGCTTAGCATGAGCAAAAGTTGGGCTCGGACTCTTGACTCCAGCTACTTACCCTTTTTAAATTCCTCCAGCATGGCATCCAACTTGGTATCATGAAAGACAAAATGGACTGGGTGATTGTAAAACTTAGTGATGATCTTGAGGGTGGTACAGTCATCCGGGTCCACAAAAGCTAGATCCTTGACATAGAGTATATCCACAATGTTGGACCGCTCCTCCTCATAGACAGGGATACGGGTGTAGCCACTCTCCATAATCTTAGACATGGTGTTAAAGTCCAAGATGGCATCACTGCTTATCATAAAACAGTCTTGCAGGGGGGTCATGACATCCTCCACTGTTTTAGTCCTAAGTTCCAGTGCTCCCTGGATCATATTGAGCTCCTCTTTCACCAGGTCATTGTAGGGCTCTGTCACCTTCAGCATCTCCACCAACTTCTCCCGGTTGTACACAGTGCCAATTTCCTGGCCTAACACACAGTCCAGGAGTTTGCTGATGGGGAAGGAAAGGGGAAGGGTCACCAACATGAAGAACTTGGTTACGATAATAGTGTTAGCTCCAACGGCCAAGCCATGCCGGGAACAGAGGGCCTGCGGAACAATCTCTCCAAAGATGACAATGCCAATGGTGGAAGCAATAACAGCCCCAAAGCCAGAGCCAATAAGGTCATCAAGCAGGATGGTGAGGGTGGTGTTAACCAGCACATTGCCCAAAAGCAGGGAACAGAGCAAGTAGTTGCCCTTCCTGCGGATGGGTTCAATCTTGCGGGCATAGCGCTTCTCTTTTTCGGTGCCACAGTTCTGCACAATGCGCAGCTCCATGGGGTCCAGTGCCATGAGGCCCAGGTTGAGACCACTGAACATGCCTGAGAGCACCAAGAGGAAGACAATGAGGCTAACCTGGAGCCAAAGGGGCAGCAGCGACTTCTTTTCCTCCATCACCAAGATACGGCCATCATCGCCAACATGCTGCAGCCAAGGCTGCCCAGGCCCACCCTGAGTGCACAGCACATAGGACTTCACCAGCTCATTCTTTCGCAGCGGTTGGACTGTCACAAACAGGACCCCAGAGGTGTCCCGCGTATCATCCATACGGGGATGCACCACCAGGTCCTGGGTCTTCTCAGGGCAGGTGGCATTGGGAATGGTGGTGGCATTGGCAACCTCCACAGGCGCCTCAGCGAAGGTCACCATCTCCCAGGTGCGCGAGTGGATGCCCAGCCCGTAGAGCCGCAGCCTGATCTCGCTGCCCTCCGTCACCTGGATCATGCCCCTCTCCAGGATGTCAGTGGCCGGCTTGCTGCTCTCCTCCAGCCTCATGCCTAAGATCAGGGGGCCGCTGCAGTCGCGCTGGGCAGCGCTCGCCGGCAGGAGGAAGGGCAGCAGCAGCAAGAGCGGCCCCCGCAGCGACAGCAGCCCCTCGGCCTCACCCCCTCCGCCGCTTCCTCGCAGGCGCCCGCTGCAGCCCGGCGCCATGTTGTTAGACTCGCCTGGGCGCCTCACTCACAAACTGCCTGCTAGATTGGGAGGGGGGGGGGGGGCGTACGTCACCAACCCACTGCCACGGGGAAACGCCCACTTCATTTGCATAGACTCGCCTAGGCACGCCCCCGTTGGAGATTTAAAGAGGCTCCTAAAATAGAGCGGGTTAAGGAGGCACCGCGCAATCAATCTCCCGCCTTTATTTTCTCTTTGCCTCTGTAGCTCTTTGGGATCCTGGGAGTAATTATAAGGTGGGACGCGAGGAAGCCACCACCATGGGCAGGGCTTGTCTTAGAATTTGTAACGTCCAGAGCAAAAATAAAACAGAAGTTCCCTCTGTGCCTGAGCCACACTTGTCCCTGCCACTTTGACCAGGGCTGCTCCCTGCTGCCACCAGTGGGGTCACCACTGACAGCAGTGACCCCAACAGGAAGAGCAAGGGGGCTCCTAGCTACAACAGTGACAGACCCCTAGGAGTGCAAGGCCCAGGGCAACTACCCTCCTCACCCTGCCCTAACACTGAACCTGACCATGGGCCAGTACTGCAACGGCAAGGACCTGATGAACTTGATGGAGTGGCTGCAACACTGGCTCTTCATTAGCGTGGCGAGTGACAAAGTCCCTTCAGAGGGACAAGAGAGAATGACAGCCGGTGGCTAACTCCTAGGGCAAATCAGGGACTCCTTCCTTGGTCACACCAACCCAAGTGACCGTTTGTCTAGTTCTGATGGAACTTTTCTCTCTTGTGCTTTATTTATTCATGAACTTTACAATTTGCAATAAACAGCAAAAGTCAATAATTACAGGAAGGGGTATAAATGTAAAGGTCCCATCAAGCTATGCCATGCAGCCTTCAATCCCAATTCACGCTTTGTTGGCAGAAGCCCCGGAGAACCAGCTTCAGCAAAGGGGGGTGAGGAATGAGGTTTTTACAGAGGAATATTGTGTATAGAAACAACTCATGGACATGTACAGACAGACACCGCTCTCATCAGAGGGGTTTGAACTGGGATCTTTGGTACTAGATGCACAAGCCCCTACCATATAAGCTAAAGAAGTGACTCTTTCAGATGCCTCTAAATAGGCTTTTCTTACAGAGTTCTGCTACTAAGAGGAGATATGATAGCATACACCCATGGGTTTGTTCCACCATTTTGCTCCAGGGTAGTTGTCAGAGGGGTCACATGATATTCGGATATGCCAAGGATAATATGCCAGTTTCCACAGTGTGAACCACCCTGGTTTGAGTTGAGGCTAAATCCCTCCTGCATTGGGGATACTGCAACCTCAAAATGCAAAAGGCCTGTGTACACTCCAAGGTGAAAAGTTCCACAGTAAAGTCTCCTCACACAATCTGCCTCATGTGAATGAGCTCTACATGCCTAACCATAAACTATTAAAGTAAATTAAAAGACTCATGTTACTGGCCTTTGAACAGGCCCTAAGCCAATGTATTACTGAGCTGTCAAAAACATAGAGATTTAAGGCCTAGTTCTGCATGTCCTGCCTGCAGCATCAGAGACTCAGAACAGGCAATATCCCCACACGAGACCTCTGACCTCTACAAGAGCCATCACAGCCACCGCAGGCAAGAAAGGGTCATGGAGTCTTTTCTTTGTTCGTGTGATCATCTTTTAAATACACTGAAACATGCTACTCACCTCTCTCTGCAGCTCAGAGGCCTTCCTTGACATCTTGTCCCTCTGGAGATCTCATTAATAAATCATGAAAGGAAATGCTGCTGCTTTGGGGGCATCTGTCTCTGAGTGCATTAGCTCACAGTGGGTCCCAGAATAGGAAGGGCAGGGCTCCACCAGGGTTTTCATGCAGGGCCTTGAAAATTCCTAAGGTTGTCTCTGAATTGAGGAAGCAGGATATGATCCTCTGGAAACACCCTAATGGATCCAGGGAGAGATTTTCAAAGGTACAAAGTCAAGCCCAGCTCCCATGGATTCTAAGAGTTGGGCACTGAGCTTCCTTCTCTGCCTTTGAAAAGCTTTTCCTAAATCCATTAGGGAAATTTCAGAGAGCAGTTATGATGCTGTGTGCTGACAGAATATATTACTGACAGAATGATAATTGAGCTATGTGGAGGGACTGAGTGTCATTTGCAAGCAATCACTAGTGTGTGTGGAGGGGGAGGTTCCAATCAAAAGGAGTAGGCAGGTGTTTGGCAGAGAAGAGCAGTTAGGGGAACCTCAGGGCCGGGGCCAAATGTGGCCCTCAGTGAGTTTTTATGTGGCCCCTTTCCAGTGACTGGATCTGGACCCAGATCCTGGATCCAATCTCTACCCCCAAGCACTGAAAAACTGAGCTCAGGATACTGAATCAGAGAGGAGGGCATACAAACAAGGGTAGGGGAGAGATCCACAGCACAGATCCATGAGCTGGGCCCTCCTTTTCTTAAATACACCCATTAAGCACCCCCACCCACAACCATGATGTGGCCCTCGGAGCTTATACTAATTTTCAATGTGGCCCCCAAAGCAGAAAAGGTTCCCCACCTCTGATGTAGGCATTTGGAAGTTGGGAACCGTCACAAGTAGGGCTGTGCATGTGGTCAAGTCCTTGTGTTTGTGGTTTTAGTATTTGCATTTATTTGTATTTTTGCCTATGTTTTCACACATCGTTGTCAATGAGGAAAACGCAGTGAACACAGGTCTCTGAGCATGGGTTATTTTGGCACAGAAGCGCAGTGAGACTCTGCCACTTTGACAGGCCTATAAGGAAAGAAAAATGCAGTCAAGAACTGCTGTAAAACCTGCTACCAATTTTAAAAGGGGGACACTGCTTTGGGGGCAGGGTGGAGAATACGGCTAACCTGGTGGAGAGGGTAGCTTGGGCAGGGTGAAATGGAGCATGGGTCTGGCTCAAGGGGATTGCTTGCTTGAGGGAGAGGCATGTGGCTGGCTTAGGAGAAGGAAGAACACAAAATGTGGCTGGCTTGGAATGGGGCATGGGACTGGTTTTGGGGGGGAATGGGGCATGGGACTAGGCTCACCTCAGGGGAGGTTGCTGGCTTAGGGAGTGGGAATGGGACATGCGGCTGGCTCAGGGAGGGGGTCACTGCCTTGGGAATGAGGTGTGGTTCTGGTTTGGGGTGGTAGATTCTGGCTCAGAGGAAAATCACCAGCTTGCAGAAAATGGGATCCTTAGGTGGGAATGGGGTTGACTTGTGGGGAGGGGAGGGGGGTCACTGGCTTGGGTTGGGGAGGAATGAAGCTGTTGAGGACTCACCATTTCTCCCTGCCTGGGCTGGGCCTGGCAGCATTGCTGGAGACTGCAGTTCAGAGACAGTGGCAGCCCCTGCAGGTGGGGATGGGGAGGGCTCACTACAGGCTGCCCAAGCAGAGAGTCAGAGAGCACCCCAGCTCCAAACTGGGTATGTCTAGCAGTTTTGGGGGTCCAGTGCGAGATCTCCCAGGTGTCCATTCCCTGAGCCCCAACAATGCAGGTCCCCTTGGTTTACAGAGCATCTGCGACAGGTGAAGCAGGAAGGGCGGCAGTTGGAGTGATGGTGGCGCCACGCTCGCATTGAAGTTGCCTGGTTGCAACATAGAGTTAGTTTAAGAACCTATGTCGTGGCTGTGCGGGCAGCAAAGAAGGCGTTCTTTGCTGCTCTCAGCATCCGCGACGTTGCGTCCAGCTGAGTTTTTCTGGGTGGTGCGGGGGCTGGTCAGTCCAGCCTCCATTCGCCTGGAACTGGAAACTTCCAGTGCTCACTGTGACATGTTTGTCGACTCTTTCATGGATAAAATAGCTCGAATTCACCATGACTTCGAGGCCGCACTTGACGCAGTGGGAGAACCAGAGGTAATGAAAGCCCCACCCTGTCCTGTTTCATGGGATCAGTTCCAGTGAGTGTCGCCTACGGATGCAGCAGATGTCCTTGGGAAAGTTAGAGCTGCCGGTTGTGAACTGGACCCGTGCCCATCCTAGCTGGATAAGGCCAGCCAGGAGACGCTGGGGCCGTTGCTGGTGGGGGTGGCCAATGCCTCCCGTAGGGAGGGCAGAGTGCCAGGCTCCTTGAAGGAGGCGGTGGTGCAGCCTCTGCTCAAAAAACCATTGCTTGACATTGACTCCCCTGCCCAGCTATTGACCAGTCTCTAACCTTCCCTTTTTAGTATGCTGATGACACCCAACTTTACTTCTCATTTTCAGCTAACCCAGGCCCGGCAGTCTCAGTGCTTATGTGGTGTCTCGCAGCTGTGGGGGACTGGATAAGGGTGAGCAATCTGAAGCTGAATCCTGACAAGACGGAGGTGATGCTGGTGGGAGGGGCTGAGGGAGTGGTGGCCCCCATCATTGATGGGGTTTGCCCTCAGTAGGTCCCCCAGGTCTGCAGTGTGGGGATGCTCCTTGATTCGCAGCTGTGGTGAGAAGCACTTTCTACCAATTACATTTGGTGTGACGGCTTCGGCCGTATGTCTTGAACACGGACCTGGCCACCATCATCCATGCTTTCATCACCTCAAGTCTGGACTATTGCAACCCACTCTACGTGGGGCTACCCTTGGTGATGATTCGGAGACTGCAGTTGATGCAGAATGTGGCGTCCCATCTCCTTATGGGGATGGGTCATTGTGAGCACATTACACCAGTGCTCCGTTTTATGCACTGGCTGCCTATAGTCTTCTGGGACTGCCCAATTCAAGATGTTGATTCTGTCCTATAAGGCCCTATATGGCCTGGACCCTGCCTACCTGGCTGTTCCATCAGGCCTTTATCAAGGGAGATGGGGTGGGTGGGTTGGGTTAGGGTGGGTGGGTATGGGGTTTTTTAGGCTGTTTTAATTGTAGTTTAATTATTGGGTATTTTTATATGTTTTTTAAATGTTGTTAGCCACCCCGAGATGCCTGAGGCAGGAGGGGGTGGCATATAATTTTAATATAAATAAATAAAAATACCTGAGGGACTGCCTCACCCCCCAGGTCCTGGATCGGCCCCTGCAGTTGGTCGGGGACACCTTTCTCGAGGTCCCCTGAGTTTCTCAGGTGGCGACCAGGGGAAGGATGTTCTTGGTGGCCACACCAAGGCTGCGGAACTCCCTCCCAATGGAGGTCCGCTTGGCCCCAAACTGTCCCTCTTTCCGAAGACAGTGCAACACCTGGCTGTTCCGCCAGACTTTTAGTGAGGGAGACAGGTGAAGGGATGGGAGAGGGGGGAGAGTTTTTTAACTCCACCTTTGTATGTTATTTGTTTGTAGTTGTTGTATGCCACTTGTAGTTGTTGTAAGCCTTCCCAAGCTGCCATTGGCAGGAGGGTGCAGGTTAAAAATGCAACAAATAAATAAATAAATACAAATATTACGTTTTTCAGGAAATGTGTTCACTCAAAACCTGAATATTCTTATTTTGAATATGGAACCCCAAAATGTCTTTTTTGCATTTATTTATATTTTGTCAAAACCTGAATGCACAGTCCTAGTTGCAGGTTCTGGTGCTGGCTCTGTTACTCACTTTCTGTGTGGACTTGGGGAGAACTCATGTTCCTTGATTTCTATGGCTATAAAATGGGACTAATAGGACAGACACATTTTAAGAGATGTGTACATTAGTCTTTGTAAAGAAGCTATCGCAAGCAAGTGCTGTTTTGGTCTGATTCGAAGGTGCCCAGGAGACTTTGGGAAACATGAAGTCAAGAATCATCTCCTGATGGAGATGTAAGATGGTGACTTTGAGCTTAGATTCCTGTCCTGTCTCTAAGTGGTTTACCTCTCTTCTACACCCACCCCATCTGACCAATGCATAAATGCAATTTAGGGTATTTTCATACGTGACGCCATCATGGGTGGCCACGCTTTACTCCGCGTGGCCACCAGTGGTGGCATCACGTTTGATCCTGCCTGCCAGATGTTACTGCAGACAGGCTCAAAGGGTTTCCCCGGACAATGGCAAGATTTAGCCTACACTGTGAACTGGGCTCCCTGTCAGCTCACAGCACGGGCTAAGCCCTGCCACGGTCCAGGGAAGCCATCCCTGGACCAGGGTAGAGTGGGCCGTCACATATGATGACCTGCTCTACCTAACTCTGGTCTGGGGCTGGAGCTTTTCTGGGTGGACGTGGCAGCCTCAGAGGCCACCGCACCTGCCCGTTAGGGAGGAGGGCGGGCTGCGTGCACATGTCCACATGTCGTCTCAGCCTCTCCCTGCCCCTTCTCCAGCCTGGGCCACTAGCACATCTGTTCAGTGGTCAAGCCGGATCCTGCCCAGGGCAAGGGTTCTCACCTCAGGCAGGATCAAAGCGTGGAGGCACATAGTGCCGTCACATTAGAAAACACCCTTATATGATATGCTTTCCCAGTTCCACAATATGGGATCAATTCTCCAGTTCACTAGAGCAAATTTGTGTTGCCCCCCAACACAAATCTGCCTGTTGCTCAATGCTTCCCCAACCAGTTGCTCAATGGTTCCCTTGCAAAAGAAGTCCTTGAGGGACATCTGCATTAGTCCACCCTCCTGGTTTCCAGTGCAGAGATTATGGTTGGGGTGTCATCATTACACTAGAACCTTGGGATTAAAAAGGTGGTTTAAACTACGGCCCAGGATCTAGATTCCAGTCCTACAAGCAGAGATGGGCCTGAGTGACAAACCATAAACTTTGGGTCTTTAAAACATTTTATTTATGTATTTAATTATTTCTTTTTAAAGTTAGAACCAGCTACTATTTTTCCTTGGGTAGGTGGATTACCATTCTTCTTGTTTGTGTACATGAAGTAAAACTGTGTCTGATTTAGCATCTGGTTTCCCCCAGTCACAGTATATCAGGTGATCTGATACTACAGCTCTATTATTTGTACATTATGTCTATTTCTTTCTGGGGGTTTTTGTCACACACACACACACACACACACACACATTACAGCAGCGTTCATAAACATCTCACTATTATGGCAACAGAGAAAAGTTGCATTGTACATTTAGCACCTTGCCTGAGGGTAATGCTAAGAGATCAAGAGGTCTATAAATATCTTGCATTTATACAGTGCTTTTCAGCTTCCCCCAGGATTCTAAAATACTTCGCAAACTGTTATACAAAACACACACAAGGGGGTTAGACCCTCCAGGACTGAAGTGGAGTATCAATTAAATAATAATAAATACTGATTAGAACAACACTCAGCTCAGAACAATACTACATGCTGCTTAACTAACACTATACCACACTGACCTCCCTGAACTCCCCTTAAAATTAATGAGGATCTGGGGTGCACCGTGCTTGACACTTCTTAGGATTTAGCAATAGGACAAGAATTCTGTATTATTTATTTATTTATTTATTTATTTATAAACAATTTCTAGCCCACACCTCCTGCCCACAGGGCAGTCCGGGGTGGCAAACAACAAAGATAAAACAATAAAACAATAAAAAAGGTTAAAATAATTATCACCTATGCAGGGAAACAAGCCCCCCCACCCCCACCCCTCGCCGAAAGTCTGGCAGAACAGTCAGGTCTTACATAAACGTCGAAATGACAGGAGAGTGTGGGCCAACCGAGCCTCCTCCGGGAATGAATTCCACAGCACAGGGGCATCGTTGGCCACCCACCTCGCCCGGGGAATCTCCAAAAAGGCTACCCCGGACAATCTCAGAGGGTGCACAGGCACATGGGGAATGTCTGGTATGATAAAGACTGTTCTTTAGAAAGGAAAAAGGTGCGGTTAAGGTATCGTCATCTCAGGAAGGAAGCTATACCTTCGAACCTGCAGAGGTTCTTACAGGCAAGGCGTAAATATAAGACTGCTAGTAGAAAAGAAGAGAAAGTATTATTTTAAATAATGGGGTGAAATTGAACGCGCTGCAAAAGAGAAGGACTCCCGCCGTTTTTGGAGATTGGTCAGGTGCTGTGGTAGGGGTAGGCGTGAGACCATATACAAGGTATCAGCAGAAGACTGGGTTAATCATTTTATAAATCTGTATGCAGCTGATCCTGCACCCGCTGTTATTTTGACTCCTGGGGAAATGTTACCCCCGTGGGATGCTGTTCTTCCCTTGGAGAGTGAGGAAGTAATTGATACCCTAAAGAGGGGAAAGGCAGCTGGGCCTGATGGATTACCAGCCGAGCTGTTTCTAACTAACAAAACGTGGTGGGCACCTGTACTGGCTGCCCTGTTTACAGGGATAAACCAAACTGGGTCCTTACCAGATGGTTGGGAACAGGCTATAATAGTGCCAATGCCAATATATAAAAAGGGCTCACCGAAATGCGCAGGGAATTACAGGCCTATTAGCCTTTTAAGTATTGTCAGCAAAATGTATGCTAGATATTTCCTAGGGAAATTGCAGGACTGGTTGGATAAAGAAAAAATCCTCAAGGAAGAACAGAATGGTTTCAGATCAGGGCGGTCCACTACTGAACACTGCTTTGTCCTTAATTATTTAATAAATAAATATGCTAGGGGTACGGGGCTGTACGAGGCATTTGTTGACTTCCGGGCCACATTCGATTTGGTATCGCGAAACCATCTGTGGGCCAAACTCTCTAGAACTTCTATCGACAAAAGGTTGCTTTGGCTAATTCAAGGATTATATTCCAATACTTCCCTCCGAGTCAGGTTAGATCAGGGGGGAACATACACCAGGCCGATTGCGACTGAACAAGGGGTAAAACAGGGTTGCGTGCCTGCCCCTACGCTATTCAACTTCTATTTGAATGATCTGATTGGGGAGGTTACATCGCCCCTTAATCATTCCCCCAGAGTCGGGGGTAAGGATGTGGCTGTTCTCCTTTACGCAGACGATGCCATCTTGCTTGCCAGGTCCCGGGTGGGCCTTAAGAAGCAGTTGGTGGCATTGGGCCAGTTTTGCACACACAACTATCTGGAGGTCAACTATGGCAAAACTAAAATAATAATCTTCTCAAGGAGACGGAAGATACACAAATGGACTCTAAGTGATCAGAACCTAGAGCAAGTTAAGGTTTATAAGTATCTAGGGCTAATTTTCCAGGCTAACGGGGCTTGGGTAACAGGCCAAAGAGGCGGCCAGACAAGCGAGGACTGTTGGAAAATCCATCCTCCAGTACTTCAGGACCAACGGGGGTAATCTAGTTATGCCGGCAATCAGGGTATATAAGGCTAAGTGCCTGACACAATTGTTATTTGGGGCACAGATCTGGGCTTTGGGTAGATTTTCCCTCCTTGAAAGGATTCAAACCAGATTTTAAAGATCTATTCTAGCAATACCGGACTGCGCTCCATGCAGCGCTGTACGATTAGAGTGTGGGATGCTCCCAATGGAGGCTCAGATCTGGTGTTTGACCGTGAGCTATTGGCTAAGGTTGGGCTATGGGAGGGTGGCCCCCCTGGCTGTGTTAGCCTTCCGGGAAGGTACCCGGGACCCCTGGGTGTTGCAGACTAAGAACAGGCTTGGAAAGATAGGACTTTCCGCTGACTGTCTAACCTCTCTGGGTTATCTGGGCACTAGGATCCTTGTTAAGCAAAGGATAATTGACATCAGTATGCAAGAGGAGATAGCAGATGCAAGGGGGAAGAAATCCCTGACAAATACTTGGGGGATTCTACCGCGGGTTTATGTGCCTTGTGCTGCACCCTTTAGGATTTGATATGAAATTGCAACCCCGGAGATGTTTTACCATGGCTAGATTGAATATACTCCCCTCAGGTATCATGGAGGGGTGATGCTTGGGTATCCAGCCGGATTTATGTCAGTGTCAATGCACAACTCAGGTGCCTGACACTGTGGAACACGTATTAATTCATTGTGAAATCTATAATGACCTCCGAGAATGCTGGTTATTACACCCCTGTAGGGACACCTGGCCAGGGACGGATGAGAGGCTGCTACTATATTTACTGGCAGGGGAGGAGGTTAAAGTCACAACAGCGGTGGGAAATTTTTTGTTCAAGGTTCTTATTAGAAGGAGTCGAGCTGGCACAGAGAACCACCCTTGAGTGGCAACTCTTGACTGTTAAGGGTATTAAGATATATGTTCTCATTGTGGGTTTGTAAAATTTAATGCTGTAGGTGGCTTTGGTTCAATTGTATGTTGTATTGGTCGGTTGTGTTTTGTGTTATGGCTGTGGCTAAACACTAATAAACTTATTATTATTATTATTATTACATGGGGAGTGAGGCGGTCCTGCAGATAAGCTGGGCTCAAGCCGTGAAAGGCTTTAAAGGTTAAAACCAGCACCCTGAACTTAGCCCAGTGCTTTATAGGCAGCCAGTGCAGAGCCCGGAGCACCAGTGTCATGTGCTCCCTGCGGCCCGCCCCCGTAAAGAGACGGGCCACGGCATTCTGCACCAGCTGCAGCCTCCGGACAAGCTTCTCAGGCAGCCCCACGTAGAGCGTGTTGCAGTAATCCAGCCTCGAGGTGATGAAGGCATAGATGACAGTGGCGAGGTCAGAATCTGAGAGATACGGCCAAAGCCATCGGACAAGATGTAACTGCTGAAATGAACTCCCTGTCATGGTCACAACCTGAGATTCCAAGCTGAGCTGTGAACCGAGGAGCACACCCAACTCCGCACTTGAGAGACCATGGGAGGGCGAACCCCCACAACAAGAGGAGATTCAACCACTCCCAGGCCCCCCAAGCCCTTGTCCACCAACATCACCTCCGTCTTGTCAGGATTCAATTGCAGATGGCTCGACCTCATCCAAGCCCCCACAGCTGACAGGCACTGGGAAAATAAGGAGACTGCATGGCCTGGATCGATGGAAAAAGAGAGGTAGAGCTGAGTGTCATCAGCATACTGATGACACTGCATGCCCTGAAACCCTCTCATGATCTCCCCTAACGACTGCATATAGATGTTAAACAAGAGGGAGGACAAAATGGCATCCTGCTGGACTCCACACATGAGGTCCCGGGGAGAAGACGTACACTTCCCCAAGACCACCCGGTGAGTTCTCCCGGCCAGGAATGAACAAAACCAGTCCAAGACCATTCCGTCAATACCGGCACGGTCCCACAGGCGAGTCACCAACACCTCATGGTCAACTGTGTCAAATGCAGCCAAAAGGTCTAGCAGAACCAGTAAGGTCTCACAACCCTGGTCCAATGCCAGACGGAGATTGTCAACCAAGGCCACCAGTGCAGTCTCTGTACCATACCCAGGCCGAAAACCAGACTGAGAGGGGTCAAGGAAATGGGTGCGATCCAGATGTTCCTGGAGCTGCCCCCGTTCAATAACCTTCCCTAAAAAGGGGAGATTAGAGACCGGCTGATAACTGACAGGAGCATCAGCGTCAAGAGATGGTTTCTTGAGCAGGGGTCTAACCACAGCCTCTTTCAGGCAATCAGGCACCTGCCCTCCCAAAGGGAGGCACTAACCACCCCAGCCAGCAACGGCCATAATGTCTCCTGGCTGGCTTTCATCAACCAGGACAGGCATGGATCTTGTTCACAAGTGGTTTCAAGAACAGATCCCAACAAGGACTCCACATTGGCAGGCAACACCATCTGAAATCGATCCCACAAAACAGGACAGGACGGGGCATCCTTAGCCCCAAGCGGATGTGAGCGATCTTATCTACAAAGTACTCAATAAATCAGTCACAGCAGTCACTGGATTGCTCCAGGTCCAGGTGGAGGCAGGCAGGGATGACCAAGCCTTTCACCACCCGGAAAAGCTCCACTGGATGGGACTTTGCAGATGCAATGAGGGCAGCAAAGAACTGCTTCTTTGCTGCCTGCATCGCCAGAGCATAGGCCTTTAAACTGCTCTTATGCTGCGATCGATCATACTCGACACAAGTCCGGCACCACCGTGGCTCTAACCGCCTATTCTCCCGCTTCAAACACCCTCAGTAAACCAAAGAGACCTGCGGGAGACTCAGGAGGGCAACGGATGCCTGGGAGCCACTCTGTCAGTGGTCTTGGCCAACAAGGTGTTCCAGAAGGCTCTGAGATCAACGACAGAGCAGGTGTCAAGGTCCAGGGGAAACTCCCCCAGAGCATTCCGGAACCAATCCGGGTCCATAAGTCTCCGGGGGTGGTCCTGCACCCTGTTGGGGGCTGACATGCACCAGGATGCATGCCTTAAGGAGGTAATGGTCAGACCATGAGAAAGGCTCTACACCCCTATCTCCTACTAACTGACAGCCCACCTCAAGCCTGGTGCAGAAAACCGAATCCAGTGTATGTCCCTTCTCATGTGTGGGGCCACAGATGACTTGGGACAGGCCCATGGTTGTCATGAAGGTCATAAACTCATGCCTCGCTCCTCCAAGATCGGTGTCAGCATGGATGTTAAAATTCCCCAGGACCACTAATCTAGGGGTCCGGAGGATCACGTCTGACACCAGATCAGCAAGAGCATGTAGGGATGCCACTGCGCAGTTGGGTGCATGGTACACCAGCAGCACCCCTAATCTGTCCTTGGCCAAATCCAACGCAAGATGGAGACACTCAACACCTGGTGGAGCCTGCACTGGATACCTCCTAAAAGACAATGCATCCTTGATAACAATGGCTACACCCCCACCCCCACCCCCATCCTTCCAGCCGAGGCTGATGCTGCACAGAGAACCCAGCTGGAACAAGGTCGGCCACAATAGGGCCCAATTCATTGTCTAGCCAGGTCTCTGTAATACACATGAGGTCGGCGTCCCACTCCGGGATTAACTCCCGGATGGTAGATGATTTGTTGACAACTGACCTCACGTTCAGCAACACCAAACCAAGGTCTGGAGCCTCCTCGACCCACAACCAACCCATGTGGGGGGTTGAGAGGGGAATGGGCACAAGGCACCGCTCCCTCCTCACTGACGGCACACACCTCCCCTTTGGACCATATCTCCCCCAACCTGTAACAACCCCGATGGCTGTGGAAGCCCTCCCATCCTCAGAGAGCCCTGTTACTAGACACCCACGCTCCATAGGCTGCCCCAACAGGCCAGCGAGAGGGACCCCACCCCCAACCTCCCCCTGCCCACCTCTGCCACCAGCGGGCAACCCTCCCACCTGGAGGGTCATCCCTACTAACACCAGGGGTTCCCCTCCACACCTCCCCCCCACCTTCCTCTCCTGCCACAAGGGGGAGGCCACCAATCTCACCACCACCCCAAGAATCACCCCAACAGCATGATTCCAACCCCCCTCGCTAACCCCCACACCACGACCAACCCCAAGCCACCCAACCCACTACCCAAATTTTCCCCTGGGATCGCCGCCAAACCTGATCTTTCACCCCAACAGCTACTGCAATTTTGTGCCCTGGCTAGATCACCCGAATCAATTATTAATCTTGCCAGGATGGCTTGGGATCTTTGTAAGTGGTACTTTTAATAAGATTTTGGTTCAATCTGTTAAATAGGGGCAACTTGCTATATCATGATTTTAAATTTCTACGAACTAGTTTAATTAGTTTTTCTCCTTTGTTAATTGGAGACACCAGTTTGTATTTTAATATTTTTAAATGTTTGTATTTCATTAATTATTACTTCAATTGTTCTACTTGGCCATGGCTTTCGCCAGTGCCTTATTAATAAATAAATACAAATACAATACCCAAATTTTACCCCACCCCGCCCCCACTCACAATTCCCCACACAACAATATAACACCCCGCCCAACTGATACAACAATTACAGAAGTAATTAAAAGAGCAGAGTGTAATTGCTTTAATGGGAAGCGGGCTAGACATCAGAGTTAACATGCCAATTCCGACAAAGGATAAACATAGCACCTGACAGGATCTGCACCTTTTTGGTATAACTGAAACACTGTATCCAAGACTCAGGGCGCTTGCACATGATATGGGTGGGGTGGGGGATGGGCGTGGGACTGCTGAGATCATAAATCACATCAGGAGGATTGTGAGAAGTTCCACTCATGTGCACTCAGGACTGTGTCTTCCATCACTGAAATCACAGTGGAAATGGGCTAATCACGTGAAAAAGCTGATACACATGAGCAGAACTTTGTACAATCCTCCTGACGTGATTTATGATCCCAGCAGTCCTCCCTCCTTCTGTCTCTTGTGCAAGCACCCGTAGAAAGTGATACAATAGTAACCCTTTTCACAGCACTGGCTAGACCTCTCTTTGGGTACCAGCAAATGAGACAATAGGTTACACCAAGTGGGTGTCCACCTGCTCATTTATTAGTTGTTCACCCCCACCAGCCACGTGGCCACCACCCACCAGACATGCAGCCCCCCATTCATGGAGGGGTCTCAGAGCACGCGGAGTCCCCTGTGCAGGCAAATGTGGGCTAATGTATGCTCACATGTCTGTGTCCCATCAATTATGTGGCGGAGAAGAACGCCTGCATGTGCATTAGGTTTGGGAGTTTGTAAACAAGGACGGCTTGCAGAGACGTCCATGGCTGCTGAGTGGCACATCTGCGGAGCAGCCACTCAGGTGGAATGTGTGGGGTGCGATTCTAACGGGTGGCTCCTTGGATGCCAATGCAGTCATGCAGGCAGCCTCCATACTAGGGGTGTGCATGTCGTTTTTGTTATTACAGTAACAGTAACAAAAATTGTCATTTTCATTATCATTATTGCAATAACAAAAACAATAAATAATAATAATGAAAATAGACATGAAAACGACTTTTTGTTTTTGAAATAAAGGGGAAAAAAACTGAAAAACGTATTTCTGGCTATAATGTTTTCATTCTTACTCCATTCTGATGAAACTTGGGGTGTTTGTACCCCCAATGGAGGGCACTATGTGTACCAAGTTTAAAAAAGATTAGCTAAAGGGAACCGATTTGAAAAACAATTGAATGTTGTGATTTTAAGAAAAGCTCCATACACGTTCATGGCTACAACATCTTTATCTTCCATCCAATTTGCATGAAACCTGTGAAACTTATGTCCCTCCACAAGCTTAACACTCCTGCCAATTTTCAGAAAGATTGGATAAAGGTAGTATAAGACATTAACTTGAAAATAAATTTCCAGCTGTAACATTNGATGCTGCACAGAGAACCCAGCTGGAACAAGGTCGGCCACAATAGGGCCCAATTCATTGTCTAGCCAGGTCTCTGTAATACACATGAGGTCGGCGTCCCACTCCGGGATTAACTCCCGGATGGTAGATGATTTGTTGACAACTGACCTCACGTTCAGCAACACCAAACCAAGGTCTGGAGCCTCCTCGACCCACAACCAACCCATGTGGGGGGTTGAGAGGGGAATGGGCACAAGGCACCGCTCCCTCCTCACTGACGGCACACACCTCCCCTTTGGACCATATCTCCCCCAACCTGTAACAACCCCGATGGCTGTGGAAGCCCTCCCATCCTCAGAGAGCCCTGTTACTAGACACCCACGCTCCATAGGCTGCCCCAACAGGCCAGCGAGAGGGACCCCACCCCCAACCTCCCCCTGCCCACCTCTGCCACCAGCGGGCAACCCTCCCACCTGGAGGGTCATCCCTACTAACACCAGGGGTTCCCCTCCACACCTCCCCCCCACCTTCCTCTCCTGCCACAAGGGGGAGGCCACCAATCTCACCACCACCCCAAGAATCACCCCAACAGCATGATTCCAACCCCCCTCGCTAACCCCCACACCACGACCAACCCCAAGCCACCCAACCCACTACCCAAATTTTCCCCTGGGATCGCCGCCAAACCTGATCTTTCACCCCAACAGCTACTGCAATTTTGTGCCCTGGCTAGATCACCCGAATCAATTATTAATCTTGCCAGGATGGCTTGGGATCTTTGTAAGTGGTACTTTTAATAAGATTTTGGTTCAATCTGTTAAATAGGGGCAACTTGCTATATCATGATTTTAAATTTCTACGAACTAGTTTAATTAGTTTTTCTCCTTTGTTAATTGGAGACACCAGTTTGTATTTTAATATTTTTAAATGTTTGTATTTCATTAATTATTACTTCAATTGTTCTACTTGGCCATGGCTTTCGCCAGTGCCTTATTAATAAATAAATACAAATACAATACCCAAATTTTACCCCACCCCGCCCCCACTCACAATTCCCCACACAACAATATAACACCCCGCCCAACTGATACAACAATTACAGAAGTAATTAAAAGAGCAGAGTGTAATTGCTTTAATGGGAAGCGGGCTAGACATCAGAGTTAACATGCCAATTCCGACAAAGGATAAACATAGCACCTGACAGGATCTGCACCTTTTTGGTATAACTGAAACACTGTATCCAAGACTCAGGGCGCTTGCACATGATATGGGTGGGGTGGGGGATGGGCGTGGGACTGCTGAGATCATAAATCACATCAGGAGGATTGTGAGAAGTTCCACTCATGTGCACTCAGGACTGTGTCTTCCATCACTGAAATCACAGTGGAAATGGGCTAATCACGTGAAAAAGCTGATACACATGAGCAGAACTTTGTACAATCCTCCTGACGTGATTTATGATCCCAGCAGTCCTCCCTCCTTCTGTCTCTTGTGCAAGCACCCGTAGAAAGTGATACAATAGTAACCCTTTTCACAGCACTGGCTAGACCTCTCTTTGGGTACCAGCAAATGAGACAATAGGTTACACCAAGTGGGTGTCCACCTGCTCATTTATTAGTTGTTCACCCCCACCAGCCACGTGGCCACCACCCACCAGACATGCAGCCCCCCATTCATGGAGGGGTCTCAGAGCACGCGGAGTCCCCTGTGCAGGCAAATGTGGGCTAATGTATGCTCACATGTCTGTGTCCCATCAATTATGTGGCGGAGAAGAACGCCTGCATGTGCATTAGGTTTGGGAGTTTGTAAACAAGGACGGCTTGCAGAGACGTCCATGGCTGCTGAGTGGCACATCTGCGGAGCAGCCACTCAGGTGGAATGTGTGGGGTGCGATTCTAACGGGTGGCTCCTTGGATGCCAATGCAGTCATGCAGGCAGCCTCCATACTAGGGGTGTGCATGTCGTTTTTGTTATTACAGTAACAGTAACAAAAATTGTCATTTTCATTATCATTATTGCAATAACAAAAACAATAAATAATAATAATGAAAATAGACATGAAAACGACTTTTTGTTTTTGAAATAAAGGGGAAAAAAACTGAAAAACGTATTTCTGGCTATAATGTTTTCATTCTTACTCCATTCTGATGAAACTTGGGGTGTTTGTACCCCCAATGGAGGGCACTATGTGTACCAAGTTTAAAAAAGATTAGCTAAAGGGAACCGATTTGAAAAACAATTGAATGTTGTGATTTTAAGAAAAGCTCCATACACGTTCATGGCTACAACATCTTTATCTTCCATCCAATTTGCATGAAACCTGTGAAACTTATGTCCCTCCACAAGCTTAACACTCCTGCCAATTTTCAGAAAGATTGGATAAAGGTAGTATAAGACATTAACTTGAAAATAAATTTCCAGCTGTAACATTTGTATATTCCATCCTGTTTACAAGAGAGTTTGCAGGAATGTATCTCATACCTTCCCTGTCATCTCTGCCAAATAACAGGACAATGTGATAAAGGGATCCAATTAAGACCATTATTCAGATAAATAGCAGCACATGCAGTGCCAGTCAGAGGCAGGCACCTGGCATGGCAGGGGGAGGGAGGCTGTAGGAGGGAGGATGTGGAGCAACCCAAAAGACTAACAGACACATTCACTGGCCAATTACTGCATGCTTCCAGCTTTACAGGACCAATTGGTAGTGACTTCGAGGCAGGCATAGGGGGTGGCCCTCAGGTGGGCACAGAGGGACCTAACTGGGACTTTGGGGATAGCATCCCAACAATCAGGAAACATAGTTTACACATTCAGGCTGGCCAATTATCATCACAATCACATTCTGCAGCACTGTGACAGAGGACATAAGAGAATCTCTATTGGCTCTTTCCTAAACAGATGCATCTGACTTCCCAGTAACAAGTGGGGGAGAGAAGTTTTGGTGGTCACAGCACAGAATAAGGCTATTTGGTTGACATTTCTGCTGGCCAATTGGCATTGCAAACCAATCTTATACCACAGGGACACGTAAGAGAATTCCTGGCATAGGCTCCTTCTCTGCATATGCTCTGCAGGCATATAAAATTGGGACCCTTTATCACATCTTTCTGATATCTGGCAGAGGTGATTGTGAAAGTGTGATATACAGCCCTGAAAAATGTCATGTACACTGGTTGGACTACAAAGATGTTACAGTCAGACATATATTTATAAGTTAATTGCTTATACCACCAAGACCTTTTATCCAATTCAACATTGGCAGAGGTAGTAAATATGGGAAGGGGTATAAACTTGCCAAGTTTCATCTACATTAAATGTGATGCAAAGAAGTTGCAGCTAAGAATGTATATGAAGATTTTGCAAAATAATATAATTCAACTGCTTATAAAATTGTATTCCTTTATCTGTCAGTAGCCGCGGCCCCTGTGGGGTGGGTCGTGGGACTCTGCGAGGACGGAGGCGGCATTTGACCCCTCGGAGGATGGCGCCTGGGATAGGAATCCCCGCTGTGCCAGTCGGGGCAGCTCTGCCGGTGGCGCAGGGGGCGGGGACAGGCCTCGATGACGCTGCGTCCTTGGCCGCTGATGGGGCTTCCCCCTCCACATCAGGCACTCCAGCAGCCCCGCCCGTGCCACAGGCGGGCGGGACTCCCATACAGATAGCAGAAGTGGCGTCGCACACAGTGCGCCGCTCCTCAAGGCTGGCGGCCCATCAGGAGGGCGGAGCTAGCTCTTTAAAAGGCAGGCAGTGAGAGAAGCTCACTGCTGGTGAATGTGTGCAGACCGGCCGCCCGACAAAGCTAAGTGTTGTGGATTATTTGCTATTAGATTGTGTTGTAGACTGTTGTGCCCTGATCTTCCCTGCTGTGACTGGATTTGTGTGAGTGTGTTAGCGTGTACGTGGTTGTGATTCACCTTCCTTCCTTCCTGGGCTCCCCTTCCTGCTTCCCCTGTTGTGAGCAAGACCCCGGTCCTACCCCTCTCCCCTGGGTCCTAACCCAGCGTCCCTCCACGCTGCCGTTCCTCATTTGTGTCCTTTCCTTACCTAGAGTGAGTATACGTGTGGCCGTGGTGCAAGGTGTGGGCCTTGTTCTGCCCGCCTTCTCGATGCCCTATGATGATAGGGGTCTAGTCCAGACAATCTTGTCTCAGACATTTGACCCACATTCTATCCTGATGGGCATTCCCCTCTGCTGTTGCAAGCCAGAGGCGGAGCTAGGGGGCAGGGCGAGTGCTTGGGGTGCGGCGAGTGCCTGTGCCCCACTGAGATTATCCAATCTTTGGGGAATTTGGTACACTTAATGCCTTCCATTGGACATACAATCCCTCCATGTTTCAGCCACATATAATGGAAAACAAAAATGCTACAGCCAAAAATGTGTTTTCCATTTAAATCAATGGAAAATTAAAACAAAAGCGAAAATGAAAATTTGATATTTATGAAAATTAAAATGACAAATTTAAATAATGAAAACAAAAAATGACATTGGCCCCTGGTGCACACCTCTACTCCATACACACACACACACACACACCACAGACTGGGCCTGCAAACAACACATAGGGGCAGCCGCTCTCCCTCCCCCCAACCCAACTACCTGCCCTCTGCCATGACACACAGCTGCAGACCCCATGGAAATATGAAGCCGTAGCAGGCAGTAACCCCTTCCTGCCTATGACTCCGGGAGCTGCTGCAGCCGCTGACAGTCCTGGGCAACAATGGAGGCGCATACAGGAGGCGCATACAAGACATACAGGAAGCTGTTCTCTGAGCTCCAGTCCTCCATGGCATTGGCTCTTCTCTTGCGCATTGTGAGCGGGGTTTGTTGTACTTTGAGCCAACTCAGTTTTGTATTTCGTCCTTGAAGAGCTCCCAGTAGGGTTGTGGGTGGGGCCGGGCAACGGACCTGTCTGCTGGTGTGGGTGGCTGCCCCAATTCATATTTATTTTCAATACTTCTAACCCACCCACTCCTGGCACACGGCAGCTCAGGGTGGCATACAACAAGTAAAAATACAGAATAATAAAACAATATAAAATAAGAATAATTAAAATTCATTAAAATAAATAATCACAGGGTCAGACTAACCCACCCCCCAAACCCCTCCAAAAAACAACACCACACAAAACATCCCCTCGCCCACTACCCGTCTCCCTCGCCAAAATCCTGGCGGAACAGCCAGGTCTTACAGGATTTACGAAAAGAGGAGAGATCTGGGGAAAGGCGGATCTCCAGTGGGAGGGAGTTCTACAGCCAGGGAATGGCCACCGAGAATGCCCTCTCGGAGGGCGCCACCTGGAAAACCCAGGGATTGGGAACCTTCAAGAGAGCGCCCCCGGATGACCACAGGGGCTGATCCAGGACACGGGGGTTGAGGCAGTCCCGCAGATAAGCACGGCCCAGACTGTATAGGGCCTTAAATGTCAACACCAACACCTTGAATCGGGCCCAGTACACGATAGACAGCCAGTGCAGAGAACGGAGCACTGGTGTTATATGCTCCCGATGGCCCGTCCCCATCAGGAGAACGGCCACCACATTCTGCACCAGCTGCAGTCTCCGGGATGTCACCAAGGGTAACCCCATGTAGAGCGCATTGCAGTAGTCTAATCTTGAGGTGATCAATGCATGGATGACCGTGGTCAGGTCAGGGCCGGAAGTATATGGCCAAAGACGACGGACCAGATGTAATTTTTAAAAAGTGCTCCTCGCCACAGCTGCCACCTGAGCATCCAGATGGAGCTGTGCATCGAAGAGCACTCCCAGGCTCTGGACCTGGAGGACAAAGGGGGGATGCACCCCATCAATGATGGGGGCCTCCACTCCTTCGCCCTTCCCCACCAGCATCACCTCCATCTTATCGGGATTAAACCTCATATGGCTTAACCTCATCCAATCCCCCACCACAGCCAGGCAACGGGTAAACACTGAGATGGCCAGGCCTGGGTCAGATGAAAATGAGAGGTAAAGCTGGGTGTCATCAGCATACTGATGGCACCCAAACTCAAACCCTCTCACGATCTCACTCAGAGGCTGCATATACACGTTGAACAGGAGGGGGGACAGAATAGAATCCTGTGGCACTCCGCACATGAGGTCCCTAGGGGATGATGTAGGCTCCCCCAGCACCACACGCTGAGTTCTACCAGCTAGGAAAGAGCGGAACCATTCAAGAACAGTCCCGCCAACCCCTGCATGGTCGTGCAGGCAGGTCACCAACAGCTCATGGTCAACTGTGTCAAAAGCTGCTGACAGATCTAATAAAATCAGAGGAGTGGACCGGCCTTTATCCAACTCCCAGTGTAAATCGTCAACCAAAGCTACAAGAGCCATCTCAGTGCCATGACCTGGACGAAAGCATGACTGCGAAGGGTCAAGGAAACCGATGTGGTCCAGATGCCCCTGGAGCTGCGTGGCCACCGCCCGTTCAATAACCCTCCCTAAAAAGGGAAGGTTAGAGACCGGCCTATAGCTGGTCAGGGAGTCAATGTCAAGAGGTGGTTTCTTGAGCAAGGGTCACACCACAGCCTCCTTCAGGCACCCTGGGACCCTGCCCTCCACAAGGGAGGCATTGACCACCCCCTCCAGCAATGGCCTCAATGTCTCCCAGCTGGCTTTCACCAGCCAGGATGGGCATGGGTCCAGTTCACAAGTTGTGGCCCTCATAGCCCCAAGCATCTCCACCACATCGGCAGGCAACACCTGCTGGAATTGATCCCACAAAATTGGACCAGGCGGGACATTCATAACCTTGGCTACAGCCACCGCATTATGTGCAGCGTCGAAGACATGATTGCTACGAGCGATTTTTATCTGCAAAATAATCAATACACATGTCACAGTGAGCACTGGACGAATCCAGTTCCAGACAGAGAGAGGCAGGACTGACCAGCCCCTTCACCACCCAGAAAAGCTCAGCTGGACAAGATTTAGCAGATGCTATGATGTTAGCAAAGAACTTCCTCTTTGCTGCCCACATAGCCACAGCATAAGCTTTTAGCACAGTTTTATGCTGCAATCAATCGACTTCAGTACGGATGCAGCGCCACCGTCGCTCTAACTGCCTCCCTTTCTGCTTCAGCTGATACAGGTCTTTCGTAAACCATGGGGCCCTGCATCGCCTATGCTTGGGAAGTGGATATCTGGGAGCCGTCCAGTCGATGGCCTCGCATAGCAAGGTGTTCCAAAGAGTGATGAGGGTATCGAGTGAGCGGCCATTGGGGTCGGAAGGTATATCCCCCAGAGCATTCTGAAACTGCTGCGGTTCCATAAGTCTCCGGGGGTGAACTGAATGAACCAGTTCTGCACCTTGCTGGGGGCAAATCATGCACCGGGAGATTGTCTTGTAGGAGATAATGGTCTGTCCATGACAAGGGGATAGATGACACTTCCCCCGCTAACAGACCACCTGCCTCAAGGCCAGTGCAGAACACCAGGTTCAGAGTATGTCCCCCCTCGTGAGTCGGGCCAGATATCACCTGAGACAGGACCATGGTTGCCATGGCGGCCATGAACTCTTGCTCCTCTCCCTTGACACTGGAGTCAGCGAGGATGTTGAAATCCCCAAGGACTAAAAGCCTTGGGGATCGCAACACCACCTCCGACACCAGGTCGATCAGGGCAAACAGGGATGCTGCCGTACAGGAAGGTCTCCTTGAGCCAAATCAATCATGAGATGGAGGCACTTTACTCCCAGTGGGGCCCACACTGGATACCTCCATATTGATGAAGTATCCCAAAAAACAATGGCTACACTGCCCCCCCATCCCTCCGGTTGGGGCTGGTGCTGCAAGGGGTACCGAGCTGGGACAAGGTCAGCCAAAGTAGGCCCCAACTCAGAACACCCACTGCTCTGCTGCCTGCCGCCCGCCTGCTTTGATTGCTGCTGTGGGGGCTGGGAGCCCTTTCCTGGGCTTGCCCCTCCTCTGGGAGTTCCAGCTGCCAGGCCCTAGGCCCCAGGTGACACTCTGCCCGTCCTCCCCTGTGGAAGGAGAGGGGGGCGGGATCAGGGCTTTTCCAGGACTTCCTGGCTGGAGGCGGGAGATAAGAGGCAGTTGCTCGGTGGAACTGTAGGTGCGTGCTGCAGGCCACGCGCCTAAGGGCCACTGCGGGATCGGGGGATGGGAGGGGGGCTCTGTTCAACAGGCGATCAATAGGGAGGGATGGGCTAGCTGAGTAGTGGTTTGTGTGAGGGGCCTGGGTAGTTTTGATTAGGGGGTGGTTGTATATAGGGTTTTTAGGAGGGATGGGTGGGATGCCCCAATCCCTTGGTGAGAGCAAGGGGGGGCAGAGTTTGGGTTAATGGGCTCTGGTCCCTCTGTGAGAGAGGGGGACCTGTCCCTGGAAAGAGGGGAGGCTTACACCCCCCTGTGAGAGGGGTGTGTGTGTGTGAAATTGTGGAGGGTGGGGATCTCCCTTGTTGGCCGGGCGGGACAGCCATGGGTTGGGGGGCGGGGCCCTCAGCCATTGGGGTCATGATTGGCTGAGGGCATTATGGTCCCACTGGGGGGCCAACACAATCTCGGAGGGACTTGAGTGGTTTAGTTCCTGTTCCCCTCAACACCCCCAGGTCAGATGAGGAGGTGGTGGATGTCGAAGGCCCCCTGGTCATATGTTGCTGCTGTTGAATGCCAGATTGGTCGTAAATAAGAGCTCTATGGTTCGGGAGTTGATCCTGGACCAGATGGCCGACTTGGTGTGTATCATGGAGACCTGGCGGGGGCCAGGAGATGCGTGGGTGCCCATTGCCACATGCTTTTTTGGCTTGCCTACATGAGGCACTTCAGATTTTTTGGCAGTGCCCCATGAGTGGGTGCTACCTGGCTCACGGGAGCTCACATTCCCCTGCAGCAACTTCAAACAGGCGTTCAGATAAGTTGTTACTGGGTGACCATGCATGGTAGCATCTCATTTAAAAACACCCCCTATTGTGCTAAACCTGTGAGTGGGGGCTGCCTGTTTATTAGGCTGTACACATTAAACACACAAGTGCGGGGCTGCATGGACTGAACATGGACTCCAGCAGGCTATTGTCTTGTTTGCTTACACCCCTTGAATCCTGTGTTCAGTTTTGAACTCTGCATTTCAAGAAGGATGTTGACAAACTGGAAAGAATTCAGAGGAGAACTGTGAAGATGATCAAGGGCCTAGAATGCAAGTTATATGAGGGAAGACTAATGGCACTGGGCACCTTTAGCCTAGAGAATAGAAGATTAAGGGGAAGAAGGGAAAACATGTCACTTGTCCAATATCTAAAAGGATGCCATAAAAAAGCTGGAGCGCATTTCTTCTCAATTGCCACTGAGGTCAGGACAAGAAGCAATAGGTTTAAAGGACAAGAAGGTAGGTTTAGGTTAAATATCAGGAAAACGTTTTGTAACAGAACAGTTCAACAATGGAACCAGGTTCCCAGAGAGGTTGTGGAATCTCTATCCCTAACGTTTTTCAAGACTGGACAGGCATCTGTCAAAGCAGCTGACAGATCACCTAAAGCATTGGATGCTTTAGGTATAGTCAAGGCTTAATTTGGGGGTGGGGGTGGAATCCTAGGAATTTCATTAAATGGGGTGGGGGGTCTGAGCCCTGGGAAATGTTTCCATTAGAACTGTGCAGCACCCAAAATGTGGCAGACTAGGAAAAGGTTGCCAGTCATTTCAAAATTGCAAACAAAAGCCAAGAAAATACTTGGAGGTTTATTTGGCTTTCACGGATGACTTTCCTGCCCTGCTCCCTTTGTTGGTCATCATATAGGTTAAATCACAAAAACCCCTATCTTGTATTCAATGTAGAGAGGCAGTGTGGTTCAGTGGTTGGGTTGCTCGCTGGAAACTAGAGTTCAGTACCCTGTTCTGACAAGCTCTGGTGTGAGGGACATAGCTTTTGGGGAAGGCTTCCCCAGCAAATACTTTTTTACAAATTAAGCGAGCGCTAGGTATAGGGTGTCCTGCCCCAGGGGATTGGACTAGTTAACCCCTGAAGTTCCTTCCAGCTCTCGTAATGAGATTCTACGAATAGGCCAGTGGAAATAAGGCCCCAGACAATGTATCCAAAAGTTGGTTCATCATTCAGCAAACCACTAATGATGTACTAGTCACAGAAGCCTTTCATACCACTTGCCAGAGTACTTCCAGTTCCCTGTACAGGACAGGTGAAACGAGACCAAGTCCTGACCATCTGATGCTCATTGCCATTCAGACTAATTGAATAAATAAAGAGTACAGAGATCTGTACAGATTTAACTCCTTCTTTAACTGTTTGACTGCTGCTGCGGCTGCCTGCAACCACATATACCACGTCTTAGAACTCAGAGAAAACCCCTCTCCTATGCTGTCCCCATGTGGCAGATATACCAAGGGGCAGCACACTCTGATACAACAGATCAACTTAACTTTAGGCCTCCTCTACTTAATTTGGCTGGTTTCTCAGGACAGGTTTCCCTGTATCATGCAGCTGCTTTTTACAGTGTGCCTATCTCTGCCCAATCACAAGGCTCAGTTTAAGAAAGCATAAACAGTATTTGAGTGGGGCAGCAGCACAATGGCTTAATGGAAATAAATGCAGCTGGGCAGGTATTAGCTCAGTCTCTGAGTATTGGCTAACTGCACCCTGGGCTGTCAGTGGTGAATTGTCTGGGAAATTCAGGGGAAACAAAAAGAGACATTTTAACATATGGTGCTTTGGTTGTTAACATCAGGTGGGTGTCCCCCTGCTCATTTATTAGGTGTTCACCCCCACTGACCACGTAGCACCACCCACTGAACATGCAGCCCCCACTCATGGTGGGGTCCTGGAGACTGCAGAGCCTGCCACATGGGCTAATGTGGGCTAATGTGTGCCTATGTGTCCTTGTCAGGGTGGGGTGGGGTGGGGTGGGGTGTTTTCACAGCTGCATGATAAAGGCTTCTGATTATTATCTAATTATGTTCTTTATTATTTCCTGTGTTGCCAGATGGCCAGGAGAACATGGAGGAGCAGCAGGAAAATCTCCAGGACACAGCTCCACCAGATCAGAATGGTATGCGCAGGAACATGATGGGATAGGGGGTTGGTGGGAGGGAGAGGCAGCATGGCAGAATGGGGGGCTAGTGGGAGGAGGCACCATGGTGAGATGGGAACCTGGTAGGGGGGGAAGCCAAAATGGCAGCCAGTGGAGAGCCAAAATGACGGATGGGCATGGTGGTATGGCATGAATGGCAATGTTTGATTTCTGCATGTTCTTCACTTCTCTACAGTGATTGTGGAAGGAGAACTGCATGGCCTGGGATTCCACAGCAGCAGCAGCTCCAGCAGCCAAATAGGCCAGGTACTCATTCCTGCTTTCCTTCAGGTGCGGGGAGGGCTGAAAATTGGGCAGGCAGGGGCCTGAGACACTGGGATGGGAAGGTGGGTGGGGTGGTCTGAACTAATGGCTTTCCTTGTTGCCTTGCTACAGGTATGCCAGTGCTACAGGTGTGGATGGAACCCCCTGCCACAAGCACCCAGCAGAACCAGGACTTGGCAATGGAGCTGCTTGGGGAGAGACCACGTGGCAGGCAGATGAGATCCATGCGGTCATGAATGGCATGGCCAGGAAGCACAGATAGCTGGTGCAGCAGAATGCTGCACAATGCAAACCTTTGCTGCCAAGGCCCTCCTGGACCACCGGTGGGAGGACAGGCAATGGGCCTGCCTCTGTTAGCAGTTTGAGCAGTCAAAGAGCTGAATCAAGAAGGTGAGCAAGGAGATGAGTGAGATATGGGTACTGTTCCAGTTCATCCAGCTCCAGAGCTCAGCCTTTTGCCCCTGCCTTTGCCTCTAGAGGGATCCTAGCAGGACAGTGTTGCATTCCTGAATAGGGTGGGAGCTGCTCTCCTTTCTCTTGTGAGCACATGGCAACCTAGCCACATTCCTGACATTCCTGAACTAAGTGACTGGTTTGTCACCACATGGCAGGGCAGAGACCTCCCTGCCTTGGACTGGGTCATAGACTAGGTGACCTCCCATGGACCAAAATCAACAGAGGGAGATAGGACCTTAAAAGGGACAGACCCAGTGGCGGTGTTGGCCTGAGGGCGCCTGGGGCAGTGCCCCCCCCCACGGGTGGGACTGGGACTGGGACTGGGACTCACCAGAAGACAGAGCGCTCACACTGACTGAGCGCTCTGTCTGCCAGCTGACTGAAATTCACATTGGAGCGCTGCGCTGCGTCTGACTGCGCGGCTTGCCAAGCAGTCAGAAGCAGAGCGGCGCCAATGTCAATTTCAGCTAGCCAGCAGACAGCGAGCGCTCAGTCAGTGAGCGCTCTGTCTTCTGGAGCAACTGCGAGTGAGTCCCATAAGGGACAAAAAACTTGGACTGAACATGCACCGGGCGGCTGAGCGTTCAGTCCAAGCGTGCCGCTGGGAAACAAAATTTCCCATGAACAGCAGCTTTGCATTGAACCCTATGGGCGCAATGTAAAGTCTTCCTTGGGTGTTCAGTGGAGGTGCGCGGTGCTTCAGTGGAGGTGCTGCAGTGCGCATGCTTGAACTGACTCAGCTGTAGCACATCTCGCCTGAGCGCGTCCACTGAATGCTGAAGCAAACTGCCGGCCTGCCTGGTGCCCCATGCCTGCCTGCTTCCCTGGTGAGTAAACGCGGGGAGGGGGCTCTAGTCTCTCCCCCTCGGCCCCTGCCAGCAATTCCCTGGGAATGGGGGGGATTGGGGGGCGGGAGGGAGGGTGTTGTGGGAACAGACATACTGGGGGGATTTTGTGTGTGTGTGTTGCTCTGTGTTTGCATGATGACAAAATGGTCTCTCTACTCATGCTTGGGAGGGGTGAAGGAAAGCAGAAGCAATGCATCAATTAATGAATTGGGCTTTCTTTCTCCCCTCCCAGCATGGGTAGAGAGGCCATTTTGTAAATTTGTGGTTCCACTTGTCGTGGCTACTCTTTTTTTTTTTTTTTTTTTTTTTTTTTTTAAATGGTCCCTTCACTGTTTCACTGCTGCTTCCTGCTGCTGGAAAGTAGTTTGTGTGGATAGGCATTTGGCTGCTGGGGATAAGATGTGGCTGCTGGTTGGACTCGGGGCCTGCTTTGGTGGGAATGCAGCCCTGATAGGGGCCAAACTGTTTTGTTTTTTTAAAGGGGCCTGTGTGCTTGAACAGGCAGTTTGTTGGTGAAACTACCAGGGATGCTGGTCTCGATGTGTCTGATTTGGTGGCAATGCATCCCTGAAACTGGCCAAATTATTTTTAAAAAGCCTGTGTGCTTGCACAGGTGTTTGGCTGCTGGGGATGCCTTTGGGGGCTTGTGGGAATGGTTTGTTTTGTTTATGTGTGGTTTTCTGGTTTTTATATGGGTTTAGTTCACTTGATGATGTGGAGTGTTAAATACTAATCCCCCCTCCCCAATGCACACGCAGCAGAGGGTGAGGGGAAATTAGTATTTAATGCCCCGTGATTCAATTGAGGTTTTCAAATCGTGAGATGTAATGGTTAGTCTGGTGATCTTATGGGTGTTCAAAATGCTGGAAATGTGATGTTTGTGATAAAATTGAGGTTTTGAAATCGTGAGATGTAACTGTTAGTCTGGTGATCTGCCTGCTTTTAAACCTGGCAGAGGAGGTGACTAACCTGCCTAACTGAAATTTCTGGATTAAGTAATGTAATGTCCATCCAGTGTTAACCCTGGGAACTCCTAGCTGCTGGCTGGGTTATGCCCTGGCTCCGCCTACCATATCTCTGGCTCTGCCTCTAGGCTAAGCTCCACCCCTAGGCTAGGCTCTGCTCCTAGGCCTGACCTTACTGCCCCAGTGCCCCTCCAACATCAAAACCCACCAGCCGCCCCTGGACAGACCGCCCCTTCTTTGCATGTGAATTACCTGTACATGGAGTTATATGCCACCAGATTGCCTGCCTGAACTAGTACAGTTTGTTTAGGCAGTTGCAGATTCAAAAAGGGTCCTCGTACCCCTCAAACTGGACTCTGGGGTTTGCTCAATTACTTATCTTGCTTCTTACCCATTTCTGCCTTTTTGTACCTGTTTAACCCTATAAGTAAAGCCTAAGCCTTTTCTATTCTTAACTCCACTGGGTGTGTGTGTGTGTGTTTACCTGCAAAGAATGCCTCCCTTCGCCTGGAAGGCATAGCTACCAAAGAGGGAGAAAGGAATTCCCCTCTGGCTCTTTTAGCCCAGACAGCTTTTGACCAAGCTAAGCACCTCTGGGTGACTCCAAGGGTTCTGCCTCCTGGAACAGGGAGAACACCGGATAAAGGGGTGTTGGGAAGCTGTGGGCTTATAAATTTCTGGGGTTCACATATCCTGGGTTGTGTGGATCCCCTCTGATTTCTGGAACCCAGGTGGTGGCAGGGAAAACTAGGGTTTTTTTCTGGGGTTTGCCAGCTGTGGGGACCGCAGGCTAGAGATTTGGACGAACACAGTGAGGTGGGTGGCTCAGCTGTATAGCGCCCCCTTGCTGCGTTTCGCCACAGGTACTGTTCCAGTCCATCCAACTCCAGAGCTCCCTGCCCGAGCATATTGCTGCTGCGAATACAAGCATTGTTGCACAGGGGCAGGCGCCATTTTCTAACCCCCATTGGTAGTTCACACCTGCCTACGTGGAGCTTGACTGCCCACTCTGGTTCCTCCCAGGAGAAGCAACCAAGCCCACTCTGCTCACACAAGGGAACAGTTCTTGGGCCAGGCATGATTCCGCGCCCCCCCCCCCGCCCCCCCCAATCATTCCTACATACCTCTCACAAACACTTCTCCACAGCCGGATCCGTGGGAGGAGGATCAGGAAGATGTCCCCCTACCAGTCCTGCCACCCAAGCGAGTGGGCCAAACTGCCCCTTAAAGAAGCAGACAGAAAAAGAAACAGTTATAGAAAATATAGTTAAGTTAGAAACAATTATAAATATAGTTATAGGAACAGTTATAAAAAATACTGGACATGCATCTATTTAAAGTTCCTTAATTTAATATAGTTTTTAAAAGTTTAATAAGGTTTTTTAATTTTTCATAATCCATGCTTTCTGTGCTTCTTCTGGGAAAGGAGGGAAGTTTGTGGGGGGACTGGAGAATGGCTGTATGGCATAACAATAAGCCACTTTAGGGGCTAGGAGTTAGAAGGGAAGGTGGGATGGGTGGTGGTGGTGCAGGGAAGGGAAGCGGGGCCATGAAGAATGGTATAGTAATACCATTCTATACCAGTATGGTATAGCAATAGGCTGCTTTGGGGGCTGATGCTGGGAATGGGGGAGAGTTCGCTGGCCATGCACTTGCATTTGAGGGTGGGGGGTCCCTTAGTAGCCAAGCAGGGAAAATCCAGGGTGTAAAGAGAACTACCGTGGGAAAGCCACAGGTGGTGGCCAGTTGCAGAGTAACCAGCTGCTTTCACATGCCTCTGCACTTCCTATTGGCACTTCCTATTGGCATTCCCAGACTTGGCTAGCCTGTGAATGCCAGTAGGAAATGCAGAATTTCAGGTCTGCAGCTGGTTAATCTGCAAATGCCAAGAGGGAATGCACAAGGAAAGGCCATCTGGCAGGAAATAGCATGGGGATGGAGAGGGCAAGTAGGGAAAGTATGCCATCCCGGTGCTGGAGGAGTGGGGGGGGAGCTGGGTGGACCATAGGAAAACACAGTGACACACAAGAAAATTTTAAAGGCTTTATTGATATCACAAAAAGATCATTTAAAACAGTTCATCAAATGATCACTGAAGGTGGGTGTTGGGGGATAGCATTGCTGTTGATGTGCTGGCGCAAGGTGTCCCAGATCTCTCCAGCTATGCATTGCTCTGCTTGCTCAGCTCGTCCCAGAATAGGGCCACTGGTTCAGTGGGGGGTTCTCCAATACAGCCCCTCCGGTCTCACAGATGTTATGGAGAGCACCGTCAGTAGTTGTTAGCAGAGGAGTGTTGTCTAGCTGGAAGTCAGTCCTAGCAACTATTGATCTCCAGTGCTGCTTTAAAAGCCCTCTCCACAACAGAGTGAGTGGTGCTAAGCTGCTGGTTAAAGTACCTTTGCTCCAGGGTGCGGACAATGCTGTGTGCATTCATGAGCCAGGGCTTCATGGGGCAGGCAGGATCCCTGAGAACAACAGGCCTCAGGAGCACCCTCCTCAGTGCATGTTTCAGTGGAGGGTCCAAAGTGTCTAGTGTACCTGCGGCCAAAGAAGGACTGATGGAAGACATGGGCATCATAGTTCTTCCCAGACCACCCAGCCAGCACATTCACAAACCAGGCACAGTGGTCCACTACAGCCTGGAGGACCACGGAGAAAAATCCCTTCTAGTTCAGGTAGTCATTCTTACTGTGGGGTGGGCAGATAATGGTGATATGACTCCCATCAATTGACCCTATACAGTCTGGGAACCCCTTCTGCAAAAAGTCCTCCAGTACCTCCGCAGGGTAAGCCAACCGCACCACTCAGTCCAGCAGCACTTTCACAATTGTTGTGCTAACCTCCACTAGCATGGTGCTCACCTTGGAGGTTCCAACACCAAGGTGGGTGATAGAGCGTCAGGAATATGAAGTAGTGAGCTTCCAGAGGGCAATGACAATGCGCTTCACTACAGGGATGGGTGACCACATCACCGTGTTCCATTTCTCCAGTCGAGACCTGAGAATTTCCGCTATCTGCAGGACAAGGTGACTGGACATCCTGAGGTTTGTGACCCACCCAGCATCTCTCCATGAGGACAACACATTCCACCACCAGTCTGTGCTTTTCTCCTTCACTCAGACCAACCTCTCTGTGGGTACAGCCCTGTGAATGACGTTGGTGATTGAAGCTGCATCTCCTGACAGGTACCTTTTAGGCCACATCAGCTCCCCTTGTATGGCTTTGATCCTCCTCAGCGCAGTCTGTTGTCACTGGAGGTAGGCATGTCCACAGCACTGTATCAGGAGCTGCCTCCATGGTGTGGTGTGTTCCACTATCTCAGCCACAGATCAAGGGAGAGCTTGTCTGCCTTGAAATCACGTTGTGCCAATGACAGTAGAAGGCTTGGATCTGCTGTAATGCTCACAGGTTCTTCTCGGCAGCAGTAATGAAGGCCTGGGGCACAATAACGAGCACAAGGAAGTTCTTGGCATGCATCTCTATGGCTGTGGTTCCTGCATCTGTAAACTCTGCAGACCACATGCCAAATTTTTTGAACAGCTTAAAGAGCTGGGCAGCTGCCTAGCTAGGATTGACTGTGCGCTGCACGTGAGCAACTATTAGCCACTATTGGTCATGTATAGGGATGTGCACAGTAACTATTTTGTTTTCATTATTCATTTGGTTTTTGTTATTAAACTGTCTTTTGTTTTAGTTATATTTCGTTATTCTTTGTTTCATTTTCATTTTTACTTTTGTTTTTGATTTCCATTGGTTTAAATGGAAAACACAGTTTTGGCTGTAACATTTTTATTTTTTATCCAATTGGGATGATAATTGGCAGATTTGTACTTGCAACAGAGGGAATTATGTGTGCCACATTTCAGAAAGATTAGATAAAGTGATAAGATATTATAAGCAGTTGACATTTGTTATTTTACAAAATTCCATGTACACATTCCTGGATGTAACAACTTTGTCTCCCTTCTGATTTAGATGAAACTTGGCAAGATTATACCCCTCCAAAGTTCCTAAGTATTGCATAAAGGGTCCCAACGTTTTAAGCTATTTACTTGTAAATGCATTTCTAGCTGTAACATCTTTGTATTCCAGTCTGTTTAAATGAAATTTAGCAGGTGTATATCTCAGATCATCAGGATCATCTTTGCCAAATATAAGAAATATCTGATAAAGGGACCCAAGGTTATAAGTCTTCACATGATCTGGAGAGTATGAGCCTATGCCAGTGTGTTATGTTTGTCAGTGTAGTACAAGATGTGTTTGTGATGCCAATTGGCCAGCAGAAATGTCACCCACATGTCATTCTCTGCTGTGACTACCCCATACCCAACCCCTCTCCCTCACTTGTTACTGGGAAGTTGGAAGCATCTACTAAGGAAAGAGCCAATAAGGGATTCTCTGATGTCCTTTGTCACAGTACTGCAGGATGTGATTGTGATGACAATTGGCCAGCTTGGATGTGTGAACCATGTCTCCTGATTGCTGGGATGCTTCCCTCTGCCCTCTGCCTTGCTGCCTGAAGTCCCAGTTATGTTCCTTCTATGCCCGCCTCAGAACCACCCAGGATTGGTCCTTGAAAGCTGGGAGCATGCAGTAAGAGAGGCAATCATACCTCTGTACCAGCCAGGGTGTCTTTGAAATGTCAAGCTAATTAGTCAAAGGAGGTATCTATCATCTCTGCTGCTTGGCACAGGCTACAGTCTGGGTGGGCACACCGGGTGCGTGCGGGTGTCTGTCAACTTGCATAGAACACTCCAGGAGGGGCAGGAGGATGTTGGGCAGCACCCCAGGTGCATGAGGATTGGATTTATGTAGCTAGATGAACGCTTGCCATGAGTTCTAGCAACACACACGCAACACACACACACACACACACACACACACACACAGAGCCTGCCAGAAACGTATGAGAAAATGCTCTGACCAAAGCCAGAACGAACCACAGTCAAAAAGCAGGCCCAAAGAACAGTAACTTATATCTACCCTCTGCCTGCCTTGAAGCCACCACCGATTCATCCTCCTGTAAAGGTCTGTCAGTCTGTTGAGCTGCTCACCCCCACCTTTCTACTGCCTTCTTACCCCTGCCATGCCTGTCTCTGAATAGCATTGCATGTGCTATTTACCTGAAAATGTGTATATAAATATTGTTATGGCCTATGGCTAAACAAATAAACTTTGATTGATTGATTTTGATTGATTGATTTACCTGAAAAACTTAAATTGTTTATCAAATTTGTACCCTTTATCAAATCTTACTTCAGTTTGGCAGAGATGATCCTGAAGGTCTGCGATACAATCCTTCCAAATGTCATGTAAAATGGATAGACAAAAAAATTGTTACAGCCAGTAATGCATTTACAAGTAAATGGCTTATAACATAATAACCCTTTATCCAATCCTTCTGACAGTTTGCAGACATAATAATCTTAGGGAGGGGTATATTCTTGCTAAGTTCCATTCAAATCAGATGGGAGATAAAGATGATACAACCAGGAATGTGTATGCAGATTTTTGTAAAATAAAGAATTTCACCTACTTATATAATCATATCATGTTATCTAATCTGTCTGAAATTTGGCACACAGAATGCACTCCATTGAGAGTATAATACTGCCAGGTTTCACCAAAATTGAATTGTGTAAAACACAAAAGTTACAGCTGAAAATGTGTTTGTTAGGTTTTTCCTAATAACAAAACACATTGTTATTCATAATAACAAAACACATTTTTTATGTTTTCATTTTTACTATTCAATAACAAAAATGAAAAATCCATATTTTGTTTTTATCATAACAAAAATGAAATGAACACCCCTAGTCATGTGTTCTCACAGGACTGGCTGCACACTGAGCATGAGCTGGTATTGGTTGCTACTGGTTAAAGGCCGGCTATTGGTTTTAAAAGTTTTTGCAAAGTGTATGTTGTGTCTTTGTGTGTTGCTACATCGGCACTGCAAATACAGGTGGCCAATAAACTGCATAGACATTTCTGTCACAAGCACATTAGTGCACAGGCCAGCTCATCTTAAACTGCTACCAACGGTAGCACCAGGGACTACAATTTTTGAATTGAAGGGGCGGGGAGGACAACTGAGTGTTAAGAAATAGGCAGGTGGGGGGATCTGCAAGGCAGTGAAGGTCACTCCTCATGACAGTGAGAGGATACCTGGAGGGCCATGTGGAGTGCCTGTCAGCTGTCGCAGCCGCTTTTCGGCCTGGCGGCTGTCCTGGGCACAAAGAGGCCCCGCCCCCCTTACCTGCAACAAGGCAGAAGCGCCGAATCCGATGCTGCCACCCCCCTTTAGGGGTGCCGAGGAGGGTAGAAACAGGGCAGGCGGCCCCAGAGCCTCCCAGGATGTTGCGGAGTTAGTGCTTTAAGTGCTGGCGCTGGAGAACAAGCATCGCCGGTGAACAGAGCAAGAACGCCTGGAGATACTGGCCCCCTTGAGAGATAAGTGCTTGTCGTTGTGACTGTCTTACCCTTGGATTAGTAGCATGTGTTGTCTTTCCCAGCCCCCTGCCCCATCTGGTCCTTCATTTCCGTGTGTATCTGTGAGCTCCCAGTGTGTTTGGTTTCTTGCGTGGACTCCCTGCCTCCCATGACTCCCTCTGGTGAGTGGGTGATTGAGTGAGCCTGCAGGCTCGTGTGGGTGCTGCCCTTCCTCCCCCCTGGGGTCCGTACCTCTCTTTCCCCCCTGAGCATGCAAGTCCTGTAAGCTTCTCCCCCACGAACCTGGTCCCTTTCCCTGTGGAACCTGCACCCCCCTCACAGACCTTCCTCACCTCCCCCGCCTTGTGTAAGACTCGAGAGAGTGAGCCCCCTTCCCTGCAGTTCAGCTCTGTGCCCTATGATGATAGGGGTCCATATTCCTGGTGCGTGAGCACACGGACGGACCCACATACTATCCTGACGGGCTTCCTTCCTCTGCAGCACATGAGCAGAGCTTCCTGGTGTGCTAGAGGTGTGTGTGGGTGGCGGTTCTTCCCCTTCCTACCCCCTCCCACTGACAGTGCCTCAATCATATGACTGATATGAATCTCTTTAGGGACACAAGTAACTTGGGGTACATAGAATATGAACTTAGTGAAGAAGAGCTTGTTTTCCTACACTAAGTTTGGATACTCAAAGAAGTGCACAGTGCACATGAGCGGGGATGTTTTTCACCCCAACTGTGGTAATTCAGAAGATGATAGAGATAGAGATGATAGATATGGCAGAGAGATGATAGAGAGGGGGTACATGCAACTGGGGGGTTTATGTGAACTGAGGATTTCCAGCACCATAGCAGGCAAGACCCCGTGCTGCTACCTGCCAATACATTGCTGTGAGCCATGGATGCGAGAAACCAGGTGGTGATAACATGAAAAGACTGATTGCTTTTGATTTCAGTTTTATAGGTGCTGAATAAAGTTTGTGATTTGCTCAATAAACTCAGCATTATGTGTCTAGCTAAAGGTTATTTCCAGCCACTGTCACAGTGGGTGGGTGGGGGGAGACACAGGGACCGGGGTAGGGAAGGGAACAAGGGGTGAGCCGAGCAGTTACCCTCACGCACGCACAGCGCCCTTGATCCCTTGGCTCGGTTGGAGAATATCTGGGGAACAAGCCCGTCAGGATAGTGGTGTTGTTGCGATTTGATTGTATGTAATATACTATGAGAATTAATGTACCGGAACCAATGACCATATTTGAAAATGCATGTAACTATTGTACCCAAGCTCTGAATTATCTGTACTGATCCAGTAGGCAGGATTTCTAGAAATATCCAGGTAGGCTATGTGTGGGAAATAATCTCACATGACTTTCACAAACTCCCAACATATCACCATTTCTGGCAAGATGTGTGAATCACATCATCCTGTTGACCAACTGCACCCAGCCTGGAACAAAGCACTAACAAGGACTAAACAAAGGTGCTTGATAAGAGGGTGCTTGCATGCAACTTATGCAACCCAAGACACCGAATGGTCAGCTGGAATGACAAAAGGAGCATCCCTGCAGAATATCTGCTTCATGCCTGGAGGGGAAGGAGGAGATGTTCCTGCCCAGGGAGATTCCAACCGACAAGCAGCAGCCATTCAAGAGACCATCACCCTTTTTGCACCAGAACAGATAGCACTGGTATCCTGCTTTGAACTATAAACAAACTTTCAGTGCTAGAACAAAGATGTAAGATAAAGACCTGGTAGACACTCAGATGGTCAACTGCAGTAAACAACAAAGGAGTAAACATCAGCATATCTGATCCCTACCTGAAGGGAGGGAAAAAGATGTCCTGTTATCAAGTGCCCACCCTGACTAACAAACAAACTGCTAATATGACCATTAGCACCCAGGCTCCAGATGGATGGAAAAGGGAGATGACAGCCAGACCCCAGAAGATGAATACCAACAAGTGGATTTCACAATCAAGCACCCTGGAATATGCATACTAAAGAACATCTCCCCAAAACACTATAAAAGACTGAGGCAGAGACCAGAACATCGTCACAGCGCTCGGCATCTAACTTGGTGTCCGTGGGCTGTTGATCCTTTCTGGACCTCCTCCAGAGGGAGTTCTGCAACTCAACAAGGGGCACCTTTCCCAGGTACGGACTTCCGGGCCCCCACCTGTATCAACCTCTCCAAACCAACGCTCGCCACTGTGAACTGCAGGACACATAAGGAACGTATTTTATGTGTTAGGCAGGCCAGGCTAGGATCTATCCAAGAACTGTTGCATTGGGTTCATGCTGTACCTGATTGTGTGAGCAGGATAATAAAAAGTGTTGTACCCAATTAAAAACATCTAATTTGTGGTATGGGGGTGACTAAGATCCCGATTGGGGAATTGTGCTTGGGAGGGAAAACAGATAAAATCCGTTCTGACATTTGGTGGAGAATTGCATGCTGGGAAGGAAGATATCCTGTGGTTCCTACTATTGACAATACCAACACTTTGGGACAAGCAGACTTCTGCAGATCCCCATAAAAACTGCTAGTTAGCTTTCAGCAGAGTTTATAAAATTTGCAAACTGTGAGACACATTAGACACACCACACAATTCACAGTCAAGCAAGCTGTGACAAGACACACCACACAATTCACAGTCGAGCAAGCTGTGACAAGACACACTGGTTTTATTATGCACCTGGACTGTGCGCCGCATTGTTTGGCCAACAGTGCTGCTCACACCCCAGAAACACACTGGTATTGTTAATAGAAGGGAATCAGGGTACTCTCCTAGGGACACACCACACACATGTAGCAAGCACAGGCAATGCCTTGGTTTAGGAAAAAGAGTATGGGAGGGGCCCCTGTGGAGGAGTGGGGCAAGGTAAAGGTCCTTCCAAAACTAGTGGACTTAATTCAAGATTTGGGAAAATGCCCTTGGTCTGACCAGCTTTTTACAAACCCCATTACTGAAGAACATATATTTGAGGTTTGGGATAAGTATGTTTCTTTATATTCCCCTAAAAAGAACATAAGGTCTCTGCTGCTATCTGGCTTCTCTGGGGGGCTGTACAGGACGCTGTAGCACAGATCTCCACCTTAATTGATAATGCTAAAGTAACAGATGTGTTAATGGGAGATCTCAAGCGCAGAGAACAACAGAGTGTTAGTTGGTGCAATGAACAGTCCTGTCAGCAACTCAGACAAGCCATTGAGTACAGGGAACTCAATTAACACCTGGCAACATTACAAAAAGATTATAAGCATCTTCAAAGAACTAATCAGGACAACCTCACCAAGTTGCAGGAAAGCGAAGCAGGTCTGAGATTGTTAATGAATCAAGTCAAAAAGTTCAGGGAAGGAGACCCTTATCTCATGTAAAATGGCAAGAAAAAATCAACGCTCTCACACAAAGCTTAAAGGGAAAACATGCCATCGTTTCAGCTAATAGAAAAATCCCTGTCTCCCAGTGTAGCAAAATGGACCCAGATGCACCCTTTTACGATGATTACCCCTCTGATGTGGAGGAACTTATAACCAGTATTTGTATGCCCATGGCCCCCGATGAGACACTTCCCCACACCCCTGAGGAAATTGCAACTTCCCTGTCTCCTTGTGATCAAGACCCTCTAATAGACAATGCCTCCCTTAAGGAGCACTGGCAACCTCAGCCAAAGAGAGATGCCTGGCATCAAGATCATGCAGGAAGGGAAAGTTCCTCTGGCCAGCCCAGGAACTTTTACCCCTTCCCTCGGAATGTCCAGTGTCCTGTAGGGTCCCCCAGGAGTCCCCCTCCATGGCCAGGTTTCCAGGACAGGGCTTGGTGTGATATACTGACATTCACTAACTTGTTTTGGGGAATGTATTTCACCCATCTCTCCATGTGGCTCTCCCATTCTGCCCTAACCAACAACAGTGGCCCCTGCAAGGGTAATCCAGCCTGAAGCAAACCCCACCCCGCTTCCTAAATCCAGTTTGGGAGGGGGGGGACATTAGAAAGAAGTCTAGATAAAGTGTTTAAAAGGGGGTAATGAAGAATGTTTTTATTGTTCTGATTGGTGGTGGTGTCTTTTAGGTATTTTGTTCTAAAATAAGACCTCATCTACACTGTGTTTGCCACCATTTATCTTTGCCAGCAAGGGCTAATACTGTCTGTAAGGAGGAATAAAAACAGCAGTCTCAAAACTCATGCATGTGTTGTCTCTGCCATTTACCATGCTTCAGTGCTGATCTGAGTAATTTGTGTGTGCTTGACTATGTGGGATGTGTGTGCTTGGGGGTGCATGTATATTTGTATGCTTGAGGAGACCCCCATGTGGGTATGTGTATGACTGGCTCTGCCTGAGTGCCCTGAGAAGTTACATTCTGAGTTCTGCAGGAATTCATGAGATTGTAGTTCCCCACTCTGGCTCTAAGGTTTTGTTTCAAGAAAGGCAGTGTTTCTCATCCACAGATGTTGGTGTATGCATTTATGTGTGTAAGTTTGATAAAGAATGTATGCCTGCTTCGTGTGAATATAGGGGTGTAGGACAAAATTTGTGTGAGCATATGTGCAAGTGTAATGAACGTTTTATTGAAAGCTTGTGTAAGTGGGTGCGCCTGCTAGAGTTGTAGGTCTTTGGGTGAGAATGTATGTATGTCTGAGGATTCTTACAGGCACAGGAGTTGTTGCAAAGCAGGAACTTGCTGCAGCATGGAATAACGTGCTTTATTTGAGACTGAAAGGTATTTTTGGACTGCTTGTTATACAGCCAAAAAAGATTCTGACTTAGTCTGGCACCCTGTCCCTTCAGTTCCTTCTTCCTTGCCTTCTGCCTTATATTAATAATTGTTTCTCTAATGTGTCCAGACCAACACCAGATTAAAAGTGGTAAAGAATGAAAGTCCTAGAAAGGAATCCTTGCCTTTGTATTCATTTCAAATTCACTGGTTTTGGTAATATTCTGTCTGATTCCTGCCTGGAGTTATTTTAAATGATATGTGAGAGAGAAAATACAGCAGCTTCTGTTTACCAGATCTCTGGACCTACTTGATCCCACAGAGGAGCAGGCAGCCGTTACGAAAGTAATACTGTTCATGCTCTTACAGTATTAAGGGGGGGGGGGGGATTTATATAATTCCAGTGATTAGTTTTATGAATTAACTATGGGAGTCACCCAATGTACATAAACAAATTAATTGTTCAGGTAATTAATTAGGCCTTGCAGAGGTCAGATCTCTTTATTTCTTACAGAAGCAAGAAGGCGACCTTGGAAGGCAACAAACTAAGGAACCAACCACAGTTTTTATGTTATTTTATTTCATTTATGTGTGTGTGTATTATGCCATGGCTGTTTGTCACTCAGTGTTGTATGTTTATCACTCAGTGTTGTACGTCTATCTATGTGTCTATGTGATATCACGAAACCTTCATTTAATCTCTTCACCACCACTTATTTAGCTATGCTTTGTAGTGTTTGTTTTCTATTTACATTTTTTCTCTTAAGCATCTTTCCAGCTATGTCATGACATCACTCACACTATTTGTGAAAAGGGGCAGTGGTAAAGACTAGCCCCCACATTGGGTCAAGTGCTGGTAACCTCTGACCCTATCCAATGACAATATCAGCAAACAGCACCCCCTGGAATTCCCATATGGTATAATGAATGATTTATGCACACTACCCTGGACACTGGATTCATGTTCATGCGTAATGTAACTAAAATTTATGTAAACAATGTTACTTGGACTCTACAAGCAAATGAGTGGAAAAGATTGTGGGATAAGGATAGCTTCCAGCTTTGGAATATGTTGTTTGCATACCCAGCAGCTCCAATTCACAAAGTTTTATGAAACACCCTAACTTTTAGGCAAAAGATACAATATTTAGCCAACACACTGGGTCATGCCGCCTTGGTCTTCAGATCAGAAGGGAATAAAATTACCCATGTCCTAACAGAAGTAGAATATACCACGAAACATTCTTTTGGGGAAATTCTATTTGGGTGGTCACCCACTGCTACAGGGGTGTTCAATCTTATAATACATCCCATTGTTATCATTTTAATCATTCAATGTATTTTAATAGTTGTCATCATCTGGATTGCATGTTGGGCAAAGAGAGCAATACGAGCCTTGCAGGCCAGGGCCATACATGCTCCATTGGCACAAAGGATATAGGTTCTCTGACTGAGAATTGAGCTCCCTCACAACCAGACAAGACAATGTTCCTTAAAAACTTAAAAGCCTCAAGCACTCCAGAAGCAAAATTATGCCACCATATAGCAAAATGGTGACACAGCGGGGGCTGTTGCAATTTGGTTGTATGTAATATACCATGAGAATTGATATACTGGAACCAATGACCATATTTGAAAATGCATGTAACTATTGTACCCAAGCTCTGAATTATCTGTACTGATTCAGTAGGCAGGATTTCTAGAAATAGCCAGGTAGGCTATGTGTGAGAAATAATCTCACATGACTTTCACAAACTCCCAACATATCACCATGTCTGGCAAGATCTGTGATTCACATCAACCTGATAACCAACTACAAAAAAACTGGAAAAAAGCACTAACAAGGACTAAACAAAGGTGCTTGATAAGAGGGTGCTTGTATGCAACTTACGCAACCCAAGACACTGAATGGTCAGCTGGAATGACAAAAGGAGCATCCCTGCAGAATATCCGCTTCACGCCTGGAGGGGAAGGAGGAGATGTTCCTGCCCAGGGAGATGCCAACCAACAAGCAGAAGCCATTCAAGAGACCATCACCCTTTTTGCACAAAAACAGATAGCACTGGTATCCTGCTTTTAACTATAAACAAACTTTCAGTGCTGGAGCAAAGATGTAAGATAGACCTGGTAGACATTCAGATGGTCAACTGCAGTAAACAACAAAGGCGTACACATCAGCATATCTGCTCCCTGCCTGAAGGGAGGGAAAAAGATGTCCTGTTATCAAGTACCCACCCTGACTAACAAGCAAACTGCTAATATGACCATTAGCACCCAGGCTCCAGATGGATGGGAAAGGGAGATGACAGCCAGACCCCGGAAGATGAATACCAACAAGCGGATTGCACAATCAAGCACCCTGGAATATGCATACTAAAGAACATCTCCCCAAAACACTATAAAAGACTGAAGCAGAGACCAGAACATCGTCACAGTGCTTGCCATCTAACTTGGTGTCCGTGGGCTGTTGACCCTTTCTGGACCTCCTCCATAGGAAGTTCTGCAACTCAACAAGGGGCACTTTTCCCGGGTACGGACCTCTGGGCCCCCATCTGTATCAACCTCTCCAAACCAGTGCTCGCCACTGTGATCTGCAGGACACGTAAGAAACATATTTTATGTGTTAGGCAGGCCAGGCTAGGATCTAGCCAAGAACTGTTGCATTGGGTTCATGCTGCACCTGATTTTGTGAGCAGGATAATAAAGTGTTGTACCCAATTAAAAACGTCTAATTTGTGGTGTACGGGTGACTAAGATCCCGATTGGGGAATTGTGCTTGGGAGGGAAACCAGATAAATTCCGTTCAAACAGTGTGGCCCTTCAGGTCTCAATGAGACCAGGCCTCTATCATCATAGGGCACAGAGCAAGTGAGGGAAGGCAAGGCCGTGCACCATACACACCTGCTACACTCACCACCCAGTCCATGGGGAAGGGGAAGAATAGGGTGCTGGAGGCGTGGGGGGTAGCGGCATAGGGCCACAGGCAAAAGAGGGAAAGGGGCGGGATATTTGTTCCAGGAAGGAGGAAAGGAAGGAACCCGGGGGGGGGGAGGGCCTTGCACTCTCCTCTCTCATCTTCACGCATGCACTCTCAGGAAGGGAAGACAGGGATCTGGGACAACACACTTCACCACTACAACCCCAAAACATGTAGACAACCGACAAGGAGAAACCAAGCAAGACAAGTCACACTTCGCTTTCAGGTAGGGGCCAGCTTCTCGTGCTCCAATTACCGGCGCTATGTGCCTCACAGTGCCGGTGTTTAGGGTGTGGGCTCCGCTCCCCTGTGTGCCTGCAGGCGTGCAGAGCACCGTGGGGGCTCAGGCCCCACCCCCGCTCTGCGTGACGTCCCAGGCCACACATCCAGGGCTCCAGTGGTGGGGCAGGTTGCCCTGGCAACCCGCTGAGGTGGGCATGGTTCCGGCACTACTGTGCCTGTCTCTGCCACTGAGGGCACAGCGACAGGGCTGGGGTTGGGAGAGGCGGTCCTCCGGTGTCTCCTGGTGTCTCCGCGCCAGTCTGGATGATGGCTGCGACCAGCGCTCCTGACAGCCACCAAATGCTAGCAAGTATAAATCCAGGTATGAACTTCTGTGGGTGGGTAGGGATGTTGCTACCCTAGAGAGCCCCCTATAAAGGTGCTAATGCATGTGTTTAGATGTAAGACCAAGGGTCTAGGGAGAGGGGTTTTTTCTGTGTACCTTAAGAGAGAAGCTACAGAATCCCTCAGGCCTTAGACCAGGTTATTGGAAATAAGAACAGGTATTTCACCACTAGGGGAAAACTGTTACAACATCATCTAGTCCTCAAACAGTCCTCATCTGTGTTTCTAAATGATGAAAAATGTTGAACCGGGTGTGTGTGTCACTGTTAAGTTAAGAGCCAATTGGGTTTTTTGTTTGTTTGTTTAAGAACCAATCATGTGTGTGTTTTCAATCCCTGTATGCAAATATTCTACATGTTTAAGGTTCTCATTTTGGTCCTCTTATAGTGTATAAAACTTGGCTTGCAGTGTACGTGAGTTGCATTCAGAGAGGAGGTGGGAGAGAAGTGATCAGTCTGTCTAAAGCCAAGAGCCAGCAAGAGAAAACAGCGAGCAGGAAGAGCAAAGACTAGAGTAAGAGAGAGAGTGAGGAAGAAGGCAAGCCTTTGTAAACATTTGATTCAATAGAGAAATTGAGTTTACTTACTTTGGATTGAGTCTTTGTGGTTTCTTCTTCTTGGGGATGACAGATGCCTATTCCTGTGGCCTATGTTGAACTGAATTACTTTACCTACCCTCCTTGGAGGCATCAAGGGATAGCAGGTGCTGGATCATCTCCTGGAGTCATAATAGCCTGGAAGAAAGAAACAGCTGGTGCAGCTTCTTCTTCCCATGGTTTGCCGCAGCTGTGAGTAGTGACAGGGGATGGGATACTGAGAAGGGGTGTGTGTGTGTGAACAGAGTGCAGTGGGGAAGAATGCCTGCCTGTGTATTAGGCTGGTCATGCTAAACCTGTGAGTGGGGGCTGAAGCACACAAGAAATACTCACCGGGAACTGCCCATTTACTAGGCTTTACACACCCTAAATGTGTGAGTGGGAGCTGCACAAACTGAATCCAGACTCCAGGGGGCTATCATCTCATTTGTTAACACAGAGATTTGGCTAACAGCAGTACAGAGCACGTTCCTTCTGCTCCCACGGCCCCCAGAAGGCTCTAGCAGCAGGACTGTTGGCTCAGTTTCACTTGCTCCAGAGGAAGCCGTATGGACACCTCTCCCAGGTAGCCACTTCTGGCAAGAGCTGCAGTACAGGTGCCCGAGAGGTGCATGAGGCTCCCAAGCCACTATTTGCCCACTAATGCTTTATCCACTTGTGCTTTTTATAACCACCTACAATAAGGGCATTTGCAAAATTATTCCTGAGCTGCAGGAAGCATGGTTAATCCCCACAGAAGATCTTTAGCAAGCAGTGGGCAGCTTCTATCTCACTCTGCATTTCTAGTGTGTGTCTTAGGGTGGCCAGATATCCACATTTTAGAGGACACTTTTATAAAAAAAAAAGTGGAGCCAATGCAGTCCTGCAACCTGTATTTCTCATAAGTGTCCTCTAAAATTTGCTTATCTGGCCACCCTAGTGGGTCCACCATCAACAGCAACTCTATCTTGATTAACACCGTCGTCTTGATTGTATTTATTGCTACTTCCCCTGTCACACACCTTCTCTATTAACAGAAGAGATTCCTGCTCCCTGTCAGTTTTTCACTATTCCATTGCTGGAATAATTCAAGAAAGAGTCTGCTATACCCAATCACATAAGGGGGAGTGCTACTGCTAAATCCGAGATTAGCTGTTTATGAGAATTCTTTAATTGTTCTAAGGACATGGATAGGTAAATTACCAATATTCAAACAGTAGTGCCATATCAAAAACAGGGATAAAGATAGTGACACAAATTCAGGGTCATTTAGGCAAGGGCTCCAACAATGCAGGCATTGGCCTCCTTGCCCCCAACTGCCCTACTTCCAAATTCCCCCACGCCTGCCCCATTCTTGCAAGGTTTACATTTACCTAGACCTGGGGAAGGTTTTATGGGCAAAATTCACATAACATTGATTTTGGCTTTATAGACTGCCATACGTAAGCCATCCATGCCAAAACAATGGCTCAGGTAAATATTGGGTCTATGCTCTCTTTTCTAATCCCACCCTTCAGCCTGCTGATGCCTTTCCTTCTCCATCAGCTTCAGCTACCTTGGTATGCAGGCAGCTTTAGAGACAACTTCCTCCCCATCCCCCACGTGCAAGGCACTGAGCAGAGGGTGAGTTTCTCCCCAAAACTATATTAAAAGCTGGGACTGCTGAAACTTGACTCATCCTTAGGAGCATGATCCTGAATCTTGCCTCTGCTACTGGAAGAACAGGATGGAGAGCTAAACTGCTCAAAGCCCCTCAATGATTAACTTCTCTTTCCAATAGCCAGTGGGGACAGTACAAGCTTAAGTGCTCTGCTGATCAAGGCCAGAATGCTTTGTACCTTGCAAGATGCAATCATTAACGGTTCTAAAAGGTTTGTGAGTTCTCTGGGTATGGTTTGCCTCTGTAACATTTGTATAGCACGTCTCTCTGCAAAGGCAACACAAACATTGGGTGTTTTCAGATGTTATGAGATCACAGTCAACCACGGTCAATTCCCGGTGGTGGCTGTGATCAAGGAACGTCTGTTGGGGGGGAACGGATGTTCCCCCCCAGATGTTACCACGGCATGGAATTACATTCACCACACGAGCGGCCGAAGCAGCGGGACTGGAGGCCGTCGCGTGTTGAATGTGATTCCACGCCGGGTCGAACCCCGCCGTCACATCTGGTCGGGTGCCATGGCCCGGGATCACCGGCGGGATTCCGGGCCGTGGCGAAGCCGGCCAGATGCGGCGGCCGATTGGCCCCGCCGCCCGCCCGTCTCCCCAGAGGGCGGGCGGCAGGGAGCGTGGAGGGGGCGGGGCCGTGCGGTCACGCGGCCCCGCCCCCGCCCCGATTCCCCGCCAGGATCCCTTGGCACGTCTGTTAGGGTGTTACGGGGTCATCCCGGCGGGGGATCAATACATTGATTTCGGTACGGGGCCAATTGGCCCTGTAACGTCTGAAATCACCCATTGTTCTGCCCAACTTCCTGTTCCTGCTGGGTGGACATTTATACCAACTGGTGGCCAATCAACAGGCTAAAGGCATGTGGCATCACTGGGGCGGAAAGGTTTACAAGGCAAATTCTGGGCCAAAGGGAAGGCACAGCAGTAGCACTGTGAATCTGGCCACTTTCCTAAAAGCCCAGAGACAGTGGGTGCTTTTAGAGAGACTTGGGGTCTGGGTCTGCTCCAGATGTGGTGGGTTTAGACAGAGGTAGCTGCCGTGGCCCACCATCCACCCACACCCTCCTTCCCTGCAATAAAGCTGCAGGTAGATCGGCAGCTGCTCTAGTCTGCCGTCCGCAGCTTTATGGCAGTTGCTGGGGCAACTTGCGGCTGGGAGCAAAGCTGCAGCAGCCATCCACCCTTTAGATGAACTGCTGCTCCGTCCCCAGCTGGTGCTCCAGGTTCAGATGACGTGCTTTGCTCACGGTGCTCTGGGATGTTCTGGAGCACTGCGAGCTCAGCTGGCACAGATCATCTGCTCCACTCCTGTTCCACCTCACCCAGGGTGGCTCAGCTTTACATAGATGGGACACCCCGGGGGTGGGACAGGGCAGGAGCGGAGCAGGTGTCTGTCTAAAGACACCCATTGTTTTGAGTCCCTATTTCTTCACAGTCCCAATACCTGTTTGGGATTCTGGAATGCTAATGCAAAAGTAGTAACAGAAGTAGTGGAAACACAGGAAGTTTAACACCTCCTCTACCCCTTCACATCCAGCACAAACTCCTTGTCCCTCACCTTCAAGGCTCCTCATGGCCCTATTCCTTTCTGTCTTTCTGTTCCCACTACATTCCCAACCAGGAACTCATTCCTCCTCAACCTCCACCCATCTCGGAGTCTCCTGCTCCGTTAATCACCTTCTCCCATGCTATCCACTACGCCTGGATCTCCCTCCCTACACATTAGACACTTTTACACCTAACAAAAACCAGGAGATTGAGCCCCTACGTTTGTTTGGCTTTTGCATGTATACACCATATCTGCCACGAGACACCTGTGGTGTAGTCTGCGGGGTACAAAATTTAAATGAAATGAAAAAAATAAGAAAAAAAGAAATGAAATATCACTCCTGAACACACATTTGGCCACCTGACCCAGTGGCTATTGGAAAGTGTGTTCTAAGGCTGGTGGGGCACAGGGCAGGGCCAAAAGTGGGCGGAGGCAATTGTAGGCAGAGCCTAGCCAAATTTTAAAATTAATATGGAAATTTACAGCTCCAGTTCCTCATCTGTAAAAAAATCTCTAAAAAATGGAAACGTGTGTGTGTGTGTGTTTCTCTTTCCCTCCCTCCCTCCCTCCCTGTGTTCCCCTCATCCTTGTCCTTCTTAGACTGTAAGCCCACTGGGCCAGGGACCCATCTCCAGCAACAACAACTGTAAAGTGCCAGCCAGGTACACTGCTGGTGCTATAAATGCTTAATAATAATATGCAATCAATAAAAAACCCACACTGAATACAGATCTTGGCCTCAAAGCAAGGGTTTATAAAACTGAACCAATCACACCCTCCCTCAAACACAACCTAAACCACCAAAGACACCACGACACCACAAACTGGCCAAGAACTTAAGGAGCAAGCTCTCATCCTCCCAGCTCCTTTGCCTCACCAACCAAACTACAAAGGGACCATTTTAAAATGCAGGGAAAATTCAAGCAAAGAAACCATTACGTCTGATCATCTTGCCACACTGTAGAAAAAGCACTAAAATATTTCCTGAATTAAAGGAGACCAAATTACCTCTTGAACAAAGCTGAACAATGGAAACACACTGAGGTAGTCCAATAGCCTCATTCCAGTTTCCTTTTCATGGGGCATCCCCATCAGCTATCACCAGCTGTGCCAATTATAAGTGGAATGTGGAATAATACAAATACCACAGAAATTGTCTCACAAATGCTTTGATGGGAGTAGACAAGAAGGGGCTTTTTACACCCTCTTCTGCATCCACTGCACAAGAAGAAAGGGAAATCTGGCACATACTGTTTTCCAAGAAAGTAATATCATAAAATCTCTGCTAAACAGCATGCCGTTTTTGTTTCCCACACAATTTCCTATGCAGAACTCACATTAACAACAACAAGAGCATCTGATGAAACTGTATTATTGAGGGAACAATATGATAAGCTAAATACAATTTTGAATTGCATCATTAAGAGACTGTAATCATATGGGTCTGGATTAGGGTGGTCATACCTGCCCTTTAAAGAGGACACTTATGAAAACTACATGTTGCAGGGCTGCAGTGGTTCCAGTGCAGCCCCACACCATGTATTTTTCATAAGCGTCCTCTTTTAAAGGGGAGATATGGCCACCCTAGTCAGGACTCATTAGTCAACTTATTCTCCTTTATACAAAATTGCTAATTATAAATGCTGCAAAGAAAAATACTTTGAGATTTTTCTGTAGAGTGTATTTTGAAACAATAGTTTGGATTTGTCAGGGCACGAACCCTCTTACGGTGTGCCCAGGTCCTCCACAGGAGAGATTCGGGCCACCGACACACAGATACCAGCAGCAGGAGGTGGGATCGAGGGGAGGGAACTTCGCTGGTTCCAATAGGGCCGACACAGCAAGCACTACAGGCAACGGGGGAGACAGGAGCTGAAGCTCCACCCCCAGCCCCTAGGGAGCAAACACCTGGGATGCTGCGCCGCTCGGCACGGCTGCGTGCCAAACAGGGTGGGGCCAGCCCTACTTAAGGACGCCACCAGGACTCACACGCTGAGAACAGCAGCGCTGTGAGACTGGCCCCTGAGCGTCATTGACTGGACCTGGTCTGGACGAGAGAGAGAGAGTGAAGTCTGAAAGTCTGTGGAGTGAGTGAGAATGGTGAGTGCATGAGTGAGTGGGTGTAAGGACCGTGGTGTGGAGCACATGGGAGCACTGTTTCTCCACCCCTGAGGTCCGGGCCCCCTCCTACCCCTTCCCACCTGAGTGAGCTGAAGCCCTGTCCCTCGAACCCGGTATCTATCCTTCCCCCTGTCGCTCTTCACCTGGAATTCATCCCTTCCTTCCCGCCTGGGGCACTGTGTACACGGTGGTGGTGGGTAAGTGGGGTGTGTCTTGGTGGTGGGCATGTGTGGAGGGGTTCCACTCAAGGCTGCATTCCCGCTCCCCCCCCTATAATAAGGCCTCGCCCCGGTTGGGACGTATAGGGCCAACTACTATCCTGAGGGGTGTTTTCCTCCTTCCAGTGTGTGGAACCCCGCAGTTACACGGGGGATAGTACTGAGTGCGGTGATTGTGGGGATCCCTTGCTGTGTCCGTGGGCAACTTCCCATCCTTCCTGTACCTAACCTAACAGGATTAGAAACCATAGATAATCTGAATTAAGAAAAGATGAAAAAAAAAAAACACCAAATCCTCCAAATATCCTTCATATGTTAATCAACATTCTTGAGACAATAATCAACACTCTTTTGTAAGGGTTTTTAATTCAAGATGCATACTCCTTCCTTTATAAAATGAACATTACTATTTTTTCAGTCATTTGGAGGTTGTCACATTTTTGAAAATAAACAGTTGCCCTGACAATTGAGAGACTGATTATCTGAAACCCCTATTCTATCTGCTCACCCCTTGGGCCCCCATTCTTCCTGGCCCTGTAGTGCACCCCCAAACCCCCAACCTCCCATGCCACACCCCGGGGGGTGGGGGGGGAACACAACTATTTAATTTTAGAGAGGAGCCTGAGGGGCCCTCAAATTTACTGGCCTGCAGCAGCATGCATGATGGCACCTCATGATGTCCAGAGGATTGGAGACACCAAACAGTCCAGAGAGAGATCTCCTGCCCGAGTCTCCCTGCAGGGTGCTGTGCGGTAACTGCAGCAGCACTGTCCTGGCTGTCAACCTAGGGGCGTCTAGTTCACCTGCCCCAGGCATCATTAAAACAGCTTCATTTAGGGCCTCAATCAGCCACTCTGCCCCCACTGGGAAAGTCTCTTTCCATTGTCTATGATATGGGCAGCATAAGCAGCCACCCATATCGCGTTTGTCCCCTACAGAATTCCATTTCCTCGGGAGGCCTGCCCTGCGGTGGCGCACTCTGAGCCTTCGCTCCACCCAGTCTCTGCCCCTGGCTCCTCCTCCTGGCTTCAACATCAGAGAGCGGAAAGGGAGTCAGCCATAAGGAAAGCTAAGTTCAGCCCAGCGTGTCTCTGTCAGCTGCTCCACCTGGCCACACAAGGAGTTACAATGCCGGTGAGTTTGCGCCAGGCAGAGACTTGAAAGTGTAGCACTTTAAGGCAGCACTGCCAGCCAGGTGCCGCAGCAGTATCTGTCATGTCTCTCTCTAGTAGGAACTGCTGCTGCTGCTCTAATTGGGAGGTTGGGGAGTCTGGGAGGGGGGGCAACACCCCTGCAATGTGCACTGCGCCTGACCTGAACTGTTAAGCCTGTTTTGAACATGCATAGTGAACACAAATGGATTGAGAGGGCACCGTTCATGTTCAGCTTGAATACAGGTCTGATGTTACATCTAAACACAATGGGTGGCATGTTTGCATCCATCCACTTCCTGTCCCAAATCAACTGCCGGGTGCTCTACACACCATTTATTTTTCATTTGATAGACAGAAGGTTCCCCTGGCTTTGGCTGGCCAGGAGGTCCAGCCTGGTCTGGCTTAACTCCCAAAGCACTGTGCCTTCTTCAAGTGGTGGACTCCCCACCAAACAGCTGAACGTAGTCCTACTCTTAGGTTCCCACAGCTCAGCTGATATGTGCAGCAGAGAACTTGCCAGTAGGACAGAGGAGACTCCCGCAGTCCCCAGCTCCTCATGGCCCTAGCATCAGGTTGGGATTGCATCCATGAGACTTTCTGAGGCTGCACATGTGTATTAGAAACGGGTGGAAGAGAGGACCCAGATTAGCCCCAAGAAGGGCGGTATGTCTAAAGACAATAACATGGCAAACAGGGCACATCAAGGGTTTTTGTCAAGGAATGCTGTTATGTGTATCCATTGGCTGATTTTTCCTCAACTCTCAAGTTCCTCCTAAAAACCCTACCTCTTACATCAACTTTCCCTAACTCCTCACACCCATAAATTGCTCACTGATGTTTCTCTTACTGTCTTATACTTCAGGATCCTCAATATTCCCCTGTAACTAAGCACATGCACCGCAACTTCATGAATATATCTCCAACTCTCCCTATGTGCCCCTACCTTTGTCTCCCCTCGCTTGTCCATCAGTTTGTAAACCCCTCAGGGCAGGAACTCATCTCTAATCAATAGAGTTACCAGGTTTTAGAAAAAACCCCGCACACTCCCCACTACTACCCTGATTTCCATAAATATGTATAAATTAACATTCATTAACATAAATGAACTATTAACACAGGGCAACCACCCATTCCCCTGAAGCCCCTTTCAGCCTGATGCACAGCCCCCTTCCAATACCCACAAGTGGGACAGATACACATGCGCACTAGTGCTTGTTGCTCACCCACCCACCCACATGTGCTTGTTGCTCATATGCACTCTCACATGCACACACACATACAAATACACACGCTAGTGCTCTCTCCCTCCGACACACTTGCTCACATGCATACTAGTGTTTGATGCAACATAATGACATCCAATGAGTCAAAGATTTAAAGTAAGAGAGGGCTGCGTGTGGGAATGGCCATGAAACAAAGGCTGCTTTTACATGGACAGCACCCATGGCTTGGCTCTGCTTCACACCTGGGCGTTTGTCTAAAGGCAGGCTGCCTGATGTGCAGGCGGAGCAGAAGAGGAGAGGGCTGCTCCACTCCAGCCCTGCTAGTGGTGCTTTGGAACATCCCACAGAGCTGGGGCACCGGCCAGAGGCAGAGCTGTGGTCCATCTACTCAGACTGCTTCTGCAGCTCCGCTCCTGGGCGGGGCTTTCCCTGGGCAATGCCATAGAGCTGCAGGTGGCAGCCTAGAGTGGTGCTCACAGCTCTGTCCACAGCTCTATGGTGTGGGGCAGGGGGGAGCCACGCAGGTGGACTGTGGACCACAGAAAATACATGTTGCAGGGCTGAACTGGAACCATTGCATCCCTGCACCATGTATTTTTCATAAGTCTGCTCTTTTAAAGGGGAAGTATAGTAACCCTAACCACAGCAGCTGCCAGGTCTGTGTAAACCTGGCACGGGTGGGGCTGCATGTGGGGGATGTGGGGCTGGCCACCCCTGGGTCCCTTTAAATACACCCAAAGTCTACATAACTCAGACAGAAACCTAGGAGAAGCATGCTCAGGGCGTTTATACACGAGACAAAAAAGGCAGCTGATCCTTTGATCAGCCGCCTTTCTTGCCGCTCGTCTACTTGCTTGCCCTGCTTTTTAATCTGCGTCGGAGGGGGCAGGCGAGCCTGCCCCCTCTGACGCGGATTCCCGAAGTGCCGGCTTTACGCCGCACTTCCTGGCTCCGCGGCGAGTGCGCATGCGCAGAAGAGCGCGCATGCGCACTCACACTCTGCACCGTGTCTGAACATCAGACACGGCATGCAGAGGCTGCGCGGGGAGAAAAGCCGGCGTTTAGCGATCCCGCTTGTAAGCGGGATCGTTTATAAACGCCCTCAGTGCCCATTTCATGGCAAGGCCCTGTAATCCAGTTTCAGTTTCTCATTTCCTCCAAAGGACCTCACACAAAAAGTCACAGGAAAGGGGACATGGCTTCTCCCTTATTAAAAGTGGGGTAGACCTTGTTTTCCTGGTACTCACAGCTCTGGTGTCTTTGTCCAGAGTCTATTGGGGAGGATTACATGCAGCTGCAGGGCCTGAGCCCACCCACTATGACTCGGGGTGCAGTCTTCCACCCAAAAGTAAGGTTGCCACATTGGTCCCAAATATAGGCACAATAGAGACAATTGACTTTAATGGCAGATAACTGCACCATCAGTCTGCTTAACCAGAACTGCCTTAATAATGATGCACTAGTGGGGGATCTGCGCATGCGTCTGGGCTAGCGGCTGGAAGTCGCCTGGGCTCCGCACCCCCCAGCTCTAAAGCAGGCTGTAACTCAAGTCAAAAAAAGAAAAAAATACCCAAATAGTTTGGAGATGGCTGGGAGGAACAAACCTCGCCAGAAGCTGTCACAGACAAACGTCCTGGAAAGATTTTGCCATAAAAGTCAGGCCGCTGAACTGCTGCAAGTGAGAGAGGCAAGCAGGGAAGCAAAGAAAATGACGGCGGCGCCTGCAGCTGAGCGGGAACCTGAAACTGACCTGGTTTCTTCGGGCTCTGAAGGTGAGGAGAGAGAGGGCTCCGGAGCAAAAGGAAAAAGAGCAGGAATAGATAAATCCAGAGGGAGATCAGTGCAGGAGAACTCCCCAGAGCGGCATAACAACAGGCTTAAAACAGCTGGGATAAGGCAGGAGGGGGAGAGAGGCAGCGGGGGAAAAAGACTGACAGCAGAGGCAGAGCGGGAAAGTGAAATAGACCAGGCCCCTCCAAGTGCAAACGGGGAGGAAGGAGAGGAGACAGGCTCTTTGCAAAGGCTGCTCAGGCAGATGAAAGAGGAGTTAAAAGATGAGATGAGGCAAATAAAACAGGCAGTGGAAGCAGGCAACAGGAAGATGGAAGGGATAGCAAAACGAGTGGAGGCAGCTGAAGGGAGAATTTCTGAATTGGAGGATCACTCCCTCTCCACCCAGGAGCAGCTTGATAAATGTAAAGGTGAAACTGCTTTCTTGTTAGCAAAGTGTGAGGATCTGGAAAATCGCTCACGAAGAGGAAATTTGAGACTGAATGGAGTAAAGGAGACAGGGGGGATGGAAAAAATAAATGAGATAATATGGGCTATACTAAAAGAAAATTTCCCTGAAGAGGTTCACTTGCATGCTGTTCCAATCGAAAGGGCTCATAGAACAGGGCGCCCACCACAGAAAGATACAGATCCCCCCCGCCCTATACTGGTCAAATTCCTGAACTACAACACCAAAGAAGAAATTCTAAGGGCAGCCAGAGCCAAGAAAAAATTGTATTTCCAGCAACAGAATATAAGAATATTCCCTGATTTTGCGGCGGAGACGGTAAGAAAAAGAATGAGATGGGGAAAATACTTTGGAGAGTTGATTGAAAGGAACCTTAGACCCAGGCTGATATTTCCTGCTAAAATGCTGATTTTTGAAAATGGAAAGAAGAAAATTTTTGAAGCAACAGAGGACTTAGAAATATTTCTTGCAGCTCAGTCAGGGAGACCTAGAGCAAGAGAGCAAAGCTGAAATTTGCCCTAGAGAATGCACAGAACTGCTCAGCATTCAAGCTGGTGGAAAGATTGCAAAGCAAGTGGGTTTATTAGTGGATGTAGAAAACAGTTAAGAATGTTTAAAGTTGATGATCAAGGGGATGAAATGATAACTTGATAAAAGAATGTTTGACTTGTTTTCTGGTTTACCTTGCTGATTTGTACAGATCTTATGGCAAAAAGGAAAAAAAAGTGGGTGGAAAATAGGCAAAGAAGGTGGAGTTACATACTGTTGCTGAAAACACCTATGAATGCCCACAATCTTTGGTTAAAGGGGTAAAATGATAATTGTTTGAAAGATATTGGGTGGTTTGCTAATTGTTGAAGAGATTTAAATATCTGAATATTAATTAAGAGCTGGGGGGTGATGGGAGGAAGGGCACACGGTGGATTATCCTTTTTAGTCCGGGTGGTTGTACTTCCAGAGGATCCCTGTGGGGAGGAAGGGGAGAAGGAGAGGTGAGCGAAGTAGCTCATGGGGGAGAAGAGAAGTTTAACGGGAGGGGGTAGGGGATGGGATAAAGGGGGGAGGAAGGAAAGAGGTGAAGTCTTATTTGGGAAGGAGGAAAGAAAGCAAAACGGAAAACAGTCTCTTAGGCAAAAAACTTATAAGGATAAGAGAGAGCTAGCTATAAAAAAGCAGACAATTAAGTATTTCTGGAGCACCAAAAACTCAGTCAATCGAGATGTCAGAGGATTAACCATCCTCAAAAAATTTGCCAGATTAAAAGATGACTGACACCAAAACAGTCACTCTGAATGTCAGAGGCCTAAATTCCCCTCAGAAAAGAAAGAGGGTCAGGGATTTTGTGGAGGAACAGGGGGCGGATATATTTTTTCTGCAGGAGACACACTTAATAGCAAAGGATGTCCCTAGATTTATGACAGCCAGAATAGGAGGTTTATGGGCCTCCTGCTCTAAAAGGAAAAAAGCAGGGGTTATCATAGGATTTACCAAGAAGAAAAGTTTTATACTAGAAAAGAGCATAAAGGACAAAGAGGGAAGATTTCTGTGTTTGGTGGGTAATCTGAATGGATGGCAAGTGACATTAGCAAACGTATACGCTCCCAATGCTGGTAGGGTGAAATTCTTCAAAGATTGCTTCGAGAAAATTGCTCAGGTGTCCAAGGGTTCAGTAATAATACAAGGTGACTTCAATACCACCCTCACTGACTTGGATCATTCCAGGTTAGGAGGGACGAAGGGGGAACAGAGGGAATTAAATAGGATGCTAGAGCAATTTGGATGGATTGATATTTGGAGGCACCTAAATGGAAAGGAGAGGGATTATACTTTCTTTTCCGCCATACACAACACTTACACACGTATTGACCATGTCTTGATAAATAAAATGGAGGCACACAGAGGAAACAGATGTATAATTGTACCGGTGGTGATGACTGATCATAGTGCTGTAGTTACCACGTTTAAAGAGCAAGGAAAACAACGACAAAGGATTAGTATCTGGCAATTAAATAGAAGCTTGCTTAGAGTTAGGGAGAATAAGGATCAGCTGAGAAAAAGCCTGTTAGAATTTTTTGACCATAATGTGGGTACAGTTAACTCTCCGGCAACATTATGGGAAGCTGCAAAAGCCGTAATTAGAGGTAATATAATCGCCTTAAATGCCAAAATAATAAAGGATAAAAGACAGCAGAAAAAGGAGGCATACGCGGAGCTACAAAAATTGGAGGCCTTAAACAAGATTAGGTCTAATAAAGCCCTAAGACGGAAAATAATCAAAAGTAGAGAAACTATAAATGCAATAGAACTTGAGAAAACCAAGATTCAACTCAGGAAAATAAGATTCCATTTTTATGAACATAACAATCGGGCGGGGAGAACTCTGGCTAACCTGGTAAAGAAAAAACAAAGAAAAGCACATATATCTAGAGTCATAGATAAGCGGGGGAATTACTGCACAGAGCCACAAGATATTAAAGGGGCCTTTCTTGATTTTTACAAAAATGTATATACTTCTACCAACCCGAAAGATCCAGAGATATTTTCATTTCTGGAGGGGATACAAATTCCCAAAGTGAACATAGGGCAATTGGCTTTCTTGAATGCAGACATCTCACCAAAAGAAGTGCAGGAGGCAATAATAGCGTCAAAAAATAATAAGGCGGCAGGACCAGATGGGTTTCCAAACGAGTTCTACAAGGCATTTCAGGATATCCTTGCGCCTCATTTAACGGCAGTGTTTAATAATATACTAGTGGAGAATGAAATGCCGCAGGATTTTTATAATGCCATTATAACAGTAATCCCTAAGCCAGGAAGAGATTTGGACTGTTGCGGGAGCTATAGACCGATATCTCTGTTGAACTGTGATTATAAGATTTTTGCAAAAATTTTGGCAGATAGGTTAAAATCAATAAGTGAGGAAATAATACATAGAAACCAGACTGGCTTCATACCTGGCAGACAGGGCAGAGATAATATAAGGAAAGCAATCAATATAATATTCGCACTGAACAAGCAAAAAATCCCAGCCATGGTCATCTCCGCTGATGCGGAGAAGGCCTTTGATTTTATTGAACCAAAGTGTCTATTCAGAGTGTTAGAGAAGATGGACGTGATGGGGAATTTTCTGAAGTGGCTCCTGGCAATATATAAGAATCCAAAATCTAGGATTTCAATAAATGGCGAGCTCACAGAGCCATTCATTTTACAAAGAGGGACGCGGCAAGGATGTCCCCTTTCTCCCTTGCTCTTCAACCTGGTCCTAGAGGTCCTAGCATCGGCGATTAGGCAAAATGGAAAAATAAAGGGTGTTAAAATAGGAGCCATTGAAAGCAAATTATCTCTGTATGCAGATGATCTTTTGCTGTACATAACGGAGCCAGAGGATTCTCTACCAGAATTAATAAAGGTAATGGAAACCTTTGGAAGCATTTCAGGTTATTCAGTAAACAGAGACAAGTCCTTTGCTTTAGCCTTTGGCTATGGGAAGGAACAGGATAAGCGGCTAAAAGAAATGTCACCCTTCCCAATAACAAACTCAGGGTTAAAATATCTGGGGGTGGTACTCACAAAAAACACTAAGGACCTTTACACAGTAAATTTTCTCCCGCTGATAAAAAAACTAAGGGAAGAAATACAACCGTGGCGCAAACTGACGGTATCATGGCTAGGCAGAATAAACATGTATAAAATGATGGTGCTACCTAAGCTGCTGCATAAGCTCATGGCAATACCGATTGCACTACCAGAGGCCTTCTTCAGACTAAATGAGGATCTGTTAAAAGATTTGGTGTGGAATGGCAGAAAGCCACGAATTAGGAAAGATTCATTAATGCAAGTAAAGGAAAAAGGGGGACTAAATGTACCTAACCTAAAATTATATCACAGAGCAGCAATTACATTGGGGATTTATGGCTGGTATCAGGAGTTCAACGCACCCGAATGGGTGAGGTTAGAGAAAGAACTGACACAGGCAAAAGAATTAAAAGAACTCCTAGTCGATCAAGGGAAAATGTCGGCGGAAATCAGAAGTGAGCATCCATTCGCAGGAATATTGTGTAGGAACTGGCACATACTGAGGAGGAAAATGGGGTTAGAAGGTGATTACTCCCCCTTCACCCCAATAGACTCTATAATGGCCAGGAAAAGAGGTATAGCACCGGGGCTCAGGGAATCATTAAGGAAAAAGGGGATAGTAAGAATGGGGCAACTATTTACAAGAGGGAACTTTCTATCCATAGACAAAATAGAAGAAATAACACAAGACAGAGTAGATATTTTCCAGTACTTACAAATAAAAGGTCTAGCTAATGCCCCCCAAAATAAAGAGAAATTTAACAGGGAACCACTTAAGTTGGAAACGCAGATATTCAACAAAAATAAATCCTCAGGAAGATTGGGAAAGTTATACAAATCAATAAAGGAACTATACTATAAGGCACCAGTAAAGTATATGGAGGATTGGAGGAACGATTCAAACCTATCCCTAGGGCCGGAACAGGAAAGGGAGATATGGCACCATATGAATAGGTGTGCTGCTTCCTTAGAAATCAGAGAAGTTCAGCTTAAACTATCAATAAGGTATTATCTGACCCCGGTGAGGTTGAAATTCTCTTGTATATCTGAGAAAGGGATATGTTGGAGGGGATGCGGCGAAATAGGCACTTATAAACATTGTTGGTGGGACTGTCCGAAAGTATGTATATTTTGGTGCAAAGTATGGAAATTAATCAACAAAATAGCAGGGGAAGTGGTCCCTCACAAAATGGAATTAGCTCTGTTGGGTCTTTATCCAAAAACAAAAAACATGCTCAGGTGTCAGAATTCCTGCAAAATAATATGTCTTGCAGCAATAGCAGTGATTGCCAAGCACTGGAAGGGGGTGGAGGACTTGTCAATGGAAGAGTTGTATCGAAAAATATGGTTCATGTACACTATGGAAAGATTGCATGCTGATCTCCATGATGAAATGAGTACCTTCGAACAGACTTGGACACCAGTGATAAGGGCTCTGGACTAAAAAAGTATGAAACAAGAAGCTGAATATTAGCGGCTCCTAAGGACAGGAAAGTAAAGAGACTTGATTTTGAATTCTGTTACAGAAACTCAACGGGAACTTTCTCTTCTCCTCTCCCAAGACTTCTATTAAAGTATTGTTGTTAATATTAAATGTAGAGCTAAAGACCAAATAGACAATCACTATGTATTGCAGAGATGGATTGTAGATGGTCAATGTTTGTTCTATTGTAAATGATGTAAAAACAATAAAAAAATATAAAAAAATAATAAAAAAAAATAATAAAAATAATAATAATAATGATGCACTAGCAAACCGGTGTGGTCCTCCAACAACAACCCAGGGCTACAGTACCACAAATGGGGGAGAGGGGCAGGGGGAAAAACATGCATGGGGCGTGTGGTTGTCCCAAGTAAGATATGAGGAATTGTTGTGGAGGGGGACTTCTTGTGTGTGAGAGGCATGAGAGTGGGAAAGAAGTTAGATTTTAGGGGTATTTTCAATCAAAGTTTTAATGCTTTTTATGTGTGACTTAGGGGAGGAGGAGGGTTATGGAATGTGAGAGAGAATGCCACTTACATTTTAAGCCACCCCAAGTTCTTTTTGGAGAAGGCTGGCATAGAAATGTAAAGTAAGTAAGATAATAATAATAAAATAACAAACCAGCATGGCCCTATAATAAGAAACCAGAAGCAGAGCGTATTCACAACAAAGGAAAATAATTTATTCTTCGTCTGGTTTCCTAGGGAAGGAAGGTTTATGCTAGAGGTGGGCAAATGGTGGCTCGGGAGCCACATGCGGTTCTTGGGCACCTGTGCTGCGGGTATCGCCAGAAGTGGCTGCCTGGGGGCACATTCATGAGGCTCCCTCAAGACCAGAAGTTGAGGTGTCATTTCAGCCACCGGAGCCTCATGTGGGCTGTGGTAGCAGGGAGAGTGTGCCCTGTACTATTATTGCTGCTGCCTGAAGCCACCAGACTGCCTGGGAGCCAGAGCTTCGATGTCAGGAAGTGGGGACTTTGGGGGGTAGCCATGATGCCCCATCCCCAGGATTGGGGGAAGCTGCTCAGGGCGCTCACCCCTGTGGCCACCAGTTACCAGCTCTACCCAGTGTCACATCAGATGGACTGGTGGTGTCCCTGGGCCACGGTCTACCTGCATGGTAATCTCCCTGCACCATAAAATTGCGTGCACTCACCCAACACTCGAGGGTGGTTTGCCTGTGACTCCATGGTGCTGAATGCAGCAACGGATGGATGGGCACAGAGGTGCATCATGGGTTCCCCCAACAGACAGGCAGCAGTGCCACGTTTGGCCTCTGTTCTGGGTTTGGCCAGCCTGCTCCACATGGTGTGCTCCAGGATCTTGCAGAGCATGCCTTGCTGGGTTGCTCCAGAGCTGTCCCAGCATGCTCCGGATTACAAATCTGGCAGGTGTCTGTGACCGCCCCCTATACATGTCAGAGCCACTGGGCTATGTTCCCTAGTAGCTAGGAGGGTGAATGCCTCTTTTCTCCCCAGCGTGACTCTTTGGCCATTTTTAGATGTGCGCGGCGGTGCCCGCGCTTGTTTTCCAAAAGACCCGGCATCCCAATTTACATGTGATGCCGCCGCCGAATACGCGCATGCGATGCGCATTCATTTACGGCCGCGTATGACTGGCCTCGATCGCCGACCCGGTCAGTTCGCGGCTGGAAATGGATGTGCATCACCCGCGCATGTGTGTAGTCGGTGTCGTCGTCACGTGTAAATCGGGATGCCGGGTCTTTTGGAAAACAAGCGCGGGTGCCGCCGCGCACGTCTAAAAACGGCCTTTGAGGACACAGGGATATGGACCCTGGCCTCCCATTGAGTCTTAGCACACCAGGCTCCTGGGCCTGTTTCTACTAGCTTCCCCACACCTTTCACCCGCAGTGCCCCTGTTAAAGTGTCCCTGGGAGACCCTGTTCCTGCACAGGACTCCCAGCTCACAGTTTGTTGCCCCAGTTGGGGTTTGCAGAGTTCCCTCCCAGTTCTCCCCTCCAGGACTCCGCTGCTTTAGACAGGCTGGAGTCACTGCATGTAGGGTCACCATCCGAGAGCAGATCCTGGCCCTGCTCCCACTTCTCCAGTGTCTTGCCCTGTCTCCTGGGGCCTTTTTAAGGGCTACGCCTGCCCCTCGCCTCCAGCTATGATGTGCTTGGCTGGGGCTGGGTTTGGCGCACCCTGATGATGTCAGGGAGACAGCCGGGACGGAGATCCTATTGCAGTGGGCCTCTGGGGAAGATATCTTTCACCATGGGGAGCTGCAGGGTGAGTCTGTATGGCTCCACTGGGCTTCCTCCCCTGGGGCCAGGGGAAAGCCATCACACCCACCCACCAACGAGACGAGGCTTCGGGGCCAAACAGGAACATGAGCGTTGGCAGCCTGCCAGGAGAAGAAATCAGCATTAACATGATGCTGTACTGACCTGTGTTGGATATCGAAGACAAACAGCTGCAAGGTGAGGTACCAGCGCATAAGGCGCAGGTTAGTGTCTTTCATGGATGTTAACCATTGCAAAAGAACATGATCGGTAATAAGAAGAAAGTGTGGGCCAGATAAATAATATAGAAGGGATACCACTGCCCATTGAATAGAGAACGCTTCCTTCTCTTAGGCAGCATATGCTTGTTTTCTGCAGTCTAGCTTGCGACTGATGTAAACTATTGGATGTTCCTCCCCGTCTATAACCTGAGACAGCACGGCACCCAACCCCACGTCTGAGGAGTCTGCCACAAAAAGGGACAAGAGAAGTCAGGGTTGTACAAGACAGGACTTGGCATAATCATCATTTTAACATGTCTAAGGACATTGTCATGGCTGGGGTCCACTGAACAGCCATGGGCTTGTGTTTTCCTCTGGCGTCTGTGAGCAGGGCTGTGAGTGGTGAAATGTGAAACGTGCCATTGGTAGTAGCTGGCTAATCCAGGAAACTATTGAACTTGTATTTTGATTTTCGTCCGAGTCCAGTCCCTCATAGCTTGTATCTTATTCCAGATGGGACAAACTTGTCCATTGCCCACCACATAGCCCCTTAGTGTTTTGTTGGAGTCCGTCTAAATTCTCCCTCACCATGATGTTATGGATGGAGTATTTTCTTGGAGAACAGACCAGTACCTCAGTGGTCAGAGCCTCAGGTATCTGGGTCTTGTGTTCCTTCCATTCCTTGAGGAGGCTGACATTATTAATTATTATTATTAACAAACATTTATATAGCGCCAGCAGTGTACCTGGCACTTTACAAAGTAATAAAATAGACACGGTCCCTGCCCCTAGGGCTTACAATCTGAGAGACA
>QEPC01001877.1:1009626-1106060 GCA_003113815.1 Sphenodon punctatus | reverse complement strand
AATTAATAGTGTGGGCCAGGTGCCGCAGGCTTGGAAAACAGCGATAATAGTTCCAATATTCAAGAAGGGGGATAGGCTTGATACAAAAAATTATCATCCCATTAGCCTGCTTCCTATTATTTCTAAACTATACTCTAGGACCCTATTAAATAAATTACAGTTTTGGGTTAGCCAAAATCAGATTATAGCACCAGAACAAATAGGGTTCCTGCCAAATAAGAGTACAGTGGATCATTGTTTTCTGCTAGCCCATCTTGTAGAGAAGTATAAAGCAAGGGGAGTGGATCTTTTTGCTGTTTTTGTGGACTTTTCATCTGCATTTGACCTAATTAACCGAGAAAAACTATGGGAAAACTGACTAGGTTAGATATAGATGGAAGACTCTTGATGTTAATTAGATCACTGTATACCGGCACAGGTGTGAGGGTTCGCCTCAATAACTTGGGCTCCCTTTCTAATGAGATCAAGGCCACGAGGGGGGTTAGGCAAGGGTGCCTTTTGGCGCCTTTGCTATTCAACCTCTATGTAAATTATCTAATAGTGAACCTGCGGGATGTTGGGGAGTATATGGCCCCCAAGTTAGGGTGGCGGAGAATATCCCTTATAATGTATGCCGATGATACAGTTTTGTTGTCCACCTCAGGGCTGGGCTTAAGACGCTTGCTAAAAGACTTCTCTAGGGAATGCAATCTGCAGAATTTAAATATTAACCACAAGAAAACAAAAGTTCTGGTGTTTAAACAGAAGTTTAAGAAGGAAGTTTGGTATATAAATTCAATACCAATTGAGCAGGTTAAATACTTCAGTTATCTGGGAATAGTATTTTCATATAATAGTTCCTGGATACCACATATTCAATCACTGAAGAAAAGTACAATGGGACCAGTTGCAGCGATAAATAATTTTTTTGTAACAAAAGGGGGGCAGAGGTTTGAACCAGCGTTAAAAGTCTTCAAAGCAAAGATTATCGCTAAATTAAGGTATGGGGTTTTGTTATGGGGTCATGCTGCCAACATGTTAAAAATTTTGGAGCCAGTTTTTCATAATTTCCTGAGAAAATTAATTCAGGTTCCCAATTCAACCCCGGCAGTTCTTCTAAGGCTTGAGCTAGGGGTGTCCTCCCTAGAATCTTATCTTTTGGAAACTGCCCTGGTGAATGTGTTAAAAATTAGTGGTATGCCGGATAATGATCTTGCGGGAATTTGTTTGCGTGAAAAAATGAATTCTGGCTCCCGTGGGTCTCTTTGGTGGGAAAAGATTAAAAGTAGTTTTGACAAACTCGGTTTGCCCTACAGCTTCCTGAAGGGCTTCCCATTCAAAGTGGCGAAGTCACTTGTGAAAGCCAGGATAAAGGACATTGATGGGTAAACCTCCAGGGCCTTAGTGCCCTCAATAAAATCATCCCCCTGGTACAAGTATTTGATTCCAGATGGTGAGGGGGCGAGTTATATTAAGGATGACTTGCCTTTTCGGCATAAGAGGGCATTATTTGCACTACGTATACAGATCATGCCTTCGGCAGTACGTGAGGGGAGGTTCCGGGGGGTCCCGTTTGTGGACAGGATCTGCCCGTGCTGTTCCTTAGGCATTGAGGAACTCGCCCATTACCTTTTAGAATGCCCTTTGTATTCTCATTTACGAGTTAGACTGTGGGGTTGGATGAAATTGCCCCTGAATATACCTATTGAGGAAAGAATTAAATGCTTGTTGGATAATAGAAATCCCCAGCTTCTAAAAGTTCTAGCCCGCTTTGCCTATATTATGGAAATTACTAGGAAAAGGAAATTGGCCTTGATAGAGCAAGCCCGGGCTGATTTGAATATGAAAAGTGAACTTTGATTCCTGACTATTGTTCCAGGATGATGGGTGAGATGTGTTATGTATAAGTTTTGTATTTGAATTTAAGTTTTATTATAGGATTGTATTTAAATAATATGCTTTATCCTGTGTTGTGATGTCGGTTTTTATATATTTTGTGTTGTTCATTTGACAATTTGTCATGGCCTAATGGCCAGTACAATAAAGTTTGATTTGATTTGATTCGATACATACTGCACTACACTGTCCGGACTGGACCTCTGTTCTTCCCATTCTTCTCTCATTAAGTCCAAGAGGCCTCTAGGCCATTGACCATATAATAATTGGAAGGGCGAGAAGCCTAGGGAAGCCTGAGGGACTTCCCAATAGGCAAACATTAACTAGGGCAGCAACAAGTGCCATATGTGAGGTTCCTCCCTTATGAACTTATGTAACATGTTCTTTGAGGTCTGGTTAAATCTCTCCACCAGACTGTTTGCGGATGGTAGACAGACGTCTTAATTGTATGCACCTGCAGAAGCTTGCATAATTGCTTCCTAACCTTGCTCATAAAGTTAGCGCCCTGGTCAGTTAAGACTGTTTGGGGAAGTCCTACCTGGGTGAACAATCTCCATAACTCCCAGACAACTATCAGTGCCATAATAGACTTCAACGCTATCACCTCAGGATACCTAGTGGCATAATCTACTGCCACTAAAATATATCTGTGCCCTGCAGCAGATCTCTCTACCGGCCATATAATATCGACTCCCAGCTATGCAAAGGTAGTGCCCACTGGGGCCAAAGGGATGAGAGGAACCGGGGCAACCTTTCTTTTCGTCATTAACTGGCATTCCGGGCAGGAAGCACAGTACCGCCATACTACTTCCTGGGCAAAACACCAGTAGGGGACGCTATATAGCTGAGCCACCCACCTCACTGTGTTTCTCCAAATCTCTGGCTAGGGGTTCCCACAGCTGGCAAACCCCCCAAAACACTTGATATTCCGCTGTCACCACCCGAGTGTTTCCCAGCGGGCATTCACACCACTCAGGAAATGTGAACCCCCAAAAGGCATAGGCCTTACAGCTTCCCAAAAGCACTCCCCTTTCCTGGCACTATGCTCTTGGGATTTCCTCCTCTGCATTGGAGGCAGATCCCCAGAGCCACCCACAGGAGGCTTCCCTTGGTTCGAAAGCTGTTGGCTTCTAGTCCAATAGGTAGATCTCCCCCTCTTTAGTAGCTTGGCTTGGTTACCTGGCCTTAGGAGACGTATAATGCTCAGCCAATAACACACACACCCAGCAGGGTAAAAAGAAAACTTAGACTTTACTGGTACATATAAAAAGGAATAAAAGCATAGAACTAGGGATTGATAACCCTTTGAGCAAAGCAAGTCTGGTTTGGGGGAATGGTACCCCATTTGGAACGCACCTCTCTAGTACAGTATCTTGAGTAGCAGGCAGGGAGGCAGGCAAGCAATTACTCACGCAGGGTTAGTCCTCCTTGTCTGATCTCCATAGGTGATGGTTTCCCTATGGGGTCTAAGTCCTTGTGCTGGCTAGGCCAGTGTTACAGATTTCACAGTCCCAACACACACTCCATCAGTCCCTGAGAAGAGCGACAAAATGGAGAGGATCTGAGGTTTTTAAAACTCCCTTCCCCCTTCCTGTGATTTGTCCAGGTAGGTCACCTGGCCCAAGTACAAATTCCAGCTGACCCATCCAGGCCAATCAGATTCCTATTTCCTGCTGGCTGTAGGAGATCCCAGAGGAATTCCTGGAATGTGGGATCCTGAACATGTGTTCATTTAGAAGCCTAGTTAAAGTTACAGCCTGCCTTGCAGTTTCAGGTGGGCATCTGTGCCAGTGCCAGTGGCATTTTGCCACACTTCCTCAATGCCAGGCCAATAGAATCGTTGTGCTCAGTGCTCATATGTCTTCTCTGCCCCTAACTGACCTGCACATGGAACCTCGTGTGCTACTCTCAGTAAGTCCTGTCTGGCAACCTGAGGGTCTATTAGCTGATGTCGGTCTCTCCCTGACATAGGGACTTTCTTGTCCCTATAAAGCTTATTTCTTAATTCGAAATAACGGTACCTCAGGGGATAGATCTCTAACTATGCCGTTCACCACAGCTACTTGCTCATAAGCATGGCATAAAGAGGGCTCCTCTGTCTGGGCCCGAATAAAATCAAGGCCTCTTATTTCCCAGGGGCTTGTCTGGAGTTTATTTATTTATTTATTTATTTATTTAATTAATTAATTAATTAATTAATTAATTAAATCAATTTTTATCCCGCCCCTCGTGAAAACAGCTCGGGGCAGCTAACAATTTTAAAACATAAAAATACAATAATATAAAAATTTTAAAACAATCCTAATAATATTAAAACAGAGTTAGGCACAAAAAACAATAAATAAGGGTAGAGGGAGATTAAAACCCCCTAACCCACCCCCCACCCCTCTCCAAAGGCCTAGGCGAACAGCCAGGTTTTACAAACTCACTGGAATGTTAAAAGTTCTTCAACCTCATCATCTTCAGAGGGTTCGTCTGAAGGAGGGTGACCTGGATTCACCTCTTCTTCCATCAGGCCCTCCAGGTGTCAAAAGAAGGAGCCCAGTGGGTCCCAGTCCCTACCTAACACCACTGGATGTACGTGCTCCGGGACTACCCCCACCCATCGGTGTCCAGTATGGCCATCCATTGTGATACGGACTAAACAGGTAAGGTAGGCCCTAACCTTCCCATGGATGCATCTCAACATTATGCTGTCACGGGGAGGGGGTGATTTAGGGTAAGGATTCCAAAGGAGATTAACACTCGCCCACAAACTCTCTCCTATGTTCCCCGGGGGGGGGGGGGNCTTCCTGGGAATGCTCACAGGTGTACGTTGCCCATCAGGATAATAGTTTGGCCCTTGAAATCCACAAGGGATTAGGCCTATCTCATCATAGGGCGCCGGATCACCTGTGCTGTGCATTCCTCCTCTCCTACCTCCCACCTTGCAAGCACACCTCAGATAATCCACAGGAAAAGGGAAGGAAGTGCACAATGTGGGGGGTCCAGGGAAAGGGTCCCAGGCACAGGGGGATGGGTGGAGCCCAATCCTCACAGGAGGGGAAGAGGGCAGGGGACCCCAAGGAGGGGAAGGCTGACTCACTCCCTCTCTGCCCCAGCAATCCACACGTAAATCAAACTTACCCGTACAGGAGAGGAAAAAGGGAGGCAGGTTCACACTCGCTCAACCACTCACCCACCGAAGCACTCCGCACAGACGTTCCAGGAAAAGGGAAGGGGGACAAGCAAGCTCGGAATACACTAGCTCGAAGCTCTCCTTCTCAATCACAGGGGGGGCCAGTCTAACAGATCACCAGCGCTGTGTTCCAGGCAGTGCCGGCGTTTAAAGCAAAGGCCACGCCTCCCTGACATGCCTGAAGCTGCACTGAGTGGCGGCGTGCTGGAAGCCCTGCCCCTGCGCTCTGTGTAGCGTCCAGGAGTGGAGGAGTTTGTTGGGGCTGTTGCTGGGCAGCCGTGACTTCCGGGTTTGTCTGGGTGGGTGGAGTTTGTTGCCCGTGTGCCGAGTCTGCTGCCGGGCGCTCCTGTCGCGGAGCTCGTTGCTGGAGCCGCCGGGGGCATGGCAAGGTCTGGGGACGGATCCTGGCAGTACCCCCCCCCCCGCGAGCCCCCTGCCCAAGAAGGTCCAGGCTTCTCAGGGTGCCGGCGATGAAAGAGGCGAGTTAGACGGGGTGCGGATACGCGAGTGGCCGGTTCCCATGAGCGGTCCTTGGGGCCGTATCCCACCCAGTCTAATAAATAATGTAGACGCCCTCGAAGGTACCTTGAGTTCAAAATGGCGCAAACCTCATAGTCAGCGTCGGTAGAAGGTTCCATCATTTCTAGGGACAGGGGTGTGGATGGTTTCACTGGCGTTGGAGCCTTTTTCAGGAGGGAGACATGCACCGTAGGGTGTATCCTGAGTCAAGGGGGGAGTTGAAGTCGGAACGTCACTTCATTGATTTGTTGCTGAATTGGAAAGGGCCCGATAAAACGGTTATCCAGTTTACGTGAGGGTCGTGTGGAGGGATAATGACGGTGAACTAGCCAAACATAATCCCCAGGCTGAAGGGGTTCGGCTGTTCGGTGGTGATGATCCGCATATTGTTTGTATCGTTGGTGAGAGGCGATTAAAGTGGTTTTGGCCTGATGTTGGACTTGATGTAGGTGTTGGAGAAGGCTTCCAGCGGCAGGGACTCGTATTGTTGTAAGGTCAGGAGTGCAATTCTGCGGATGGTAACCATACGAAACATAAAAGGGAGAGTTTCCAATGGAAGCATTTGGTGCATTGTTATGTGCAAACTCTGCGAACGGAAGCCAAGTATACCAGTCGTCTTGAAGATAGTTTATGTAACAACGCAGATAATGTTCAAAATCTTGGTTAACATGCTCCACTTGGCCATTGGCCTGTGGATGGTAAGCGGTGGTGGGGCTTAATTGTACTTGCAAGGCCTTAAAAAATGCTCGCCAGAAATGGGAAACAAACTGGGATCTTCTATCACTGATAATTTCCCGTGGCCATCCATGCAGTCGTACCACATGGCGAATGAATAGCAGGGCGGTCCACTGTGCAGTGGGGAGCTTTTTGCAGGTGATAAAGTGGGCCATCTTTGTAAAGTGGTCAACCACCACGCATATCGTGGTGTATCCTTGAGACGGGGGAAGGTCCACTATGAGGTCTATACCGACCCGCTGCCATGGACCTTGTGGGGGTTCGGTAATTTGTAGTAACCCCTGAGGGGCTTGCCTTGGGACTTTTGTGTGGGCACACACGGTGCAGTTATTCACATATTGACGAACGTCTTGAGTGAGTGTTGGCCACCAGAAAGAGCGGTGGATTAGCTGCAGTGTTCGGTCGCGACCTAGATGGCCCGCTAAGGGGGTATCATGATGAGCCCAGAGAATCTGGGCTTGGCAGGAAGGGGGGACAACTATGTCGTCGTACCAGCCCTTGGTCTATTATATATGGAGTCAGTAGTAGGCAATAGTTCTTGCCTTGTGGCACGTGTTAATTGTTCCGAGGTTATCTGAGTCATGGCGAAGACCTTGGCTTCAAGAATTGCCCCTCTTGGGGGTTTACCTTCATTTGTGGTTTCATGGTATCGGGATAGAGCATCAGCAAGAGTGTTGAGTTTCCCTGGGCGATATCGGATGACAAAGGAAAAGCGGGCGAAAAATAAAGCCCATCGAGCATGTCTAGCATTTGTAATGTGGGCAGTCTGTAGGAAGGTCAGATTCTTGTGGTCCATTACAACAGTAACCGGGTATCGAGCTCCTTCTAGATAATGTCGCCACGTTTCAAAAGCCGCCTTAATGGCCAACAGTTCTCGGTCTAGAATAGTATAATTTTGCTCGGCAGGGGTAAGCTGCCGGGAATAATAGGCGCAGGGTAATCCTGGTTCTTCTGGGTTAGGGGGTTGTAATAATACTGCCCCTACAGCCCGATTGGAAGCATCAGCCTCTACTTGGAAGGGCTTGTTGAAATCGGGGTGCCGGAGCAAGGGGGCGGACATAAAGGCTTGCTTCAAACAGGTGAAGCTGCGTTGTTGCTCCGAACCCCATACGAACTCCTGATGTTTCTTTAAGAACCGCGTTAACGGGGTAGTTAATTCGGCATAGTGTGGAATGTATTGGCAGTAATAATTAACGCTTCCTAAAAACCTCTGGAGAGGTTTTACCGCCTTGGGTGGAGGCCAACAGCGGATAGCTTCCACCTTACCTGGATCCATTTTGACCCCTGTTGAGGAGATAATGAGTCCCAAGAAGTCCACTGAGGTAAGGTGGAAAGCGCATTTTTCTAATTTGCAGAACAGCTTGTGGGTGCAAAGCCATTGGAGGATGCGCTGAACATGGAGGACATGCTGTTCCAGCGTGGTTGAATAAATTAAAATATCATCAAGGTATGCGATCATAAAAATATCCAGAAGATCTCGAAAAATGTCATTAATAAAATGTTGGAAAGCATTGGCTAGGCCGAATGGCATTACTAGATATTCAAAATGTCCATAGCGTGTGTGGAAGGCCGTCTTCCACTCGTCCCCCTGGCGCACTCGGAGGAGGTTATATGCTCCTCGAAGGTTAAGTTTGGTAAAGACCCGAGCCCCCTGCAGACGGTTGAGCAACTCCGGAATTAACGGAAGGGGGTATCAGTTCTTGACCGTCACGCCGTTGAGACTCCGATAGTCCACGCAGGGCCGAAGCCCTCCATCTTTCTTTGGCACAAAGAATATTGGAGCCCCCGCAGGGGAACAAGAGTGTCGAATGAAACCGTTGTGTAGGGCCTCATCGAGGTAGTGACGAAGGGTTTCTAGTTCTGGTACAGACAGGGCATAGATCCACCCGAATGGAGGTTCTGCTCCTGGCTGCAAATCAATAGGGCAATCATAAGGCCAGTGTGGCGGTAGTGTGGAGGTGGATTGTTCCTCAAACACGTCTCGGTATGCTTGCAACTCGGAGGGAAGAGCTGCAACCGCTCGATCTGCAGGGGTTGGAGCTGTAGCTGGTAGAAGTTGGGTTGGGGGAGCCTGGAGACACTGGAGCTGACAATACTCGGAGTTCAGTTGAAGTTGGTTCTGGGCCCACCCTATTCGGGGGGGTCATGTTTTCATAGCCAGGGGAATCCCAAAACCACAGGGAACAAGGGGGTACATCCCACATCGAAAGCTAAAAGCTCCTGGTGGGCACCAATAGCACATAGTAAAGGCTTGGTCTGGACTGTGATGGGTCCCAAAACCAGGGGGGACCCATCAATAGTGTGTACCAGTTCAGGCAGGAGTTTAGGGTCAGTAGAGATTCCATACATGGCCACTAGGGTCATGTCCATAAAGTTACTAGAAGCCCCAGAGTCAAGGCGGGCCCAGACTATAAGAGAATGCCGGGATGACAGTAAAATAATCAGGGGTACCCGGAAGTGGGAACTCTTTACAGGTAATGTCAGGGAATTGAACGTTACGGCCGGGGAGTTTCCTGGGTACCTCGGCCGAAGGCGTTTCCCAATTGCCTTGGCTGCCCAGCTAGGGCTGGGCAGGAATTGATGAAGTGGGTCAGGTCACCACAATAAAAGCATGCCCGAGATTTCTGTCATCTCTCTCTTCTTGAGTCAGCGGCCCTCGGGCTGCTCCCAATTGCATGGGTTCTACGTCCCCCATTTTGGGGGCTTCTCCTCCTGATGTTACCCCAAAAGGAGGCCGAGGGAGAAAGGGGCGATCCCCCTGTCATCGCTCCTGTCGTCTTTCCACCAAGCATTCCACAATTTGCAAGGTCAAGGTAGCAAGTTGTCCCCATGAATCTGGCAGGGGTGTGAAGGCTAGCTGGTCCTTCAGGTCCTCATTTAGCCCTCGTCGGAACAGGACCTTGAGCACATCCTCAGGCCAATGCAAGTCAAGGGACAATTGCTGAAAATGGGTAACATACTCTAATGCCCCGCTTTTTCCCTGTTTTAGGGCCATGATCTGAGTCTGGGCATCCCGTGTCCGATGGGGGTGATCAAAGAGTGTAGCAAACTCCTTAAGGAAATTCACATAGTTTGCCAATAATGGACTCTTGCCTTTTAACAGAGAGGTCGCCCAATCCAGGGCTACACCTCCTAAATTTCCAATCACAAATGCGACCTTTAGGTCATCCGAGGGGTAGGTAGTAGGTTGAACGGTGAAGGTCAAATCACACAATGCTATAAACCCCTGGTAGGGCTTTCGATCCCCTAGGAATTTTTCAATTCTCGGCCCTTTTGGCTCTTGAGGTAAAGTAGCCCCTGCCCCTCGGGGTATGTGATCCAGGGGCTGACCTTGGGGTGGAGCTGCCAGAGCAGCCGGGGCTGCGGCTACTGGGGTTCTTTGTACAACTTGTTCAAGTTGCACCTGTTTGGCCTTGACGTCTCGCATCTCCATAGCCAGAGACTGCACAGCCCGTACCAATTCCTCCAACTGGCCCGCTATATCCATAGCTAGGGAGCGTTCCTTCTCAACCGAGAAGGCTATTGTGCCGGTGATACTGTCACGGGGAGGGGGTGATTTAGGGTAAGGATTCCAAAGGAGATTAACACTCGCCCACAAACTCTCTCCTATGTTCCCCGGGGGGGAAAAAATCCCCGCCCGGCTTCCTGGGAATGCTCACAGGTGTACGTTGCCCATCAGGATAATAGTTTGGCCCTTGAAATCCACAAGGGATTAGGCCTATCTCATCATAGGGAGCCGGATCACCTGTGCTGTGCATTCCTCCTCTCCTACCTCCCACCTTGCAAGCACACTTCAGATAATCCACAGGAAAAGGGAAGGAAGTGCACAATGTGGGGGATCCAGGGAAAGGGTCCCAGGCACAGGGGGATGGGTGGAGCCCAATCCTCACAGGAGGGGAAGAGGGCAGGGGACCCCAAGGAGGGGAAGGCTGACTCACTCCCTCTCTGCCCCAGCAATCCACACGTAAATCAAACTTACACGTACAGGAGAGGAAAAAGGGAGGCAGGATCACACTAGATCAACCACTCACCCACCGAAGCACTCCGCACAGACGTTCCAGGAAAAGGGAAGGGGGACAAGCAAGCTCGGAAAACACTAGCTCGAAGCTCTCCTTCTCAATCACAGGGGGGCCAGTCTAACAGATCACCGGCGCTGTGTTCCAGGCAGTGCCGGCGTTTAAAGCAAAGGCCACGCCTCCCTGATGTGCCTGAAGCTACGCTGAGCGACGGCGTGCTGGGAGCCCCGCCCCTGCGCTCTGTGTAGCGTCCGGGAGCGGAGGAGTTTGTTGGGGCTGTTGCCTGTGCGCTGAGTCTGCTGCCGGGCGCTCCTGTTGCGGAGCTCGTTGCTGGGGCCGCCGGGGGCGTGGCAAGGTCTGGGGACGGATCCTGACATATGCTTAGGGAGATGGGTTTGGGTGTTCCTTGAATGCCTGCTTGGATTAACGTGTGTACTAGGTCTGTGTACTCCCCTCTACCCATACCAGCGTCAAGGGCTTGCTGAACTCATATGACCCCCACGGGCCTTTCCCATACCACCCCTCTGCATATGTGTAATCCATTAAAGGGGCAGTCACTTTTTAAATGGCCTGGCTTCCCACACTGGGTGAACTCACATGTAACGCTTCTAAACACTGATGTTTGCGGGGCCCTGAAAACTGTATAATCAGCCCCGGATGATCCCCAGATCACTGTTACGTGTGAGTTCATCCTCTCTCAGTTCCATCCCTGCTTTGAACTCCGGTCTGACGTTTAAATCTAAACGCTGGAATGGAGTTTAAAGTGGGGATGGAACTGAGAACAGGTGACTCACACGTAACAGCAATCCGGGGATCATCCAGGTCTGATTACACAGCTTCCGGGCGCCACGGACATCGGCGTTTAGAAGAGTTACGTGTGAGTTCACCTGTTGATAACACAACCGGTTTCCCCCGGGTGGCATTGTTACCCCGGGTTCTCCCCCAGTCTCGGGTTTTGTCTGTGCCTCACTATTGTACTCCTGTGATTTCCAGCTAGGTGGTGCCCTGCCATTTGATACCTTGGGTTTCTTTTGTGGGGTTTTCTGCAGGCCACTAAAATTATCCTCTCTCCAAGTGAACTGAGAGCTTGGCCCTGGTCATAGGTTTCAACTGGACCACCCTTTTCTTCCATCTTTATCCTCCTGATGGCCTTCTTTGTTATGGTGCTTATTGACACAAACTGGGGCCTCTTCAAAAGCCCCATAACTCTCCATGAGGTCTACGGTTTCTTCTAAGGTGGATGTCCGGTAGTGGGAAACCCATGCCTGCCCGCCCCGGTGGGTAAAATCTGTATAAATTGCTCTACCATTAACAACTCCACTATTTCTTTGGCGGATAATTTCTGGGGTTTCAGCCATCTCGGACTATGTGTCCACAGACGTTGAGCTACCACCTGTGGTGAAGTCCCCATTGGATATTTCTCCCCTCAAAACTACTTACGAAATGTTTCCTCAGAAATATCTAGCCCCTTGAGGATAGCGGTTTTGACTGCTGTGAAATCAGCAGCCTCCTCTGCCTTCATCCTATCATAGATAGCTTGTGCTGGTCCTGACAAACAATTTTTTTACATTTTTTTTACATTTCCATTTAATTTATATCCCGCACTTTTTCGAAAACGACTCAAGGCGGCTCACAGAAAAAAATACATTCCTGGGTATATTCCCACACAGGGAACCCAGCTCAATACAATATAACAATTAACATAATATCCTAAAAATACATTAACATATTAATCATATATTTATCGTCCCACTATTATCTCATTCCAACACCACCCACACACGGGCAGGTCCCACAATAATCATTCCTGTCCCCTGCTGCCACCAGGGAAACATGTGGCCAGCTCCACCCCTCTCTCACTGGAGGGAGCTAGCCCCACCATCTCCACACCAAAATCCCCACAATCCCCACAACATCACAGGGGGTTACCCCATTTCCCCCTCCAAACCCCGAAGGGCCCCAAAGGGCTGCACCCTTTGGCCGTGGCCCTTTGGCTCGTGGCCATCGGCCCCGCGGCCACTGGCGCATTGTTTTTGAAGTCGGCTGAGGGCGTGTCCAAAGTAGGAGGAGAATAAGCGGCCACAGCCACTTACCAGTCTTGTTTCTCCCCCAAGTGTCTTCCTTGAACCTGCCCCCCCCCTCCCCCGGAGCCTGCTCTGCGGCTGCCGTCGCCGCCACCACCGCCTCCACAAATGGCAGGTAGTTGAAACTGACCGGGGCTTCTGACGTCTTTATCCCGGAAGGTGGGAAGGGTCCATGGTGCCGCCGCCATCAGGTCTCTCCCAGCTGGTATCCCCGCACTCCCACAAACCTTGGACTTCACAGCATTCACCCTCGCCTCTCATGCAGAGCGGGCTGCCTCTGCCTCCTTGGCTCCGCTAATGGCTGCTTCGCCCTTTGGCGCCGCCCTCAGTGCAGCCCTCTGCTATAAGCAGCTTACCTGGGGGAGGCGACAGGGAAACACACAGGTGTAGGTGGCTATCCTCCCTGCAGCTTCTGCCTCTGGGCCACGTTCTCCTAGTATTAAAGGGGCTAGTATTAAAGCCCATTGTTCTTCGGGCCAGTGAGCAGTCATGGCTACTCGCTCGAATGTGTTCAGGAAGGCTTTGGGATCATTGTCTGGCCGCATTTTGTTTAACCTTACCGGGGGACCTTTTTCTCCGCCTCCCATGCCCTTCACACAGTCGGATAGGGCTGCTATAGCCGGAGCCATGAGTGACGAAACTTGCTCTGCCAGTTGGTTCTGTGCATGTGTTTACATGCTGACAAGCTCCCATGTCACCTGTTTTAAAAAGTCTCAGTGGGTCTCTATCTGAGTCTTATGGCTCTCGAGTAACCATTTTAACATTGTTTCAGCAGCCATAGTTCTTCCCCCTTGATCTATTCATATAGGTATAGCTATTATGTCTATACTCTCTCTCCCTCTTTTTATTTTTTTTAATCCCTAAGGGTCACACCCTGCCAACTACGCCACTGTGACTGCCCCCTATATATGTCAGAGCCACTTGGCTACCTTCCTGAGTGGCTAGGAGGGCGAGTGCCTCTTTTCTCCCCGGCGTGACTCTTTGAGGACACAGGGATATGGACCCTGGCCTCTCATTGAGTTTTAGCACCCCAGGCTCCTGGGCCTGTTTCTACTAGTTTCCCCACACCTTTCACTCTCAGTGTCCCTGTCAAAGCGTCCCCGGGAGACTCTGTTCCCACACAGGACTCCCAGCTCACAGTTTGTTGCCCCAATCAGGGTTTGCAGAGTTCCCGCCAAGTTCTCCCCTCCAGGTCTCCGCCGCTTTGGGCAGGCTGGGGTCGCTGTGTGCAGGGTCGCTGTCCGAGAGTGGATCCTGGCCCTGCTCCCGCTTCTCCGGTGTCTTGCCCCTGTCTCCTGGGGCCTTTTCAAGGGCTAGCCCTGTCCCTCACCTCCAGCTATGGCGTGCTTGGTGAGGGCTGGGTTCGGCATGCCATATTGATGGCAGGGCGACAGCTGGGATGGAGTTGGAGGCCCCATTATAGTGGGCTTCTAGGGAAGATGTCTCGCGCCGCCGGGAGCTGCTGTGGGTGAGTCTATGCAGCTCCGCGGGGCTTCCTCCCCTGGGGCAGCCATCACAGTGCCCTTCAAATGGCCTGGTAAACCCAGGGAGATGGGGGCATCCCTGAACATCCCCAGGGCTGCTGTCTGTCTGTTTACACCATGTATGTGTGTGTGTGTGTACTGTGCCTAGAGGTATAAGATTTCATCTCTGAAGGGGTCTGTATAACATTTGGTCTAACATGCTGATTTCAGTCAAATTTGGGAGAGGGGAAGAAGGCCCAAAGGTTCATAGGGATCCAAAATTTTGTAACATTAGGAGGGGTGTAAAAATAAAGATGAATAATTCCGTAGCCAGGCATAAGTCTATTTGCTAGGTGGGGAACTGCAGTGAGGAAATGGACCCATGTGTAAAAATTCACTCACCAGCTCAAAAAGTGTACTCACCATCAGAGGCAAGCAGGTAAGTAGATTTTTACAGCCTTGAAAAATAGGTGTACTTCAAGGGTACGTATGACTATTTTCCTAGATAAAATTCCCATTGTCCCCTCATATGAAACAAAGCTTCATTAATTGAGGTGCTTGCTGCCCAGAAATACTACCTGTTTAGGAAAGAAAACGGATATCTAGTTTCAAGTTTCCAATAAGCTTTGACTGACATGTTCCAACAAACGGAGGTAAACTGAAGTAGCTACTTTGATTTAATTAAGTACTATTCCACTTTAATCAAATGACTACTCCATTTTAGTAGTGTTCACACTAACAGTGTATATCAAACAATATCTGTGTTGATTTCCATTAAACCACAGTTGCCAAGTGTTCACATGAGCAATTACTTTGAAATACAAACCAAAGAGGATTACATACTTCTCTTCCTGCACCTGAATAACATTGGTTTAGCCCTCTGTCCATGAGAGCCAGTGTGGTATAGTGGATAAGGTGCTGGACTTGGACATCATGGAGACAGGTCTCAAACCTCACTCTAGCCAATGAAGTCACTGGGTAACTTTGGGAAAGTCTCAGCCTCAGTTCCTCATCTGTAAAATGGGAACGTGTGTGTCTGTCTTTCCCTGTGTATTCCCCTCATCCTCCCGGAGGAAGCTCGCCTGGCCCCTAGCCTGTTAACATTCCGGCGAAGCTGTAAGACCTGGCTGTTTGCCCAGGCCTTTGGGAGGGAGGGTGAGTAGGGTGGGGGTTTTTTTAGCTCCCCCACCTATTTCTGGTTTTTATGATTGTATTTAGCCCTGTTTTAATATTTTATAATATTTATGGTGATTTTAAATTGATTTTACTGTTTTTTATATGTATGGAAGCCGCCCCGAGCTGCATGGCAGGAGGGGCGGGGTAAAAATTTATAAAATAAAATAAATAAATAAATAAAAAATAAATTGTCTATCTTAGGTTGTATGCCTATTGGGCAGGGACCAGTCTCTGAAAATCTGTGACTATAAAGCACTGTGTATGCCAGTAGCGCTATAGAAATGATAATAGTAGTGAATAGGTTCAAACTGAACGCACAGCTACAGTGAATTAAATGTTCACCAGAATGTGGCCTAAGTACCATTTCCTCCAAGATTCTAACATTGCTGAAAGCCAGTGCTGTCCCTGATCAGAGGCTGTGGGGTGGTTGAGTCTGAACCCATTGCAGGAAGGAGTTGCCAGATCACCTTGAGCATTATTGGGTGTTCTAACCTAATGCTGCTGGGTCAGATGTATTTCTCCCAAATTATCAACTTCTGCTAGTTGACAATTGAGGAGTTACCCTGATTTATGCTAGAATGACAGAGAAATTTGGATTACTCATAGGTCAACTTGTCTACAAAACTCCTAATGCTTCTCCTTTCCTCCTGCTTCCCACAAGTGCAAGAAATATACCCAGCTCAGGCCTCACGCTTGTTGTTGCACAGTGGTAATTAATGCTTTGCCTTTGGGGAACATAACCTCAAATCCATCATCAGGAATCAATGGTCCACAGAAACATGTTTCTATAGCAGCAGAGACCAACTAGTTAGCAACTCCTATTGGCCAGTAAGGGGAGCCTCTGGTTTGAGACACAAAGGTCAAGAAGATGCACAAGGGACCAGATTGGTCAGTGCAGCCACTTTTCCCCTCCAAACACTGAAAACCTGGGTTTGCAAGTTAAGTCAAAAGTGAAAATGAGTTTGACTGTCTCTCAGTACTGGGGGACATCAACATCATTTAAAGAACAGGACATGTTTGGCAACTGTGGCTTGGGAAGGAGTCTGGAGGACTGGAATAACCAGGGGCAAGGCCAGTCCTAGGCTTTGTGGGGCTAGGGCCCTACATGGCTCCCCATGCTCTGTGTGTGTTCTCTCTGCCTGCTTGTGTGGAGGGCACAGAACTAACTGCACAACATTCTCTTGTTGGACCCTTAAAGGGTTGAGTGCTAGGCAGCTGTGAATCAAGACTGAGGGGCATCAAAATATGTATGTGTGGAAGCCTAGGTCTGGGAAATAGCCAGGGAGCTGCAGTTCAGGACTGCAGATCTTTGGCAGAAGCATGTAAGCAACAGAGTTACACAAGGTCTCAGAGCTCTGCAACAAAGCACAAGAAGGTTAAGAGGGCAACATTAAGAAGAACTTGCAAAGTAAAACAAAAAAAGCAAATGCCACTGCCATCTGTGCTGAATTGTGTCAACGGTCAGGATAAAAGAAGCTGTTCAACCCAGTAGCCACCTCCAGGGCTGGCATAATCGTTAGCTTCTCAAAGGAGCTGCCTTTGAAGATATAAATGGAACATTTATTCAAGAGGAACCTTGAGAAAAGTGCCAAAGAAGCAGATTTTATGCCCTTCCTTGAATAGCACAACCAAGACTGCTGGTTCCCTTTTCCCCATCCCCCTTATTCAACATTCTTCACTCCTTGCCCCATCCATACCTCCCCAGAGGCTGCAGCAAATTCCTGTAGTTAATGGTCATGACTGGGAATAAGGAGGTCTGGGTTTCAGTGTGACCTTTGAGCTAGTAATTTTCCCTCCTGCCTCAGTTTCCCACCTGTAAAATGGAGATAAAATACTGACTTATCTCCCAGGGAGCCATAATTCACCCATGCTTAATTTTGAGATCCTTAGTTTCAAGACACAATGCACCATATTATTATATTTTTCCCCTGCTGAGATAGGATTCAAAAGGAGTAAACCCATAAAGAAGCAGGGATCACGATAATACGTTGAGTACCATAAGAGAATCTGGATGATGGATGTTGACAGACTAGGCAGGTAGTAGTAACAGTAATTAATGATCCTTAATGCTTATACGGGGAAACCGAGGCACAGAAGTGGAGTCAGTAGCAGATTTAAGGAACAAAATCCAAGTTTCCTGGCTCTGAGCACCATGCTCAACCCAATCACCCGCGACTTCATCAGGAACAGCAATGGTAGGAAGACAGACAACACGGAGTTCATTTTTTACCCACACCACTATGTAATTTAAACCTCTTCTGAGTGGGTAGCTGTCATTGTGGCACCTTTGTCATCATAACACCAGGTAATTGCCACTATGTTATTGCTAGTGTCGGCCATCGTTGGGGCTGTCAGTGGGGCAGTAGCGGCTGTGGCCACACCGTTTGAAGGGGGTGGAGGCAAGTCCCCAGATTGGCAGATATGAATTTGGGGTGGCCCCTCAGAGCCCCGCACCTAGGGGCCCCACTGCAATCTCTGGACTGCCTCCACTTTTGGACTGCTCCTCCTCCCTCCTGTCATGGGGGAAGGGTTGGGGCCTGGACACATACTGTCTGGAAGCTGGCTCAGTTGGACCAGCTTAAAATACTGCTGCTGTTGTCAGGGCTGTAGGCCCATGCATTTGTAGCAGAGCCTCTTGGGGCTGGGAGTTGTGGGCTGAAATGGGTGGGATTGGAATAGGGAGGGGGGAGGTCCCAAGGGCAGCCCCAGGTGTGAGGTGGGTGCAGCATGAGGGAAGGGGCCAGGGGTGGCTCCTTGCTGTGGCGCTAGGGGCGGTGACCTACAAGCCCCTAGCTGGCCCAGCAGCCGCCAGCACCAGTCCGGATGTGGCTGCGCTTGAAGAGGTGCACAACGACAAGCGCAGCCTCTTCTGTATTTGACTCCGCACGTCTCTTCTGCGCATGCGCACCGGCCGGGAAGAAAGACTTTCCTCCCCGGGCTGGCATGCATGCACAGAAAAGACGCGGGGACTCGAATACAGAAGAGCTGCCTGCTGCACCTACCCGCAGCTGGACTCGCATGCGCAGGTGCAGCCACGGGTTCTGGTAGGTCGGCACTGCTGCCGACCTAACAGAATGCACTGCGTGCACAGTTTTCAAGGGGTGTGGCAGCTTGGGCAATGGGTCTCATGGAACCCATTGCCCAGCTATTTTAATGGGCTGGAGGGGTGACTTTGAAGCCGTCTCTCCAGGCTGCACCATGGCTGCTGAGGCTGTTAGACCTCACTGACTCTCCCAGCCATTACAGCATTCCCTCCCAGCGGTGATGGTCTGGACCTGCTGTCTCTGAGGATCAGGTAGGGACCCGACTGGGTTTTTTGCCTTGAGATTTGGGGACAGTGGGGGAGCGGGGTGTGTGTGTGTTAATTGGGGAGTGGGGGCACATGGGGACATGGTGGTGGGAGTGGGGGGCACACGGGGACATGGTGGGGGGAGTGGAGGGCACATGGGGACATGGTGAGGGCACATGGGGACATGGTGAGGGCACACGGGGACATGGTGGGGGGCGTGGGGGTAGCTGGTTTATGTGTGGTTTTCTTGGGGCACATGGTTTTCTGGTTTATGTGTGGTTTTCTGGGGGCACATGGTTTTCTGGTTTATGTGTGGTTTTCTGGGGGCACATGGTTTTCTGGTTTATGTGTGGTTTTCTTGGGGCACATGGTTTTCTGGTTTATGTGTGGTTTTCTGGGGGCACATGGTTTTCTGGTTTATGTGTGGTTTTCTGGGGGCACATGGTTTTCTGGTTTATGTGTGGTTTTCTGGGGGCACATGGCTTTCTGGTTTATGTGTGGTTTTCTGGGGGCACATGGTTTTCTGGTTTATGTGTGGTTTTCTGGGGGCACATGGTTTTCTGGTTTATGTGTGGTTTTCTTGGGGCACATGGCTTTCTGGTTTATGTGTGGTTTTCTGGTTTTCTGGTTTATTTGCGGTTTTCTGGTTTATGTGTGGTTTTTCCGCCTACCGTTCCCCTGGCTCTGCCCCTAGGCTTGCCAGCCTTAGTGACCCACCAACCTCAAAACCCACCAGCCGTCACTGGAAGGGGCTGCCTGGTGAGAGCAGGCAGCAGGGAATGGGTTGGGGTGGGGATTGGGGCAGGAGGGGGTTTGGGTTTGTATATTTCCCTTTTCTTCAAGTGGACTGCTATTGGGTTTGACATTTGATATATTGTTTAGATTATTATGTATTGTTTATATTATGTATTATCATATTATTTATTGTTTATTTATATTGTATTTCATTGGTGCAATTTGTGTAAGCTGCTATGAGATACCTGTAGGGTAGTCTGCGGGGTACAAAATGAAATTGAAATGAAATGAAAATGAAATCATTGAATGCTAGATGAATGCTCGATAAGTATCAGCATGACACTACTGTCACTAGGCAACTGCCATACTGACACTGTTGTTACCAGGTCACTAGCAAATGTCACTTTAGCACCATTGCCACTATGTTACTGGAACACTATTGTCACTAGGTAACTCATTCTTATACACAATTGACACCATGTAACCACACCATTTCCCATAAACAACTGTCACTGACACCATGTCACCAGAATATTATTGTCACTAGGCAACTGTCATTCTGGCTCCATGTGAGCGCAACACCATTTTCACTAGGCAATTGTCATTCTGGCACCACTGGTAGCATGTTGGCAGAGCCCCATCGTTACTAGGCAACCGTCACACAGTCCATTGTCTCCACTGCAACAGAACGCGATTGTCACCACTCACCACGTCACCATCATGACTTGCGCCTCTGAGGAGTATGAGCCTCTGGCAAGAAAAGTCGAGGGTCCCCTCGAGATCTCTGGGCTAAATGGTTCAGTTTGAGAAATGTGGTTCGTGTCTCTTTAAACCGTACCTCAAATGACCGGAAACATCAAGGACGCACTACATTTCCCAGAAACCCTGTCGATAGACTGCGGGGCAAATTGTGCAAATTTAAAGCCCGTTTCGTTCAGCATTGTGATTGATACACTCTCCAGCCAACCAGCATGTGGGATATGTGGCAGTAGGCGGTGCCTGAAGAGGAGTCAATGGAGAGTTAGCCTGCCGTACTATGTAGCCAATGAGGAAGTAGGGGGCGGGTGGTGTAAGGTAGGTCGGATTGGGGGGGAAGATGGCGGCGGTAGCAGCGGCGTGTGCTCTGTGTCTGTGGAGAGCGGGTCGGTGGTGGGTAGGGCTCCTGTTGCTATGTGGGGCCCGGGCCGAGCAGACCGAGGAGCACCTGAAGCGGGAGCATTCGCTCACCAAGCCTTACCAGGGTGAGGGGGCCGGGCTGGGTGAGGTGAGGTGGACTGGGATACTGGGTAGGGTCCGTTGGGCTGGGTTCTGGAGAACAGCCTCAGGAAGCCTGGTGGGATGGGGGCAGCTTGCCTGGGGCAGAGGGGCTGAAGTGAAAGGCAAGGGCAGCTGGTGAGAGGGGCAAAAGTATGGAATGGTGAACAGAGGAAGGAAAGGCAAGAGGTGAGCGAGGGCTGAATTGGATGTAGCAAGTGGTGTTGAGGTGGACAGGATGAGAGTATAGGACAGGGAGACAGGTCAGGGAGCAATCTGGTTGGGGAGCCGAAGAGGGGAAAGTGGGCTGAGAAATTAGCTATATGCGGGGAGACCGTGCAGGGATTGTGCCTGGAGAAAAGTTCAGGAGCGGGAAAGAGGAGGATGAACAGAATGGAAAGAAAGAAACAGGGTTCAGAACGCAGCAGGAGATGGGTGGGATGGGGCATCGAGGAGAAGGCCAGAGGGTGCCAGTGTGCAGCTGCTACTCTAAGCTGTTCTTGACTAGTACCAATATAGTTGTCTTTATAACACTGCAGGTGTTGGATCCTCCAGCTCATCTCTGTGGGATCTCATGGGCAATGCCATGATCATGACCCAGTATGTCCGCCTCACGCCAGATATGCAGAGCAAACAAGGGGCTGTCTGGAATAGGGTGGTAAGAACCATTCTGTCCTCTAATTACCGTTGCTAAGATTTGGTGATTTTATATAGTGAAGATAATTAGCAGGGCACCAATGCAGCCCTGCAGCATGCATGATGGGTGTGGAGGCACTTGTCTAAAAACATCCTCTCTTGCTTAATGATTGAAGTGGTGCTCCGGTCCTAGCTGCAGTGCATTTAAGTTGCTGAGACTTGCATGCAGTGAGCTAAGACGGGTTAGGGGCCAATAAAGCAGTATGGGTCCAGGACAGGCCCTGGCCAAGAGCAGCATTTGAACTTCCCAAAAGCCGCATGTGGTTCCCAAATTACTGTTTGTCTACTCATGAATTAGTCCAACATCTGTTGGTGAGGGTATGTAAGCTTCTGGACCACATAGGCCCTTCTTCAAGCATATAAAGTCAGAGCTGCAGACTGAGAAAAGCAAGATAGGCATAAAATAGTAGTTATTTAAAGAGCAGTTGCACAAAACAAACTACAGCTCCAGTTAACCTCAAACAAGTTGAAGTAATCTGTTCTGAAAAGGATCAATCTTTTTATCTTCCTTTCTGAAGAAATTTCTTGACATTTGTTTCTGCTTCAGCATAACTCATAGGCACTCGTTATCTTGGAATGATGCTCCCTTTCATTGAGTTTATCCATTTTAACTAAAATGACATGGAAAGCATTTTAAAAATGGTTTGTTTTTGGAGAATAGACTTGCCCTATCAAGGATTTTGAACCTAAATCTTTCTATTGTTTGTTATGGTCTAGAAGTTCCAATCAGGATCACAGCTCTCTTGTGCTAAGGATACACTATGAATGATTTAAATCCTGAATAGTTTTAAGATTGAAGGAATACAAGGAATGTATTTGGGGTTTTGACAACATAACTCGTAGTTTAACATAAAAGCAATGGGTCGCATTTAGATTTGGTGTTAATTAGTTGTAGCTCCATCAAAGTTGGCAGATTTGTCTCTACCTCTGCTCAGTGAGTCAATTCCAGATTGGAGTAGCCTAAAAACTTGATTTGACTCTTTCATTGTGGCAAATGGCTCCAACAGTATGAGAACAGTAATGTTGTATACATCTTGAATACTCAGGCACTCGAACAACTCTTATCAATTACTTTGGTGACTTGTCAGTTTGAGCCAAACATTCAGCCCTGGTTGAATGCTTATTTAATTTTAAATTAAATTTGCTGAGGGAATGTATGTAACTCATTCAGCAGAGTGACTGTGTTGAATCAGACTGTGTCTTGTGATTAGTATATCATTCCTTAGGATCATTGAGGGAATTTCTGTGCTACTTATTGCAGCATTTCCAAGTTTAAACACACCTTTGTCCCCTGAAACGCTTGTGTAATAGGCCTGGATCTTGCTTTTTAAAAAAAAAAGAAAAAAAAAAAAGACTAGCTCCTACAGTGTGTTCAGCACTATCGGGTTTCAACCATGGCTTTAGTAGTGTGCCTTTTGCACAGTTAATTTTTCCACTAGTGAAATAAGTATTCTTGGTGAATGTTATTCACTTTGTCTTGGCAAATGCAGTTGCTAAGAATGTATGGACACCAAAAGACTTCTTGCTTGGACAGCAAAGAAGACTCTCTAAGTTCTTATGACACTTTTTTTTCATGGCTGAATTCATGTGATGCAGGATTCTCTTGTGTACTGAATAACACTAGGAACCACTTTTTATAAAGATGACTTGGTGTGCATGTGTGTTTAGAAGATAAAACTTCCTTGTCAGAAGCAGTGTAACCTAGTGGATAAAGTGCTGGACTTAGACCTGGGAAATCAGGATTGAAATCCTGACTTACCCATGAACTCACTGGTTGGCCTTGAGCAGCCTCTGTTCTCCCATCTGTAAAGTGGGAATATATGTAACCCTCTCCCTTGTCTATTTTAGATAGTAAGCCCCTCAGGGCATGGACCTGTTTCCAAATTCATGACTGTACAGCACCAGGTACATTGTTGGCACTATATAAATAATTGCCCAGTGGCTGAATTTACAGAAGCAGGCACTTAAAAGTAGGATGGTCTTACTGTGGGTCAAGTAGAGGAGGGTTTTTTATGTGCTGCAGTTCCATGTGAATTTCCAATGTCTTTTTCTCAAACTGCATGAGTAGTTCTGCTTAGAAATGACAGTGTCCTCAGCTCCTCTTTCAGTTGAAAAAGGATGGCAAATGTTTTCCAAGAGTGAAGGAACTCTATATCCATTCTTTTCCACTTTGATGCTCTGGACATAGACTGTTGTCTTGTAAGCAAGCAGCAAAATCCACAGAAAGGCATGGTGTTCTGTTTCTCTCCCCCCACAAAATTCTTTAAGTTTTCTTTTAGTCTATGGTCCTTGTTACTATAGGTTTTGTGTATTATTATTATTATTATTATTATTATTATTATTATTTATTATATTATAAACATTTGTATAGCAGCAGCCATGTACCTGGTGCTTTACAGAACAAAGATAAAGACACGGTCCCTGCCTACAGCTTACAATCTAGTAAGCAATGTGTCTAACATGTATCCCAAGTGATTAATTTTTCCTCTCTCATCTTCTTCCTTAGGGAAAACTGTGTGCAGTGCAGTGTCCGATTTTGATGAGGCATTTTTATTTGAAGACTCTCAAGTAGTTTTTGTAGTCTTTGTTTTAGGTGGTGGGGGTGGGATGTGTTAGCATGTAAGTACTAGTGCTACTACTCATTTCTGTAGTGCTACTATAGTCCTATGTAGTGCTGTAAGTCGAAGGAAAAGCAAAACTAAATGCATTGGCAAAGATAAAGTCAAATGAATGTAAGGGGGTGAGGTCTGTGATGGTTCTTGGTTCCTGTGGGAGTTCATTCTTCGCTCTTGAATCAGCCCTGGGAAAAACGCTCTCTCCTTTACAGATGAACTTTTAGCATTAGTGTGGGGTTCTTTCTCAGTGGGGAAAACACAGTGAACACGGGTGCCTTACATTGATCTTCTAGTTATCCTGGGCTCAGGACATCGAGTGCCTTCAAGTGAAGACCTGTGATCCTGAATTTAACTGGGTGTTCCATAGGAAGCCAGTGTAGTGCCTGGAGCACAGGTTATTGAGGTGGCATGCTGCTAGTAGTGGTCTGCATGTCCTCCTCTTGGGTTGTGTCCACATGACTAAATAATGCTGTCTCTATTGTATGTGTTTGGGCAGTTTTTTATTGGAAAGAATATCTACATGTAACGTAAGAGTTTTCAAGTTGTCCTCTTTTAGCTCCCAAACCCATGTGCAGTTGTCTGATATAACTGCTCATTTCTGGCATGAACATTCCATTCCGTTCACACTCTTCCGTTCAAAACGGCTCGAGGCGGCTTACATAAATCAGCAAAAATACATCCATAATAAGCATAATACATAATAATACTTCATCATATCACCATCATAATTACAACATTAACCACCCCTCATCACAACAGTATAATAATACAGTACATCAGTGCCTCCATAAACAATACTAAATATATCAGCCATCACACCTACAATCCTCTTGTACATACACACAGGTAGTCCAGAGGTGCAGTTCCAAACTACGTACTTATCTCCACCCTGCTGCCACCAGGGGGAGACCCACCCTCAACCCTCCTGCTCTCACCGGGAGAGAGAGTCCCATCTCAAACACAGAATATATAACCTTCCCCTCCACCCCACTACTTATCACACCAGCTCCATCTCCTGGCCCCAACCGTTGGACCCAGCCGGAGGGCACAGCCAGAGGCCAAGCCCCTTTGGAAGTGCCCCTTCAGCACGGGCCCCTGGCACGGACCACCAGCACGGCCGTCGGCCGTTCCCTGCACTTTAGGGAGCGACCCGGCGACCAGGCTTCTCCAGCCCCACCCCCTTCTGGGGAGGGAAGACGCTGATGATAACCTGCCCCACCTGTCCAAAGGCAGGGAGCGTCCCCCAGCCCGTTGCACAGAGTTCCCAGCGAGAGGCATAAGCAACCCCCACCCCCAAAATCCTCAAATGAAGGGGGGCGGGGACGATATCAACTGTCCCCAGCTGCAGCAGCCTCCAGAGGGGGAGGTGAACAAAGCATGTCCCCTATCCAGTCCATCCACGGGGAATAGAACACCATACCCCCTCGTGCATAGTCTCTAAGGGGGGGAAGGGGGGCGCAACCAGTTCTCAACTCCATGACCGGCTTCCACCCCCGACTCAGCATGCTTCTCCGGGATCTGCTGCCACCAGCCCGGTCACCACCAACCTTCTCTTCTTCGCTGCCGCCTCCGACCTCTGCCTCACACCCTGAAGCTGGAACAAGGGCGCTAGATGTTCCTGTTGTGAATTGCCTGTGTCCCATCCTAATGGGAGACAAAGCGTTTGAATGATCTCTTTTATTGGACCAACTGTTGTTGGTAGAAATAAGCAAGCTTTTGGGCCACACAGGCCCTTCCTCAGGCATGTAGCGTAGCCAGTAGAAATATATAAACTGAGCAAGAATGTAGAGCAGATCTATATGAGGGGTCATGGATGTTCTAGCCGCTCCACCCATTCCAAGCCCCCTCATATATACCTTCTCTATATTTGCTCAGTTTATATATTTCTGACTGGCTACGCTACATGCCTGAGGAAGGGCCCAGTGTGGCCTGAACGCTTGCTTATTTGCACAACAACAGTTGGTCCAATAAAAGATATAATTTGAACTACTTTGTCTCCCTGTCATTTGGGACCAACACAGCGACCACACCCTCGGGATCCCATTATAATGGCACAGGATAAATTAAGGATGCTTCATCTGTGTGTGATTGTCTTACACAACGTATTACCTTTTTATTTTTACCATAGTGCAGAGTGGGTGTGTTTGAGATTGAATATGATGATCCTAAATTATGCAAATATGTGTTTTTATTTTTTTATATATATAAATATAGACTGATGTGGTAAGCAACAAAACAACAATACACTCAAGGAAGCTCCGGATCCTAGTAGGATGCTGCCAGTCATAAACAATATATAGAAATTATAAAGAGAAAATGACTGTAAACAGAGATTTATTGATTAGCTGAACGTTTCAGCTTCCGCTATCATAAGCAGCTCAGTTGATTTTTTTATTTTATTTTTTAAAAATATATATAAGCAGAACTACAATACTTTAAGTGGGGTGGGGAGACAATTGATTTGTTGAGGCTCTCAATGTAATTTTCACACGTTTGACGCATTTAAACTATTAATGTTTTCAAGAAAAGGTTTTTTGTGTGGATTTAAATATTCCCCATAAGTTTGGTTAAAGTATACTTTCAAAAAGAAATGCACTGATTGACTCTTGCTTGAGCTGAATGAAAGACCTAAAAAACAGATTTTCTTTCAAATACACTTAGACTTAATTATTTATGGTATCACTAGTTTTGAGCAGCATGCCTGTAACTTTGTATGCATTCTCTAGGTATGTGGTAAAAAGCTGAAATACCTGTCTAGTCACTAAATCAAAATCCAGTCTATTATCATTGTTTTGCAAGCCATGTGCTTATATGCTTTATCTGATGTTTGTAGAGAGAGTGATGAAATCCAAACTAAGTATAGTTGAACCATTTTTAAGGACCGATTCTTATCTCTGTTTTCCTAGCATAGCTTTAATTAATATTAGTGGAGTTACTCGTGTTGTAAGTGCGAGATGTGACTCGTATCCTTTCGTTTTGTTTTGTTAAATCCATGTATAGTCTTAAACGTATCCCATATCTTAATAATGCCCTCTGTGATTAATTACTCTTGTCCACATTCTAAATGTAAGGCATTTGGCAAGGGATTAAAGTTTGTTGGCAAGGGAAATCTGGGAAGTACAGCTCTTTAGTCGGGCTCCATTTAGGTGAGGGCCTTGTGCTGGGAAAGGTTGGTCTCTTATCGCCAAGGCTCTGCTGACATTTGCTTCCCTCCCCCCCCAACACCCCTTTCTTGTACAGCCTTGTTACCTGAGAGACTGGGAGATGCAGGTGCATTTTAAAATTCATGGACAAGGAAAGAAGAACCTGAATGGGGACGGCTTTGCCATCTGGTACACTAAGGATCGCATGCATGCAGGTAAAATGCTTGGAGTGAAATGTTAAATCTCAGACTCGGGGCATCTTTATTAAAAGGAAAGTGTTACAAAAGAGCCATAGCTGCCTCTCTTCTCCTTCTTCCCCCAGACCAGTCATCCAGGTTGATCACCTGGTAGTCAATTTGTATGTTTTACTACAGCTGCTGCATTAGCAGCTTTAAGCTTCCAGAGGCTCTGGCTGTATGAAATGGCAGACAAGGATGAAGTTAAGACTATAGACACCATTATAGCTGATTCTGTGTGTTCTCTGCAAAAAGCTGGAGCTAACCAGTCCTGGAGGCTTCCGATGCTATTCTAAAATGGCTGAAGAATTGATCTTGGAGCAGAAAACCTCCTAACACCCTAAGCCTCTGAACAGGAAGCCCAGAAGTCCTGCTGCTCCTGGAACCCCTCCAGAGGAGCAGTAGTAGCAAGCCTCCTGGAGCCCCTTCAGGAGGCTCAATGGTGAGGCTCCCTCTGCTCCTGAGGCTTGCACCCCTCTGCCCTAGCAACCCTGCCCTGGACCTACCAGCCCCAAGGCTGGCCTTCGTGCTGGGGCAGTGTGGATGGAATATGGGGATGCCTTGAATTCTGACCCTGATTCTGTTGTTGATCTTGGGCAAGTCAATACCTCTCACAACACTTTGTAAAGATGGCGAAGCATTATTTTCCCTGTGTTACAAAAAATAAGCTCATGGAGATAATTGGATTTGCCAGAATTTGCACAATCTGTGTGACAGAGGGTGACCTGATTGGTGTCATTTTGTAACTTTATTTACTAGCTGCTCTGAGGTACGTGTTGACTGCAAAGTGAGGTTGAGCTCCAGGATCTTGCTAGAACCACCTGTGGAATGTTTTCTCAAGAAGTACTATCAAGCAGTGGGTGTCCTTTAGGGGCCCACTGGCTACAGTGGGATGTAAGCAAAGATATGAAAATGATATAAAAAACATCTGTTGGGGTGCCAGTTCAAGTCCAGTTTACTTCACCAGAGTTTGTGTTGGTGCAGTGCTTTGAGGATCAGCATGGAAAAGACTGTCTACTGTCTCCTATGAGACAATAGAAGAAGTTCCACTGGCTGCCAATAGTAGCTTATTGTTCACAATCTGAAATCTGTTCTAGGGCCTGTCTTCGGGAGCAAGGATAACTTTCTAGGGCTGGGAGTGTTTGTAGACACCTATCCAAACGAGGATAAGCAGCAGGAGGTAAGGCAGTCTTGGAGTGGTTCTGGAGGAGGTGGGGCTTAAGCCATGGTAATATCATTCTCCACCCTCTGCAAATGTAGGCTGTTGAAGGAGTTTGCTAAAAGGCAAGGGAACTGCTGGTTTATCAACTGGTTCTAAACCACTGTGGGCAAGACTTGAGACTAAATGCAGCAGTAAATGTCAGTCTGAAGTTTCCAGTTGTGTAGCACTCAAGTGGTCTCTAAATCCCAGCTTTCTCTCTGATTTGGTCTAACTTCTGTGGCAATAGAGACAAAGTAGTAAAGTGATATTTTATTGGACCAAAGTTGGTGGAGGTATAGCTTGGCCCCTTGCTAGCATGTCTTCGCCGGTCACTCAATTTTTCTTGCAGGATAAATAGCACTGGACAAGCAGCACTTGATGAATGGAGTGGGCTGCTGACTATTGCTTAATTCAGTCTCGCTTCTACAGCCCTCCGTGGGCAAAATCGTCTGGTATTGAGGGAAACTGACCAACACCACTCGGTCCTAGTTAACTCCCTATATGAAGTGTCATGGCCTACAGCACTGGATCTTGTACTCTTAAGACATGCCCCCCCCTTCCTCTCCATACATGCTGATGTCCCTATACATGCACACACACACACACACACACATGTGCACACCTTGCTTCCTTACTCTCCTCCCAACTTCCTGTTGCTTCCCTGCTCTTACCCTTGTGCTGTTCCATCATTTTAGAAATTCTTCCTAGTTCAATCAGGCTAGAAGTAGATATTTGCCAGCTCTGTGAACTCTGGTATCTGCCTCGAATACCTTGTGTTCCCTCCCACCCCTTTGGGGGGGGGGGGGGGGGAAGACAGAAGCACCTCCCAGTTTGAGAAGCACTGCTCTAGAGTGCTCCATCTACTTATAGTTTGCATTTATTTTGCTTGACAAAAGTGTGTGCTGGAAGGATGTCTATTAGCAATTGCTGCAGTCACCTTCCTTGGTGGAAACTAAAAGTAGAAATTGTCAAGGCGATTTTTATTCTGGAGATCTAATGGGGCTTGGGAATTTCCAAAAACATGAGGGACAGGTGTGCAAAGAGCTGTATTTTAGTTTGTGAAGTGGCTACTAGATTGAATGTACAGCAAAGTTTTTGGGACTGTCCACAGAGTAGAGACAAAGGAATCTCTGCTGTGATGCCTGCAGGTCTTTGCAACCATCTTAGAGGCAGAATTTTGAAAAGTATCTTGTCACCAAAGAATGTACTGCCCTGTGAAGGTAGCTCTTCCACTTATTGAACAAGTTGACAAAATGAATGGGGGTGGGTGGGTGGATGTATGTATAATTCAGTTGCAAACTACACCCTGCTAATTCATACCCCAGGGAAGGACCAGGGTGGTAAGCCTATATAGACTTGGATTTGGTTGGCCATTGCAGACTATTTCCTTAGCACTAATTTTGCAAGTATGTTGCTGAGAGGCTGCCAGGTTTGGGTAGAATATTACCAGACCCCCTGCTGTTGAAATGAACTCTACTCTTGGGCAAGTGACCTCTCTAGCTGCCAGGCATGCGCACACTCCCTTTTTGTACATATATTTGGATTTTAATGTTGAGGGAAGGTTATATCTGGCACCAGAACACAGAGCTTTTCTCTAAACATGGATTTCTGTTCTTTCCAGAAAGAAGGCTTTTGTTTCTTGTATGACTGTTGAACAGCTGATTGCTGTGTCAGGGCCTGCTCCATTTCTCACTTCTTCCCTGGCCTAACTCGAAAGGCTTCTGCAAAAGTGCCTGCAATTTTTGCTAGTGTAACTGGTCAGCATAGTCCCATATGGAAACGGAATGAATCCACCCACTGGTCTTGCATAAAGCCCAAGAGGTGGTGCTCATGTTGGTATGAGGCTGTGCATCAGCAGTTTGCATATCAACCCAGCGGAACTCCACCATGAGTAAGCCAGGAGGGCTTTCTTTAACCCTGATGCTTCATAAAACAAGGCGAGGCTGAGGCGGTGGAAGTACTGGGCAAGCAAACAGCTGACCTAGCATCCAGAATTCTGATTGCTGCTTCTTGTCTTGTATGTTTTTGAAATGCAACCTCTCACCTCTGTGTACAAAGTGTGATCCCTGTTAAATGTATTTGAGCATGGGGCAGAGCTAAATCTGGTGCTGGAATCCAGTGAATGGGTTGGTGGCTGTTTGTCTCAAGCAAGCATTCCTGTGTGCTGGGGTGTGCAGTAATGAGGTTTTATGCCTTGGGGTGGGAAGAAAATATGTCACAAATAATCTGGACTGAGGTGGTTTTTTTTGTTTTTGTTTTTGACTTGTCCAATAGTATTTTTCAAGCTCTGTATCCAAGAGTTTGACATGGCTTGCAAACCTTAGTTCATCTTTTAATCCTCTCAAGCCATGGCAAGGAAATAATGCTGACATTCCCTCAGGTGAAGCTTCCTTCCCAGTTTTTAGGATACTAAATTGCCTGGTCTGTGACTGTCTTGCTTCTGTACCCTCTCTTGCTTTGCAATAACCTCTCTGGACTGTCAGGCTCAGAAGAGGAGGTATTCCCCAGGAAATCAGGTACTACTTGTTGTTGAATTGCTTTATTTCACGCTTTAGCATCCTCCCTGCCTGTCATTAGAATTCATAATCTCACTGAGCAAGGTGATTGCATTGACAGATTTAATACAAGTATTGGCTCAGCTGCAGTCAATCCAGCTGGGCCAAAGTTGCCTACAGACTGAGATAGCTCCTGCCAGATTGAGTGCACTGACTCTCTGGAAGGTGATGAAGGTGCATGCTGGCTGCATATTGCTTTCATGGGGTCTCTTCAGTGTACATTGTTAATGACCTGAGGGGGATTCTAGCCAGAATAATCATGGTGTGTGTGTGACCTTCTTTACTCCCCTTTAGGAGGCTGTCTTTCAGACTCTACTTGCACCTTTCTTTGTAGTATCCTCGGTGCATGCTTTTCTTATGGGACCTAGCACTAAGGAGTCTACACCCATTTGTAACCGGTTTCCCCCCCCCCCGGCTTTTAAAAAATGTACCTTCCCCACCCCCCTCTTTAAAAAACAAACTATTGTTGTCTGTCATACACCATAAGAGAGCCAGTGTAGCCTAGTGGATAAGGTGTTGGACTTGGACCCAGGAGACCAAGGTTCAGATCCCATCTTGGCCAGAAACTCACTGGGTGGCCTTGAGCAAGTCACTAACTCTTGGCCTCAATTCCCCATCTGTAAAATGGGAAGAACAGGGTTGTTGTGACAGTGAACTAGATAAGAGCGATCAAGCATTTTGAACACTGAAAGCATTGATTAAATCAAGGCACGAAATTTGCAAGTGCCTCGCAGCTGTTGGTGCCCAGAAAACGGAGGCTGACGACTGGTTCAGGGATGTAGTGGGGCAAGAATAGTTTAATATCAGGATAAAAATCTGGTGACTGAACTTATTTTTAGGCTCCTGAAGTTTGATCTGAAATTTCATGCCCTGGATTAAATGATAATACTATGCACAATGCGCTTGAAGTACGTTTGTATATGCCTGCTATGCAAAATAACACTGGGCCTCTGGGACTTTACTCCTAGTACATGAGGATGAAAATAACTTGATCTGTTACACAGGAGAGAATATTGCAGCAGATGAGCTAGAGCGGAGTGTCCCAAATGTTTTGGGCTGACAAACCACTGACAACCTTCTAAACATCTCATGAGCTTCCAGGCGTCTGCTGAAATGGCTGTGACCTGGCTCATGCTCATTGTATGCTGGTCATAGTATAGATGGCTGGCTTGCATCCCCAGCAATGGCTTCTGCAGGCAGAAAATATGCATCTTTGCATGCAAAGATGGCCTCAATGCCAGTGGGGACCCAAGCCTGGTCTATTGTAGTGGTGGCTAGTTCCACAGATCCCATTTTGCAAACCCCAGAGCTATAGGGCTGCACAAACCATTGACTTAGAGCTGAGGAGTCTAATTCTCCTGCTATACCACAGCTCTAGTTTCAGGCTTTCTAATGATGGAGTTTCTAATGTTGGAGCCCCTTTAATGTAAAGTGGAGCTCTGAGTGAATGGAGCTGAATAAAATGAAATGCTTTGAAAGTAAGAGCAAGAGTAGGTCTAGGGAAGTGAAACCATTGAAACAATATAATAGCTGGTTCAAGAGCCTTGGCTAGAGCATGGACCTTCTGATGACATTGTTTCACATTATTGGCACTAACCAAAATGTGGCTTGCTGTTTGCATGACAGGAGCCGGAGTCTCTTCTATCCAATTGGTCAGAGCATCTGCACCACACACATGGTTGTAGCTGATTCTAACTGGAAGGCATGGACTGAATATAATATGGAGCCTAAACTCCCCTGTAGCCCTTCCAGGTCAATGTTGAGTCCTATTAGCAGGGTGAAGGGGATTGGAATTCTCACTTCAGCAATAATGTATCTGCTTACAGGTGTTAGGTCGAAGTCTGTCTTGCTGAGGCCCTTGCTTGTCTGTAGCTCCCAGGCCTGTGGTCCTTGCTGTTGCACTGTGATGTGTGAGGTGTTCCATGTTTTCCTGTATTCTCGGCTGTCTGCATGCAGCTTCTTTCATTGCTCTGCTGATCTCACAAGGCCCTTGAAGAGCAGTGAGAGAAGAGCCTATTAACCTGTAATCTTCTTTCCCCTCAGCGTGTGTTTCCGTACATCTCTGCCATGGTGAGCAATGGTTCCCTCGCATATGACCATGACCGGGATGGGAGGCCCACCGAGCTAGGTGGCTGCACGGCAATGGTGCGCAACCTCAACCACGATACTTTCCTGGTGATCCGCTATGTGAAGAGGAGGCTGACTGTGAGTGACCTCTTCATCTGGTCATGTCTGTTGGGAGTGCTTGGCTTGCAAAAGAGCCTGGGCTGTTAAAAGCAAAACAAGCAGTGGGTGGTCAATTTGGATTACTTTGGACTGAGTTGGGTCTCCTTGATTTCAGGTCTTGATTGACATTGATGGCAAGCATGAGTGGCGAGACTGTATCGATGTCCCGGGAGTCCACCTGCCACGGGGGTACTACTTTGGAGCCTCTTCTGTCACTGGAGACCTCTCAGGTACCATTGCGAACCTCTTAGCCCTTCACTGCTCACTCAGCCCCTCTCCTTTGATCTGGGATATCCAGCCTTGCTAGCACAAAGGGCTGCTTTTACGAATTGCCAGGAGCCAGAGGTTTGTGTTCTACCTTGCACAAATATGTAGGATAAATGTATCCCATGTATTCACTTGCCATTGTGTCTGCTCTCTGGAGAACTAAAATTGGCTTGTGAGTGCACTACAGTGAAATGCCTGCAGGTGACCTCTTGTGTCCTGCTGCCACCGACGGAGAATATGCTTTGGGGGCTCTTCATGATACACTCTGCACAACTATGTGAGGGCTGCATCTTGGGCTTTTAGGCTAAGAACTATTCATCCTGCCCCTTGAAATATTGCTGCTTTTAGGTGGCAGCAGGGAAAGGGTACAGCTGTGTGTGTGTGTGTGTGTGTGTGTGTGTGTGTGTGTGTGTGTGTGTGGTTAAGGCAGTGATGTTTGGCAGGTTCAAGGCCCTTTGGAAGAAAGCTGTTGGCACCTACCAGTCAGACCTAAATTCTCTTCAGCTTACCCCATAATACTCAGAATTGGCTAACCCTGGCTAGTTTAGAGAGGATTTGAATGAGACTTCTACAAAAGCATGTTTGTTCTGTGCCGACAATAGTTCCTTTTCTTTGCAAAGTCCTCTGCTTAATGTTTTGGGAATTGGAGCAGCTATTTGGGGGCAGGAAATCCTTATGATGGAGCTGATCTGCTAATAACTGACGTGTGAGAAAGCAGTGGCTCTCATGGTGCTGGCACATGCTATGTTTCTGCTTTTCAGATGGCAAATTAAGATGTTATCGGGAGTGGGTCAAAAAAATGGTCCCCTTAGCTCTGTGTCCTGATGTTGACAGTAATGGGATGCTTCAGAAGAAGCCAAAGGCCAATTAAACAGTTATTTCCTTCTCCCAGCTTTTGGCACTTGGAGGATTGGGGATCCCCTTAGAATGAATTTGCATCCCCTGATCAGCTTAGCTAGTAGCCACTGATAGTTCTATCTTCCCTGAACATGCCTTAAAGTGTGCATTTAAAAACATTAATATATCCATAATCTCTGAATGCTTCCAGCCTAGACTTCAGTTTTTGTAAATTCCTGCCGGGAAAAGTGCATGTGATTAGCAGAAGCCTGTGTTGGTGATAGCATTAGGAATGGACTATTGCGTCAGATATGTAGGCCCCACATATTTGTGGCGGTGCTGTGAAGGCCAGTCCTACCCCTGGAGTTGTAAAACAGGCAGAGGAGCCAATTGTCCAGAGGACTAAGTCTCCCCTTCCCCACCCCCCACCCCCAAACACACACTTGGGAATATCAGTTGGAGTACAAGACTGCAGGCGAGAGCATGTCTGGGGCTATGGTTGGGGGAACTGTCCCAAGCCCAGTTCAGAGGTGAACTGGCAAAGACCTGCCCTGAGCCAGCAGTTGAGAACTGCTGTTTTTGGCAAACCTGAGGCAGATGTGTTGCAATAATTATAGGTGTGGAGGAGATGTTGATAGTTGGCAAGGAGTTCTGTTTTGCCTTGTCTGTAGATATGTTGGCTTTGTGTGAGATGGAAATGGCTCCCTCTCTGGACAACTTTCTGCCCTCCCCATTATTCTAAGAGCAAGTTTCTCCTTTGCCTCTAGATAACCATGATATCATTTCCCTGAAATTATATCAGCTGACAGTTGTGAGGACACCGGAAGAGGAAAAGCGGGATAAAGAAGTGTTTCTGCCCACTGTGGACAACATGAAGCTACCTGGAGGTGAGTGAGCCAGCATGGGCAGGTAGGGCTCATGCTTGGGAACTGCATGTGCTAAAAATGGGGACAGCAAGAGGCTTCCCCCAGTAAGAGTCTGTTCATTCTGAGGGCTCTGATGCCATTAGTATTGATAGCTGCTAAAGACGGGACACTGGAGAATTTACTCTAGCTTTCTAAGCAAAGTCAACGCTTGTCCTGTCTTCCTTGACCCTTACATAGTTGTTGCTTGGGCCACAAGTTTGGGTCTGAGCCTGATCTAGGTCTAATTCTGTACTCAAGAAAACAAAAAAAACCAAAGCCTTTGGTTTAAGAGAAGCTAAGAACCTTACAAATTCAATCATGCTCCAAAAAGCATGGACATTGTAAGCTAAGGTTCCTGTTTTAACTTCTGTGCCATGTAAGCAGTAAAGACATTGTACAGTCTCGCATGTTGTGCTTACTTACAACTTAGGCTCCATGCACCCACGCTTTGCCTTGGTCTTTCAGCCGCAATCCTCTTCTTCTGCAGGTTGGGGACAACACTAAAGTTGGGGACAGTGCTATATGAATGTTTAATAAGAATTTAAAGTTGGGTTCATATTGAAATTAATAAAATGGAATGCCCATTGGAAGGAGTGGAGGCAACCTCAATGCCGATTTGGAAGTAAGTCTTATTGTAATTTGCAGATCCCATTGAGTAGCTGTAAAAGAGTACAATGGAGCTGCATCTTTGGGAGTGGGGTTTGGGCAAGAGGGTACGGAATAATGAGGAAGGCACCAGGGAGAATGGGTCGAATGATGGGCAGGAACGGGGATAGGGTGAAGCAGCTAGGAACTGGGTGGAATGACAGGAGGAATGCCATGACAACCGGTACAATGACAAGGTTCTGAGTGAAATAACGGATTCAGAAGAGTGACGGGATACCGTGGGAAGCACTCCTATAATTCCACCCAGTTCCCATAGCTGGCTCCCTGTTGCAGTCCGTTTCCTCCCTCCCAGTTCCACCTCCTCTTCTGTGTGTGTTTTTTTTTTTTGTCATTCCACAACCCCCTTACTCTTGTTCCCTATCAGAGATACAGCTCATTGTATATTCCACAAATCTTGGGTTCTCTGTAAGGGGAGTGCAGGCTAGTGGGTTAGATGCGGAGGTTGGGGTTCTCTCCAAATATACACCCCTCCCAATACCTTTCTGTCCTTTCCCTATATGTACGCTCCCTCCCCCCCCTTCCATCTTTGCCTGCTGCTCATCCGTGCGTACACATCACCTATTTCTCTGCATTGTCCTCCATAAACACATCTCTACAACTGGCTTCCTCCTCCTGACGAAATCACCTCTCCTGATGCCCAAGTGTCCCCACTCTTGTCTGTGTGTACACATCCTGCATCCTAGCCCCTCACCCCCTCCTGTTCCCAGCTTCAGTGTTGCCTCCAGCCTGTAGAGGAAGAGGATTGGGATTGAAAGACCAAAGCAAAGTGTGGGTACCTGGAGCCAAAGTTGTAAGCAAGCACAATATGCAACACTGTGCAACATCTTTACTACTTATATAGCACGGAAGTTAAGGCGGGAGCCTTAACGTACAATTTCCATGCTTTTGGGAGAATGATTAAATTTGTAAGGGCCTTAACGTCTCTCAAACGGAAGGTTTTTGAGTATGGAACTTCCTCGTTTTTTTGAGGAATGCAGTGCAGTAAATTCCGCCTGCTGGCACACTACAATGAACAGCATAAACATTATGCAAAATTAAACGAGAATGTTTAGTGTGTGTGTGTGTGTGTGTTCACTCATTCAGCCCCCCCCCTTTCTTGGCTTCCCCCTCCTGATGAATCTGCTGTGGGGCCTAGTGTTGCAGAGAAGCCAGGGGCTGCTGCCTGGGCCCTGTCTTGGAAGTAGAGGGACTGCTCCCCAGCTGGATGCTGCTGAGGTTGCTTTGCCACAGGCTGCCCGAGGCATGAACAGTCCTGGGGGGCCCAGCTCCTCTAGGAGGGAAGTGAGTCATGGCCGGGTCTCCTGCACCGGTCCAGCCATTGCTCTCGCCAAACACCTACTCAGGGGAAGTGGTGCCTGAGCACTCCCTCCCCCCGATTCTTTTGTTAGTGGTGGCGACAGCAGCTGCTTCTGAGTGGAAATGGTGATTCCCGGTGGCATCTGTGCTCCTCCCCTGCCCCCCTGGGTGCTCTCTACACTTGCTCACTGCCTAAATCTATAAACCTGAGTTCACAGGTGAAGAGGAAAAGGTGGGAGGGAGGAGTGACCCCCAGGGCTCCTAGTTCAGTGTGACGCAGCTGACCTGAGGAAGAAGCCATCCAGCCCCCAAAGCGGGCATTGAGCCGTGTGTCCGCCCCCCAGGCTGCCCTTAACCGAGCCAAAATAATACTGTAACCCGCTCTCTGCCTCTCATCATCCCCATCTCCCACTTGATTCAGCATCTGAAAGGGGAAAATGGAGTGGCTCTGCTGGCCAGCAGAAGCGAATATGCATACGAGGCATTATTAATTGTCCCATAGTGTAATATATAAAACGGTTAATTTTCCATCTCTTAAAATGCATGTCTTTTGAAAATTGAAAAAAGGCAGGAGCAATAAATCAGCTGTGAATTACCTAACGGCAGTAAAGGTCAGCAAAATATTCCAAAAGTAGACTTCCTACAGGCTATAAAAAGCATTTGAAATCCAGAAGTAAAAGCTAATCTTACTCCAGTTTTTAAAACGCTGTAACTTTTTTGTCTGACTTGCATGACATTTGGACAGATTGCGGCCCCCACCCAAGCGATCCTCTCTGCCAAACTTCAGATAAATAGGATAAAGCAGATTTTATAAGCAATAGAATGTTTATGTGCTAAGGCCAGGGAGCTCTCTACGCTTTAACTATGGAGCAAATCCTGCTGCTCCATAATGCAGTCGGGCTCTTCTGAGTGCAGGTCTGATCTGTCCAAGTAGCCATGCTTAGGGCTGCAACTCAATTTTGCAATTCTTGCTTTTCTCAATGAGAATCGTGATTCTTGGCTTGTTCTTGCAAATGAGAATGAGCTGAGAAAAGTGAGAATCCTGCAAACAGCCCTCTCTCCCAAAAAACCTAGGAAAGGCCTTTTGCAAATCCTGACTAGGTTTCCAAAAGGCCCTGTACTGGACTGCTACAGTTGCTGGATCTCGCTCTCAGCTCAGCTTCTTTGCGTGGGGACTGAGGGAAGCAAGGTTGCAAAAAAATAAATAGTTATGTATGCACAAAATCCCACCAGGGCTGTTCTGTGCATGTACAGCCCTCCTCCAAAATGGAAGCAACACTGCTGGTACAATGTAGGAAAACAGTTTGGAAAAGGCAGCTGGTCTGTGCATGCGCAGAACAGCCCTGGTGGCCATTTGGCGCATGCATTGTGATTTCCTCCCCCCCCCCCCCCAAATCTTGCAAGAGTTTGCACTGGGGCCCGAGATCTCCCAACATATCTCTTGAGAATCCAATCTTCTTATCATTTCAGCCCTAACCATGCTCCTTCCCCACCACGGAGCAGTGTTCCACGGGGGCTGTGGCCATGTTGGGAAGGGGTGGAGAAAACTTCACCCCGCCTATTTATTTGTTTTCAAACTTTTACTACCCTGCCCCTCCTGCCACAGGCACCTCAGGGCAGCTTACAATTCATAAAACAACATTTAAAACGACAATTCAAACAACTGAAAAGAGGAAAAGAAAATAACCCCATACCCCCCAAAAACCCTCCACCCTCTCACCCATCTCCCCCGCCAAATGCTTGGCAGAACAGCCAGGTCTTGCAACTTCTCCGAAAAGAGGGGAGAACTGGACCTCCACCGGAAGGGAGTTCCACAGCCGTGGTGCGGCCACTGAGAACGCTCTCTTGTGGATGGCCACCTGGAAGACTCAGGGGACCTCGAGCACGGCGGCCCCAGATGACCGCAGAGGTCCATCCAGCACCCGGGGAGTGAGGCGGTCCCGCAGATAGGTAGGGCCTAGGCCGTTTAGGGCTTTATAGGCCAAAACTAACACCTTGAATTGGGCCCGGAAAACCACCGGCAGCCAGTGCAGAGAGCAGAGCACTGGTGTAATATGCTCCCAGCGGCCCAGTCCTACCAGAAGACGGGCCGCCGCATTCTGCATCAGCTGCAGTTTCCGAGTCGTCACCATGGGTAGCCCCACGTAGACTGTGTTACAATACTCCAATCTGGAGGTGATGAAAGCATGGATGATGGTGGCCAGATCAGAGCCTGAGACAAACGGCTGAAGCCGTTGCACCAGATGTAATTGGCGAAAGGTACTCCTCGCCACAGCCTCCACCTGGGGTACCAATGGAGGGCAGACCCCCCCCCCAATAACGGGGGCCACCATCTCCATTGCCTTGCCCACCATCACCACCTCCGTCTTGTCGGGATTTAGCCTCAGTCGGTTAGTCCTCATCCAGTCTCCCACAGCCGTCAAATACCCGAGTAAGCACCAAGACTGCAGGGCCTGGTTCTGTTGAAAAAGAGAGATACAGCGGGGTGTCGTCAGCATATTGATGACACTGCACGCCGAACCTCCTGATCACATTGAGTGGCTGCATGTATACGTTGAACAGGAGAGGGGACAAAACCGAACCCTGTGGGACTCCACACGAGAGGTCTCGGTATGATGAAAAAGACTCCCCAAGAACCACTCGCTGCGTTCTACCAGTCAGGAAAGTGCGGAACCATTCAAGAACAGTCCCGCAGTCGCGTCATCAACATCCCACAACTGTATCAAATGCAGCCGAAGGATCTAATGGAACTAACAGGGTCCAACGACCCTGGTCCATTTCCCAGCGCAGATCATCCACCAAAGCCACCAGTGCAGTCTCGGTGCCATACCCCAGACGAAGTCCCGACTGAAAGGGGTCCAGATAACCGATGTGGTCAAGATGTCCCTGCAGCTGCTGAGCCACTACCCGTTCAATAACCTTCCCTAAAAAGGGAAGGTTAGAGACAGGCCGATTTTAGATAAAACAGCACACTATGGAGCACACTTCCTCAGTTCAGCATGCGGCACCAGTCAAAAAAGGAACCCATGTTAGGAATCATTCAGAAAGGGATAGAAAATAAAAACTGAAAATATCATAATACCTCTATATAAATCTATTGTACGACTGCACCTAGAGTATTGTGTGCAGTTCTGGTCACCCCATCTCAAAAAATATAGTAGAACTAGAAGAGGTACAGAGAAGGGCAACAAAAAAGCCAAGGGTATGAGGGGAGGCTTGATAGGTTGGGGCTCTTCATCTTGATGAAGAGATGACTAAGAGGGAGGGGGTATAATAGAAGTTTATAAAATCATGAGTTTTGCACAACACGTAAATAGGGAGCGGTTATTTACCCTTTCTAACAGTCGGACAAGGGGACACTCCATGAAATTAACTGGGAGCAAATTTAAAACAAGTAAAAAGTGTGTTTTCACTCAGCACACAATTAACTTATTGACGTTACTGCCAAGGAAGTGGTCACAGCTGGTAGTGTAACTAGTTTTAAATATGGATTGGATAAGTTCTTGGAAGATAGGTCCATTAGTGGTTATTAGCAAAGTGGGTTTTGGGGAAGTAACTATTGGGGGCAGGAACAATGGGGAATGGATTGCCCATTTTGACGTGTCGGATATTTCTCCCAAGAGGGAGAGACTGGCCATTGTTTGAGACAGGATGCTGGGCTTGGATGGACCATTGACCCTGACCCAATACGACACTACTTATGTTCTTATGTGATTTCACAGTACTCTTTAAGGGCTGTGGCTACAGCATTCCCTCCACCTCCTTTCTCATGTGGCCATACCCCCTATGGAGCACCATGACCTCACAGGGGGCAGGGCCTCCCACAGCTGTGGCATCCACCTCAACTGAGCCATGCCTGATGGGACAAGTTGGGTTGGATTGCAGGCTTTTAGTCACTGCTGTCGTCTTGTAAGCGGAGTCAAGCTTTTGTCTTGAGCGTAGAGGAATCTATCTCTAGGGCCAAGAAAGGAGTAGAGTCTCCATGGACCATTCAGTCTTTAGCAATCTTGGCAGAGGCCAACAAGGCAGGGCTGATACTAACCCTGTCATTTTGCTCCCTCTTGTATTTAAACATGCAGCTAAAACAACACAGGGGGAGGGCACACTGTGACCCAGGCACTGAGCACTGATGTGCCAACACCTGTTGTTGTTTAGTGAGGCATTAGCATTGCTAGTAGCTCCTGCTTTGAGGAATGGCACTATTTGCCTCTTCCCCCTTGGGGGAGGTAGAGACGTTGAATGTGGTTGGTTAGGACCAAATGAGCCAAATGCACATGATGCTCTGAAGCTGACTGCTTCCAAGAGGAGAAAGAATAGGAAAGGGAGTTCAGTGACAGCCATGTGGGCTTGGCAAGGTGTCTGGTGCAGGTAGCCAGAAACCCCTCTAGGATCCATACTAGCTCCTGCACAGGCTCGTGATAACTTATAAAGCTAAGATTTCTAATTGACTTGCTGAACTGCCTTGTGCACTTCACACTCCCTGGAAACCTTTCCAGAGACAGGACATGGGCTCCGTAGCTAAAGAGAAACCCAGGGCCTTTATCTTGGGCAGAAACACTGAGCCATGGCTGGCTGCCCACTAAGGTTATCACAAAGGGACACTGTTGGAGAGGGAGAATGCCAATGAAACCAAAGTCCTTGGAGGCTGACTCTGACTTGTGTCCTTCCTGTGCCCTGCAGTGGAGGCCCCGCTGGAACCCATGAGTGGTCTTGCCTTGTTTCTAATCATTTTCTTCTCGCTGGTCGCCATTGTGTTTGCTGTTGTCATTGGAATCATCATCTACAACAAATGGCAAGAACAGAGCAGGAAGCACTTCTATTGATGTAGGTACCCTGTCCTTCTCCTCCTGCCCTCAGATGTCCAGCAACTCTATTGGAGCAGGCTGGCGAGCATGGAAGAGGCGAGCTTAAGAAAGCCCTTGCTAGCCACCTGAAGACACCCGCCCATCCAGACGTCCAGAGCGTAATGGATTGGCCCTTAGGATGATGGCTTCCTTGTTGGCCCCAGTGGGGAAGATGGCCATCTCTCCATGAACTCAGAGTTTTTGGCTCTCAAATTTTTATGAGATTCCTGATGGGAACGGACCTATCCTTAATCATGCAACATGATGGGAAGTGGACTTCAGGAAGCCCTTCAGCTCTCGGACTTGGGGTTGTGACCCAGGGGCATAGTGTCTCCCCAGGTCTGGCTGGTGGCCAGGAAGCTCTGCTTTGGGGCGTGTTTAGAAGAAGGTGCTTGGGGTGGCTAGAGCTAGAGTACTTGCCATTTCTGTCTGGTCTAAATGTCCTGTTGAGGGCCTTAACGTGGGGGCGTCTGAGGATGCATTGTCTAGAAGGTCAGATATCAAAGGCTGTAAAAACTAAGACACTTTCCTTTTGGTTTAAAGGGGAAATTTTAGCTTAAATAACACTTATTGTCCTACTTGGGAAAAGAAGGCTTGCCATAAACCTTTCCACAGCCCTTAAGAATGTTAGCCTGTTCTTGCTTGATGCAGAAGGCTGAGCTCTTGCCCCCAGATCCTCCACCCCAACAAGTGGTGGCTTGGCTTCTCTCCCCCTGCGGTATATCTTTTAAAAAAAATTATCAAGGTTTTTTAAGACTCATTGGCCCAGGTTCTATCCCTGCTGACTTCTGTTTTAAAGTAGGCTTTGCCATAGCAATCAAGTTTTGCACGGAGACTGAATTACATCCAGTACGTCATGTTCCTCATCCCTGTCCAGGAGTGGATAAACGGTCCTTACACCACGGGCCTTTTGACTGCATTAATGGGGAGACATTGTATGAGAATCTGCCTTGGCATTGTTTGTCCTTGCACAGTCCTGAGCCTCTCCTGAGTTAGCATAAGACCTAGGATGTATGGGAGAGGACCCCTTTCCATGGGGACAAGCACTGAGCTCTCACACCCCTGATGCAGCTTCCAAAAGTATTCAGGCTTCTCTTTCGACCTTTCCTCTGATGCAAACTGGTCCGAGCAGTTTTCCTTCAGTGCCTCCAAACTTGACCCTCATGGGCATGTGACTCTTCCCTCCTCCGCCAGGGCTTTCCTCTTCATTGTGTGCAGGACAGGCTTTTATTTTATTTTTTGGGGGGGGGGGGGGTTGGCAATGTATTCATTGAAACCTCACCATCTATTTGGCAAGTTGAAGCTGAAACTCTGGTCCCTGGGCCCATCAGCATGAGGCTTGGGAAGGTTAGGGGCACAGGGTCTCAAATTCTCTTAGCTGGGAGTGAGAGGGAGCTAGGCCAGCTTAGCCCCTGTCCCCATCTCCTGCTCATATACATGAAGCCAGACTGAATCCCTGATTTTGAGGGTTTCCATTTCTGGCCCTAGACTTTGTGAAACAATTCGTAACACTGGGTTCCCATTTGAGTGACCATTATCCTGTGTATCGGAATGGTATGTGTCCTCTGTCTTAGTTTGCTGTATCACTCTTTGTGCATGAGGTGCTACTTTTTTATACCTCTGATTTGGAGCCAGCCCTTCTGTGAGAGCTGCTTGCATATTACCTTGTTGAGTTAATAGCCTAGGTTTCATTTTTAAATGGGTCAATACCTTTTTTCCCTGCCATTTTGACTTTTATGTAGAAAACTGTTCCTTTGTGTTACTGAAGGAGACAGATCTGGCTGCTATACATGAGGGTCTCAAGCACTTCTGGTAAAGGAATAGCAAAGGGTTAATTGGTGAGGGGCTTGGCCTAGCTACACTTGCCAGTCTCTGGCATGCCTCACTAAAAGCACTGATCGCTTGAAATGCTTTGCTGCCTCTCAAGATGTGGGTTAGTTATTTCCTACCTCAGTGACTGCTGTGTGTGAATGACATGTAACATGCTTTCTTTTGGTGTGTAGCTTTAAGAGATGCAGAGTGCAGTAGAGTTGTGGGGACAGTCTCTGCTACAGGGTTACTTTTATTTGCACTTCAATGTTATAATACAGACGGGACCTTCGCCAGGTCCTCCAGTGCCACAAAATCTTGGGAAGTTTGTGGCTAGGTAGCGTGTGGAGGCATGGCTACGTTTTTATATGTTCTGCACATTTATACCATGCTTTAGTCCCTGACATTTAGTTACATTTGTAATGGAAACAGACCTTGACAGCATGTCCTGGGAGACAGGGAAAGAAGGCTCTTGGCTAAACTGAAACAGCACAATTAGAGAGTGATCGGATTAACTACATACCTAGATCCCTCAGCATAAAGGAAAGAGCAAAAGGGCCGGTCATGTACAGCGATTCCTCTCAGAATCAATCCTCCTGAAGGGATATGTGGCTATGTTAAGACTAAAATAAATAAATAAAATAGCTAACTCCCTTTTCAGTTCCTGGATTTTACTATGAATTTCCTCCCCCAAGGATGCACTGTGTGTTAGCTAATTCAGGAAGCGTTCTTGGCTAAGATGTTCAAAAGTGAGGAGTGGTTTTGTTGCCTGAGAAACCTTGAAGGGATTACTTGTGCGCCGAGCATGCAGCCCTCTAAAAAGAGGATTGAAATTATACAGTCAGTAACTAGTTGCTTTTGAAGATCTTGGCAATTGTTTTAAAGCCTGCTGTGCTGCTTATGTTCTGCTGTTGAGGCAGACCTCCAGGGGAAGTAACAGGCATTGCTTGTAGAGCCGTGCCCACGTAACTTGGACCAAGAAGCAAGTGAAATATCCATGATAGCTTGTAGCCTGCAGTAGGTATAGGGCAGGGGTGGGCAAGGTTCCCAAGCTCAGGAGCCGCATACCAACATTTTCATATCTCTGAGAGCCACAAGATGCATGACATCGATTGTGGCTTCCCCTGATTCTGGGATGGGGCAGTGCGGCTTCCCCTTGCATCAAAGCTCTCTATTCCCAGGTGGTCTGGTGGCTTTGGGCAGAAGCAAGAGCAGCACTGGGCATGCTCCACTATGAAGCTCCAGTGGCTGAAATGGCTTGGCTTCTCTTGCTCCTTGGGGAACCATATAGACATGGACCCAGGCAGCCACTTTTGGCAAGAACCGTAGTACCAGTTGCCCAAGAGCTGCATGTGGTTTCTAAGCCACTACTTGAGTATAGGGCATATGCAGCTTTAACTAGAGTTCCAAACTAGGCCCAAGAGACAATTAGCCCACATAGATGCTATGACCTGTAGATCCATCAAAGATGAGCATGGGGTAGCAAAAGTACTATTTTGGAAGCCAAGGATCTTGAAGTCCTTCACAATTTCTTTGTGGGGAGGATGGGTCTCGGGTGGTGTATCCTTTGGATGAACTGGGCGTGGTCCTTCAGGTCTATTGGTGTCAAATTCACAGCTCCTGATTGCCAATCTCCAGCTCCAACAGGACAGCACTGCCTTTATTGCTGCCCTGGGATGATATAGCAAATCCCACAAGTCGTGTCTAAATAAGATATGAAGATACTTTAGCTCTGACTTCCTCACCTAGTAGTTGAGGTGGGCTTTGAGTTGCCCATGAAGGCTGCCTCCTCCCTACATTGTGGTTCAAACACTTTCAGGCTTGTTTCTGGAATGGCAGTGCTGATGTTGAGAATATTGGTGCCGGAACTTAAAGATCTGTTGTCTCCTTTAGCCAACAAAAAGGATGCAAGTAAAATGTTCATAATTCACTGCAATTGTGTGAATGAATCTAAGCCTGCTGGTTGTAGTAGATAAACACTATGTTCTGAGGAAGCGGAGTTTCTGGCAGTGTTTGTAGCTGAGTTTCTTGCTTAAGTAGAAAGGTTCTTGCTGGGGATAGGTGGGAGATTGTCTTCTTGGTGAAGCAATATCGCAGCATGGAAGCATTATTTCTCTGCCTCCTTTAAATATTTTGCCTGATGAACAGAAATGAAGCGTGTGCCTGTAAGTATAATTTGTGTCTTGAAAATAAAATGCATAAATGTAGAATACAGAGACCGTTCCTCTGTAAAATGAATGGGATTGGTCTCTTCTGTCTGTATTGCTTTCTGACTGACTTATTTATAGAGACTTGGAACATAAGAATACAGGAATTCTAGCCCAGTATCTTATTTCTAACTTGACAGTTTCAGTTGCTTCAGAGAAGTGCACAATGGGTCATAATGGAGTGATCCATTTCCTGCTATTCATTCTTAGCTCTGACAGAGATCTTGTCTCCTTACCAGCTTGACAAATAGCCATTTATAGGTCTAGCCTCTAAGAACTTATTTTCCAAAGCAAAAAACCCTCGTGGTTTAAAAAACCATTAAAGGCAAAACCATTTCAAAAACAAAAAATGTCCATCTTCAAAAAAAATTTCACAAAATAAATTTTGCCCTAACTTAAACTCAAAAAACCATGAAAATTAATTACAATTGCTAATAAAAAATGTTTTAACATACATTACAACAAAAATTAAATGCCATAAAGCATGGAAATTATTTCAAGATTTTCTATCTGTTTCATAATTTGCCATCAGCAAACTTGATATTTACTTCCTTACCATACATACTTTTATTAATATTTATCACTAAACTATCACTTTTTCTTAAGCATTAATTTATGATCATAATTGGACGATAAACATTTTTTTCAAACTGCCTTCTCTTGTCGTTTAAATGTATACAAATTTGTGCACTTTATACAATGAACCGTTACTGTCCGTGTAGACAACTGTATAGAATTGGTTCGATAGAATGCAATTCATTGTGAAAGGACAGAGTTAAGGCAGTTTGAAAAAATTGTTTGTTGTCAAATTATGATATTTAAGAAAAAATGTGGTTTAGTTTGATTATTTAATAAGAGTACGGTAAGGAATTAAGTACATAACTTACATTTATGTTGGTAAATTATAAAATATAGATAGAAAATCTTGGAATTTCCATGCTTTTTGGTGTTTAATTTTGTTTCTGTATGTTAAATGTATTTGAATAGCAATTATAATTAATTTTTATGGTTTTTTGGAGTTAGGGTAAAATGTATTTTGTGAAATGTTTTTGAAGATGTAAGTTTTTTTTGTTTTAGAAATGGTTCTGTCTTTAATGGATTTTTTTTTTTTTTTTAAAATCATGAGGTTTTTTGTTTTGGAAAATTTCCAAGGTTTTTGTGATGTGATTAACATAGTAATGAGCGTGTTAAAAATCACATGTCAATTTTATATGATTCACTGTATCATGGACACATTTATACATTATGCCCCACACTAGTACAATGTATCAAAGACTGGTTTTAGAAAATACATTGACAACTGACACCACAAAAACACACTTACTTTTAATCCTATCCTCTAAAGTGTTTGCAGTTCTCCCTAGGTTTGTGTCACCAGCAAAATTGAGAAGTGCATTGTCCATGCCTTCATCTTATGAAATTGACAGAGTACTCTATCGTGTCTGGATACACTTTGGGGTTTGTAGCCCTTGGGCCAGGGGAAGGGAGGTCTGGAGTTTCCTCTAAGGTGTTTTCCCTGAGCTCAGTGCTGCCTGGAAGATCAACGAAGCTCTAATGCATTTGCTCAACTAAAAATATTATTCACTACACAAAGCCTGATAGGCATTTGGACTGCGTAAGACTTAGTTTTTGTTGAAAGATATTTTTTCAGACGACAGAGGACTTCAATCTTTACTGAGAATAACTTGGATATAGAATAGTGAAAAAACTGGCTGTTATATCATTCCCATTTTGCTAGTCTTGGAGGTTATTTCTTCTTGCAGGAATGTGGGAATATAAAACCCATTGGTGAGGAACTCTGTGATGTTAGCGGACATCATTATGGTTATTGAGAGCCATGCAACGTTCCATACCACTACGCATGCGCCAGCTAGCAGAACTGATTTTTAAAATGTTGAATAACTAGGTTTTGCTGCACCAAGTGCTCTCATTACAGTAGTGATTGGTGACCAACTTGTACTCCAAGGCTGTGAAGTCTGGGGGTTCAACTCGTCCGGGGAGGGGAAGGAGGTATGGATCACTCAAAATCCTCCCCCCAGAGTGAAATTTGGTGGCTTCTGAGGCAGGACAGTAATTGACATGAAACTGAGTAGAGGTTAAAGTCTTCATGACGAGCTGGCTCCTGATTAAAGTTATGCGACTTTAAAAAGCAGTCGCATAACTTTCTTTATGCTGTTTTTCTAACCGCACAAATGGTGGTCAGCAGCTGCTCGACTGTGCATACGCCAACCAGCGGAACTGATTTGCTAATGTTTAATAACTTGTTTTTGGCTACACCAAGCACTATCCTACTACAAGTAGCACTTGCTGTACATCTCGGGCTCCAAGGCTGTGAAGTCTGGTGACTCAGCTCACTGTGGGGGTGGAGGGGGGAGATATCGATGATTCGAAATCGTTGGGATGCAGCGCATTTTGACCACCAGCAATTCACTTTTAAACCCGGGTGGAGAACCTTTTCCTTCCCAGGGGCCACTTAAAAAAACCTGCACAAGCTCCAAGGGTCACACAGAAGTTGGAGCAGGGGTACTTAAGGGATGCACTCAAGGAAAGGAGGGCCCAAATCCTGGATCTGTGCCATGGAACTGTTGTTTGCATGGACTCATCTCTGCTCCCTTCCCCCGAACTCAGCTTTTCAGTGGTTGGAGGGAAGAACTGGATCCAAGAGCCAGATCCAGGAAATGGAAAGAGGCCACATAAAAACTTGCTGTGGGCCACATTTGGCTTCTGGGCCTGAGGTTCCCCTCCCCTCTTTTAAACAGTTATAACTTTTGATTTTCTGGATGGATCTTCAAACTTTGCCTGTATGACAGTCCCCACAAATAAAGCCATGGACAAATGTTCACAAGTGTAGCTCAAGTGGTTTCCTCAAAATCGCTTCAGCAGTCCCGTTTATAATGGAGAGTGGTTCTCCCTTTAACTTTTCTTGCTGCTACCACAGCAAGAAAACCAAGTCCATTTTTGAACTCGGTTATGCTTTTGGCCTTCATAACATCCTCTGGCATTGAGTTCACCAGGCTAATTGTTCACTGTGTGAAGAAATGCTTCCTCATATTTGTGTTAAATGTGCTGCCAGTTAATTGCATGGAAACTGCTGCTGGCCAGTGAGTCTACCTGTCTGGTTTATGCTGGGAGTTAGAGCTCAGTGACAAACTCTGGCAAGAGGCACTGATGTCTCTTGACCAGTGCTGCTGCAGCCTGTTGTATACTAGCTACACGTAACATTACTGCTGCCCAGTTCCTGAAGGCATTTGATTTCCAAAGGAACACAGAGTTAAGTGGAAAATATTACTCTGCCAATGGAGAGTGTATTGTCTCTTGCTCTGTGCCAAGACTTGAGGCACTGAATAGTGCTGCAGGCTTAACTTGAGCTCCCATGTCAGTGCTGTCTAAAAGAGCCTCCATGCTGCCTTTCTCCAGCATACCTGTCTTAAATATTGATCAATAAAATATTAAGGTGCTTTACCATCCTTGTCTTGTTTCCCAATACAACAGCCCTGCAAGGTAGGTCACCAAGCCTATTTTACAGATGGGAAACCAAGGCTAAGAGGGTGACTTGGTCAAGACCACCTGGTGAGTTCACAGCTAAGAAAGGATTTGAACCCTAGTCTTCAGGTCCAAGTCCAACACCGTTAACCACTAGGCTACACTGGCTCAGTACATACTACTCCAAAGGGGGAAGCTACACAAGTGCACCCGTTGAAAAGAAGACCTTGAGCTTTCTTCTTATGGAAGGCTGGGTCATGCTGGATTTAGAACCATTGCTAAATTGCCTTAGGCGTGGCTAGGTATTTACTAGGGCTGCAACCTTGAATTGATCAATGAATGGGTGATCACTTGATTAACTCCCCCCCATTAATTGATTGATCGGAGTGGGAGATCAGTGAGACAGTTGTAGCAATATGCACAGATAATGCAAGGAACGTTGTTCTGGGGGTTGAGAAATCCAGTTTTGAAAAACGTGAGATGTGCTGCTCATACTCTACAACTGAGCATAAGCAAGACTTTCTGTTGCCACCATTAACAGCAACTTAGCAAGTGTCGTAAAATTGTTCACTTCAGGCATAGCATGCACAAACTCTCCTCTTAGCCAAACAAGCAGAACTTGGACTAGGGGACAGCAAGCTAAAGCAGGATATTGCCACTAGATGGAACAGTGCTTTTATAATGTTGCAGTTCTGTAAAGAACCTAAAGAAGGAAGGCCATTTTTTTGTTTTTCTGTTTTCGCTTTTTCTGTTTTTTTTTTAATGTTCATTAAGCACTTTAACATGTTCATTAAACACGTCTAACTATTTGACCACAGTTTCTGGTGATTTTCTTTCACTGTTTGGACATTTATGCAGATTATGTAAATTATATGCAAATTCTAATTGATTACTGAATCAACTAAAATTCTACAGATTAATCAACTAAGATTTCTTTAATCTAGTGCAGCCCTAGTATTGACACATTGGGTAAGAGCTCAATACTGGTGGCATCATAGGCTTGTCCTTCCACTCTTGGTAGAACTCTGTGAGGCGTCTTACTTGTGACCGGAGTGTAGGGTTGCCACTTCTCAATGTTTGGCCCTAGGACTCCTGCAGGTTTAAAATGGTAGTCTTGGGGTGAAACTGCAGGAAGTGGCAACCCTACTGGAGTGTCTGCTGTGAATTCACTTACAACCCAGTCATAATCCTGCTGGAATGTCTTGCGAGTAGGTGAGGGGCAGCCAAGATGGCAACTGTGACAAATGTCTGTTGTAGCGCACAATCCTTGGGCAAGAGGTGTGGCCAGTGCCTGGAAGGGGCTCTCCCAACCCTTTGCAAGTGTCATGGTGCCAGAAAGGAATGGGGCTCTCCCACCTTCTCTGAAATAGATTGCCCTAGATCCCATGCATGGTAAGTTTGGCCTCCCCTGTAGGAGATGATAGTCTCAACCAGCAAATGGTACAGGAGTTGAAATTCCAGTGTGGCTTTCTAGGGAATAGGGATTAGTTGGAAGTTCTTCAGGGTTCTATGCAGCTCCACACTGTGCAGAGTCCCTGTAGCATGGTGCTCTGGAGGAGTCCTTGCAGGATTATGCCCTTGGCTCACCACAACACCAGCTGCTGGTCCCCGAATAGGGGGGCCAGGCCATTGTTTGCTGGGATATATGGTTGCAGGTTCCAGGGAAAGGCAGAGTTTAAGCAGAGACTGTGTCGCTGGGCTGAAAGTAAGGTTGCCCCTTCTCATGGTTTGACTTCAAGACTCCCATTCTGGCCTAGAGGAGTCTTAAGGGTCAAACTACGAGAGGTGGCAACCCTAGCTGCTTCAGGGCTTCCCCGAGCTTGCTCTGGAGCTAGCTGGTAAATCTCGTCAGTGGGTGAGGAGATCCTGCTGGGCGTAGTGGCTTAGGGTTGCTGACTGCAACTACTTAGCACTGATGCAGGGTGGATGAGTTGCAGTTCCCTCTTATTCTAAGAGGAACAGCAGAACCAATGGGGAGTGGGGGAAATTGTTATTTACAAACATAAGACACTAGAAACACTGAGGCTTCCAGCTCCTTTAGCTTCTGTTCAGAGTCTTTATTGAGAGGAATGTGCACAGGATATAGCTGCACCAGAAAACGACCACCCTGTGGGAGTAGGGCAGTGTTGGCAGATGTGCTTCTTGGTTCCTTCCTGCTCATTCCTGCATTACTTGGCTCTGCTCTTTGTTGTACTGTACTCTAACTCTTTTTATGGTTATGCTAAAGATGCTTGGTGTCTGATCAAGACTATAGGGTATGTACTAAGAGAAGACTTGGTAGCAGCTCTGAACTGCCAAGAGAGGGAGAGAACTAGAACCTAAAGAACGTTAAGATTGTGGATCAGTACATAGTAAAGTCAAATGCCCATCTGGGAGAGATGGTGTCCTGCAGCCCATATACATAGGGTTGGAGAATGATGTTTCTGTGCAAATAAACAGCAGAACCAGATGTCAATATGCTGCAGCACCTGGAGTTAAACAAGCTTATTTTTCAATGGTAGCTTCAAGGTGTGATCTTCTCTAGACCTGTGGCTCAGGGCCTCTTGCCAGCCAGTGCAGGAGGCTTGGAACTGCCTGAGGGATTCAGATTTCTGAAGGGATTTATCAGCTTCATGGCCAAGTAGCTCTGGAAAAAGAAGGGAGATGCATTAGGCAGGGCACTGCAGTCAGCAGGTCAGGGAGGAGACCAGCGTGACACCCAGGGGAGCTATGTAATTAGCTCAGGACTGGAATAGCTGGTGCTGCTAGAGCGTAGCCCTGCAAAACACTGATAGAGCTGCTTGCTGAAAGCTTGGGCCAACACTCGCCCACAATGCTTGATGCGAACTGGTTTCTTTGTGAGTACCACATCTTGCCTGCCTGAAGAAGGGATGGTACCATCATCATGGGACACCAACAAAGAATTATAGCTAAAAAAATCCTACACAGAAGCAGGGTCTAGGCTCATTTTCCTGGATGTAAAGGCCCTGAGTAGTTTGGGATCTTCTATTCCACTAATTTTTGCAGAATTTTCTAATGGAGCCTGACCTGGCTGGGAAACAGCAGACACTGACTGAAGTGGCCTCCATTTTTCTCAGCATGTGCTGGGGTCCTGTGGCCTCTCTCTCTCCTATGAGATGCCTTACTCTCCCAATATCTGTCTAGGGGGTCCAGGCTCCCATCCCCATCCCGGCATACTTACAGGAATAGAGTAGATGAAAGCTGCAACCAGCAAGAAGAGCATTGCCAGGAAGATGAGTAGACATATCTTGCCCTTGAACTCACGCCACAGAATGTGGCGCAAACTCCTCAGAGGGGCTGTGAACCACAGGAACGAGGTCTCTGGCCGTCTACAGGTCAGATGGAGGCAGAAGAGATGTGAAATCTTTGTTGCTATTTCCAGATTAGCAGTTTATTCCACCCTCTTCCCTACCTCAGGGTGATAAGTCAACAGTGGGGCAAAGAGAATGAAAATGCTAACTGGGGACCCATGTTCACTGCATTTTCCCCATTGATGGCAATGAGGAAAACAGAGTGAACATGGATACTGGATCATTAGTGTTGGTTCAGAATTTGACAAGCACCAAAATCTTTGTGAGCTTGCTTGGGGCTATATGTTGGGAGAAGAGTGTGCAGGGCAGCGGCCAAAGGGGAAGCAGAGAGATTGATTCTAATGTCAAACCATCCTGTCCTGGGCAGAATTCTCTGTCACACATAAACCTCTGCCATTTCAGAGACGAGAGTCTGGGTGCCCAGTTGGCCTGGGAGTTATCTGCCTGGCTGCCTCAATCTTGAAGCAGTGGGAGGCCATTTTGCTTCCTCCCAGCTGGCTTCCAGTGACTTCTGATCTTAGGGCAGTTCAGTGGCTGGAGAGGTAGAGTGGTCTGAATGAGAGATTAATACTGAGCTTATTTTTCCTAGTAACAGCTGACTCTGCCCCTGATCCTGTGAAATGGATCTGATGTTGGATGCTGCCCAGCAGGGTGAGGCAATTGTGGCATAGCCACTTGGAAGACCATGGCCATCCCACAGCAGAACCCGGGCAGTGCTGTTGAAAAGCTAAGCCCTCCTGAGAAAGTTTTGCTGCCTCCCCTTTAGCCCAGTCACCACAAGGACACTGGCAACCTGGAATGATTTGGCTCTTGGGTCTTACAGAGGTGCCTTCATGGTGGGGTTCATATTGGGGTCATCTCTTCCCTTCCCAGCAGTCCGCTCTTCTGCCTCCTTTTCTGTCAGCAGCTCCAGGGTCATCTCTATCTTACCCTAGAGAGGCAGGGGTGCAAAGCTGAAATAGGGGATGAACCAGACTTGTGTGTTTCACAAGGAGGCTTGTGGCTATGCGCCTGGACAATGCTTGCAAAAAGCAGCCTCCCCTGTCTGCCACGTCGGAAAGCGTGATGTGTGTAGTGTCAGTGCATTAGGACATGCTGCCCTTTTTCAAGGGCTCTGCACCCCAGTCCCACCTACACAGCTTCTCTGAGATCAAGTTGCTGAGCTGGAATGAAATGGACACTGTCACCACTTTAGTTACTGTATTCTTTGCCCTCACCGCCAGCCGCTGCTTGTCTCCCACTTGAATGGTGCATGGCCACCAGCCCCTCATGCTTCTCTGCTTGAACAGAGACACGCTCTTCTGCTTGGACAGAGAACAGGGAGAGGAACAGGAGCTACTGTCCTTATGTAGCATTTTCAAGGAGCAGTTCCTGGGCTTCCTGGCTGGATGGGACACGCTGGTCAACTTGATTTCCAGAACTCCTGCAGTTGGAAGACAAGCCTATGAGCATCTGCGGAAGAGTCAGGTCTTTCTCACAAATGCATCCTGGGAAGAGGAAGAGCCTTTATCCACCCCCCACAGCTGTCCCCTACTTCTAGGGCAAATTGCTGAGTCGTAACCAGAAAGCCCAAGGGTAAAGTCCTCCAATTTGGATCTGGGGAGGTACTTTAAAGTGGGGTCACTTCAAAGCATGAACTGCTGTTCACTATTGTTTCTCCCCTTGGTGACAAGGGGGAAACTGTAATGAAGAGAGGTCCCCTAGTATAGTACAATAATCGCAGAAGACAAAATGCTGGGTGAACAATGTGAACCAGGACAAAATTTTTCCACTGGAAACGGGTGTAGTAAAATACCCAGGGGTAACATCTCCATGAGAATGTGGCCCTAACTAGAGGGGTCCAATCCCTGCTTTTTCAGGATCCAGAGGTTCAAATCCCATTGGAAAAACTGAGCCCTATGCAGTGTAGGGGTTCCTGTAGCCTGCTCTGTGTGGCCAGGGAAGGTCATTCTCCTTCGGGAGGGTGTGTCGCTGTTGTTACTGGCCAAGAACCTCAGTTGTGTAAGGAGATGGGGATAGTTTTCTCCAGGGCTATTTATCTCCACCCCAGAAATGGTTGCATTAGGTTGATGGATGATGATTCTTCAAAGATTTGTGATCTTTGATGACAGAGCAGTTACTAAAGGAGGTCCCTTGTAGAAAATGTCTCTGGAATGGGGGGAATGAGCTAAAGCAAGAGTAGAGAACCTTTTTATTTGGCCCATTTTTGGATACAAAGGGAACCTGACTTCTCCTCCTGGTGCACCTAGTATGAATAATTTTTTTGGTCTTACTTGCCTTTTGGCCTTTGTCCCTCTATCAAATTTGGCAGGTGCGATCTAGTTATTAAAGGCAACAGAGATGAAATAGGGTGGGGAAACCTTTTACTGGACCAAATCAAGCTGGTGGAGGTGTGTGCATAAGCTTTAGACCTCACAGGGTTTGAAAGAAGGACTCTTGTGAGGTCTGGAAGCTTGCACACCTCCACCAACTTTGAGTTGGTCTAATAAAATGTATCTCCACGCTATTTCATGTGTCTGTACTTGGGACCAACACAGCAACCACACTCTCGTGAAGCCCATACACAGGGTGATTGCATGAGTAAGTTGCCTTTCCATGGCAGATGAAGGGAAAACTTGGGTTCATTTTACTCAAGTCTTTTGGTGGTGAGAATTTCAACATATTATTTTAAAAAATAATTCTGGAAACAACTTTTGGTAAAACTTTTTAAATGGAGTTGGCATTTTCAGGTGAGGAGGGGAGAAGTGTTTTATGGAAAATTTTGTTACTGGTCCCATCTCATCCACTCTCGGCAATGGAACTCTGCCCTAATGCAGAAAACTCCTCACCTAAGAAATCGTCTGGTGAAAGCATGTCATTGTCCCAGATCTGGATGATGAGTTTAGGAGGCACCTTGAGCATCGTCTCATCCAGGCTCCAGAGATATTGCTGCAAGAGGAGCAGAAGGGTCAGCTAAGAACCTGGCTGGAGTTTCTGGCCAAAGGAGACAAACTCCAGACATGCTGGCAGAGCAGGATCGTCCACATGGATTGGGGAGAAGGTCTGCTCTCAGCTTGCTGGGGTTGGGAACCTCCCTCTGGAAACCAGGGATTAACCCTTGGGTTGCTGGCCGTTTCCAATTTGGGAGCCAAGTAAGTGTCTGCTTGTCTGCAGGCTTCAAAGGGTTAATGTCTCTTGCCAGAGGAGGTTTGGGCTTTGGATGTGGGTTTTAGGGATTCTCTCTGAAAATGGAAAAGGGTGGGAGGAGGATTCTCCCATACTGTTCAACAACTGCTTCTCTTTAAGATGAAGCCTGTACCCTAAAGCAGCAGCAATGAATGGTGGGAAGTCAGGTCCATAGGTGCTACCAGAATTGGTCTATAACAGCCCAAGAGGCTGCCACAGCGTGAGGCGGTGATGGTCATAAAGCAGCTCCCCCTTTACCCCAGTCAGTCCGAGGATCTACCCCCTCCCCTTCCACAGAGTGACCGTATTGGCACACGGTGCTGGCAGAGGAACAGAAGCCACGTTCCCATCAACAAGCCAGTGCCTGACACAAGCAGCACCTACCTTTTTGGTGAGGATGCAGACTTGCTCCACAGGCAGGTACTCAAAGGGAAAGACGAACCTCCAGTTGAAGTTGCCCTCTCCTCCCAGTGACCTGTAATGGACATCTGTCTTCTGTCTCTCTTCCTCCAGGCCGTCCAGCCACCTGTGCCAAAGAGCATGAGGCTGGGGCTGCAAGCTGAAGCTTCCTCCCAGTCCCAGATCCCCTGCTGTTGTTAGGTACATGTACAAGCTCTGCTCCCTACAGCCCTGTTGGCGGCCATGAGGGAGGAGAGGGACACCATTTCCCCAGCTCGGTTTCCTCTTCTACTGGAGGGCTACATGTAACGGCATTCCAGCTGTGTGGAAACAGCGCTGGAAGGCTGTGTGGAGTTGCGAGGGCAGAAAAGGGCAAACCCCCCCCCCCCTTTTTTCAGTTGCTCCCTCCCTGGCTTCGTGTCCATCTTCTAATACTCCTGGTTAGGTTCAGTGGGGCTAAGTCATCCCGTGTTTTGCTTCAAAGGATCATCTCTACACAGGAAGGGCTCAGTGCTGGAAGAGCAGCAAAGGCTGTGTGTTGCAGGGATTGTTGCCTGAGCAAAATCAATCACGATACCAGCTGTTTTCTTTCCAGTCCCTCCTTGTGTAGCTGGTTGATCAGGTCTCTTGTGCTGCTGTGACAGCCTGCCAGGCAGGGTGAATTTGAAGGAGTGGGTTTCTGAGCAACTTGATCATGCATGACGAAACCCAGGAAAGGACTTCAGAAACCCTGTTAAACTAAAGAAGCCACAGTCCTGTAGCTGTGTAGTGCGGGCGCTAGCCTGTAGCACTGTCATGAATCCCACTGAAGTGAATGGGATTCACACCAGCACTAAATGGCTGAAGGATTGCACTGCTAGAGGAGGAGAGACTTAGAAATAAGCTAAGATTTGCATTGATGGTAAGCAGATAGCAATTGCTGTATCTAGCACAGAGAGAGACAGTTAATCCTATAGGGAATGTGGGATAAAAAGACAGTGGCAGAGACAGCAGCATAGTTCTAACAGATGCAGATGGTGCAGCTGCAGTAGGACTCACATGCATCAGGGGCATAGCTAGGGTGGAATGGGCCCCTGGCCAAGAAGTCAAGATGGACCCCCCTCTTTGCGTCCCGCCAGCGGGCCTAGGGGCACTGCCCAGCTCAGCGGACCTGGGGGCGCTGCTATCAAACATACCACACCCAAAATGCAGCCAGCCTATTAAGTGCATTATGCCATGAAAAGAGACATTCTATATAACCAGTTCAGTTGTGCCCCCCATAATCAATTCACGCTGCCCCCCACCCATAACCATTTCTGCCCCCCACCCATAACCAGTTCATTTGTGCCCCCGGGGCAGCATGAATTGATTAGGGTGTGTGTGCAAATGAACTGGTTATGGGGTGGGGGTTTAAAGACAATATTCCTGTTAGCAATAGCTTCATTAAGAAGAGTTAGTGAAATAGTAGCCATAATAATCTCAGAACCATATTTGCAGATTTTCCAAGACAGAATAGATAAATTCCTACCTAAGATAGTATAAGTAAGACAGTTGTGAGAATATGGCCCTTTTTACATGGGGCTCTACCACCTATGAACACACAGATTTCTACGTGTGCATGGGTGGAGGAGCCCTGTGTGAATGATGTGGCATGCACCCACAGTGAAGAGAGGTGCGTGCACCCACCTAACATGCATCCCCGCTCAACCCCCCCACCCCCGCTCACGGAGCAACTGGGGCAAACGGCAGTTGCTCCCTGGGTGCGGATGAGGGGTGGGGGTGTGTGAATGGGGATGTGTGTGTGGCCGTGTGCATGCCCCCCCCACGCCCTGGCATGCTCATGGACCCCCCCCACCCAGTGGAGCCGTGTAAAAGGGCCGCTCGAAGAAGAACAGAAGGTTTCTGCCTTGTAAACAAGGTTCTTTGAGATGGCTCCTAACATTCTCACAGCACCCACCCTTCCAGCCCTGCATGGAATTTTCTTATATTCCTAAAATGGGTTGGAAGGAACTGTCATGCTGAGGGGAAGAGTGCTTTTTATACCAGAGAAGCTAAAGACCATCATGTGGTCTATTATTTGACTGTGGTGAGCATGCACAACCCAGTTGTGAGAATGTTTGGGAGCCATCTCGAAGAACGTTCTTTACAAGGCAACAACCTTCTGATCGCTCACATGGGGAGGAGTTTGTTTACAAACAGCTTTATCTCTCAGTCCAATTGGCTGCTGTTGCTGCTGCAGCACAGCACTACTAGCAGGCAGAGGCAGGTGAGGGATGGAGACTCTCCCCCATTTTGTGGGGGTCCGTGCACCTGTGCCGCCTCCAACCCAACCCAGGTGCGGGGCTTGCCCCCGCGGGGCCTAGAGGGCCCCAGCTTTATGCTGGGTTCACTCAATGGACACTACACCCCTGCAATGCATGTAGAATGCATATGCACATTGGAATGGGGTATCCTAGTTGGAGGCCCATTCCAGGAAAAATGGTGGCGACAATTATGAACAATTGTTTATATTGATAAACATGACTTAATGGGGAAGAGTCAACATAGGTTTAGTAAAGGGAAGTCATGCCTCACTAATCTATTGGAATTTTTAAGGATGTGAATAAGTATGTTGATAAGGGGGAGCTAGTTGATATAGTGTATCTGGATTTTCAGAAAGTGTTTGATAAGGTCCTTCATGAGAGACTTTTGAGGAAATCAGAAAGTCATGGGATAGGAGGCAGTGTCTTTTTGTGGATTGGTAACTGGTTAAAGGATAGGAAGCAATGTAGGTCAGTTTTCACAATGGAAATAGTTAAAACATGAGTGGAGTGTGAAGAATTGCAGAAGGATCTTGCTAGACTGGCTGTCGGCATGAAGTTTAATGTGGACAAGTGCAGAGTTATGCACATAGGAAAAACAATCCAAACAATGCTGGTTCTAAATTAGGAGTTACCACTCAGGAAAAGGACTTGGGAAGTCATTGTGGACAATATATCAAAATCCTCAATTCCGTGTGCGGCAGCCATCAAAAAAGCAAACGTTAGGAATTATTTGAAAGGGGATAGAGAATAAAACTGTAAATATAATGCCACTACATAAATCTATGGTGCCAACTGCATGTTGAGTATTGTGTGCAGTTCCGGTCACCCCATCTCAAAGAAGCTATAGTAGAAATAGAAGCGGTATGGAGAAGGGCAGCAAAAATGATAAGGGGTATGGAACTATGAAGAGAGGCTGGATAGGTTGGGGTTCTTCAGCTTGGAGAAGAGACGACAGGATATGATAGAAATGTATAAAATCACGAATGGTGTGGAACACATTAATAGGGAGTGGTTATTTACCTTCTCTAACAGGACTAGTACTAAGGGGACACTCCACGAAATTAACAAGTAGCTGATTTAAAACAAAAGGAAGTATTTTAGCACTCAACGCACACTTTAAGTTATGGAACTTGTTGCCAGAAGTCGTGGTCAAGGCCAGTAGTATAGCTGGGTTTAAGAAAGGATTGGATAAGTTTCTGGAGGATCGGTCCATTAGCAGCTATTAGCCAGGTAGGGTTGGGGAATGCAACCTCTTACTATCAGGAGGTGGGAGTGAACACCAGGGAATGGATCGCCCCATTGTAACCTGTTGGGTGCTACTTCCAAGTGACTGAGATTGGCCACTGCTGGACACAGGTGCTGGTCTCAATGGATCATTGGTCTGACGCATCTTTGCGACAGAACTTATGTTCCACCTTCGGCGCCAGAGCCCAATTCCACCTAGTTACACTCCTGGAGAAAAGGTATATGAGAGACCAGAACTGGAATAGTGAGATGGGAAATGGGGGTTGGTTCTGAGATTGGTACAGTAGTGTATGAAAAGCCCATGGTGGAATGGCAGGGGGCTTCAGGGTAGGGGCAAGAGCATCAGCAGGGCCATGGACTGCAAGAAGGTGTAGTGAGTCGTGACAGTTTTCTATGCGCTGCATTTCACTAAATGCAGCGATACTCCAACTTTATGCATGTGTGGCACTAGGACTGGCTGTAGTCCACAGAGCTGCTTCTTTAGGACCTCTGGGAGTTTACCCTCTTACTGGGTCCTGTGCTCTTTGCATCATACCCTTTCACATAGATGTCGCTCATACTGGTTCCAAAGATGCTGATGTCTTGCAGTTCTACATCTTGCGTGTTCCAGATGATGCACCGGAGCTCATATCTGACAAAGGAAGCAGAGCCTGGCAGACTTTAACTGTCTGGATGTTTACTCCAGAGCACAAGTGCAAGCAGACACACAGCCCTTTCTCAGTCCAGGAGAGCACTGAGAGCTGCTTGAATGGGCCCAGTGCCCTCTCCCTGATGCCTGGCTGCTCCAGGAGAGAGGAGGGGATGCCCATGTTAGGGGTCATGTGCTCCTAGGAGAGATGTGCAGCTGGGGCAGCATAGGAAGTGCCCATCCTATTGCTAGATGGGGTGGTGAGATGAAGCGCACCCAGGTTTTGACTTGTACCTCAGAACTTAAGCAAAACCTATTACAAACATGCAGGATTTGTGTCAAGTCGCACAGACGGATACTTTGGTTCATCTGAAGTACTTTGTGTCTTTCTCTTATGTGTGGGACCAACATGATGATCACCCTCTCTCTCTAGACTGCAATGTTAAAGGGGCACAGTGGGATAACTAACTCACTTCTTGGGCTTCCGTGGGGCAATTTCAAAAGCAGGGCCTGGGCTGCCAAAGCTCTCTGGAAAGACATCGATCCACAGTTGAAGTTTGCCCTGCCAACAAAACAGAAATGGGATGATTGCGGACACAAGAAGAATCTGGCTCTTTCTTCTCCAGGCCTATTGTTCTAACTAGCTTTGCTGGTCCCTGAAGACATGGCCAGTCCTAAGTGACCTGGCTCACCCGCTACCTTCTTGTGGCAGGAGTTCCTTCGTGCTAGTCACGTGGACTAGGTTCTTTTAGCATCTTTTGTTCTACTGTCCTTTCAGGACAATCTTCCACCATTAAAAGCAACAGGAGTTGCTTATGCCCTTAGCATCCACCCCATTCTTTTTCTGAAGCCTGGATGCAAGGTGCCCCCAGCCTACTCTTTGCAGATAATGATACCTGGGTGTGCACATTCTGTCCCATTGCACATTTAAAAAAAATCTCTCTCTCTCGGTGGGCTCCAGTCATCCTTCTAAAGCAGTTGTGAGCTGCTAGTATCACCAGGGCTCCCTGGCTCAGTCTCTGCTGGTGCAGTAGCTGGGATATTTTCAGACCCCCATAGCCCCCCACAGCCTTTCCATGTTGCTGCTGCTGCTGCTGGGAGAAGGCACTACCCTGCTGCTCTCCTGTCTCCTCCTCAGTACTGCCATCCCTAAACAACCTAGAATTCAGGTCTCCCGCCTCCATCCTGTCATGGCATGTGAAAACTGATTGGGGTGAGGTTCTGTTTGCCATCTGGTCATTGAGCCTTTTGGGAGGTGGGGTGTCATAGTTTCAAACCTTTCTCAGAGCCCTAAGGGCACAAGTTGAAATCCTGCCCTAATCCCATGACTCGGGGAACCAGGGCTTTAAGAGAAGAGCTGAACCACATGGAGTTTGTCCATGAGCCTCGAGGGCCAGCAGAGAGGTTACCTGGTCAATCCCGGGCTGGATGCTGTTGTAGAGGGTCCTAGTCTCCAGATGCTCAGGGACCAGCCCACAGGTATGGAGAAGCTGAAGGGCCAGGCGTTCCTTTGGGGGGCCTAGGTGACGGTGGGCAGGGGCCTTGCTTTCTGGAACAACAGTCAACCACAGCAGTTGTGCTGTTATGAGCAGTCCTACCTGGCTGGGCAGAGGGTCTGAGCCAAGACCTCAGTGCCACTTCCCAGGCTAGGCATAAAGTCTTCGTGCCTGCCTTCATTTTCAGATCGCCCCATCTGTGCAGCATTCTTGCTGTTTCCCACTCTGAAGTGACTGGTCCTTGCTCTCTGCCATTGAGGGTAGTTCCTATCTCTCCAAGCTATAACAAGACCCTTCAAAGAATGGGACCAGATACTGTCTTGAGTCAGCCTGAACAAGCTATGTGCCCCTCTGTTTGGTGGGTTGGGGCAGGTGAGTAACTGGTCAGACATTGCATAACCATGCTTCATGGACTGCGGTTGTCCAGGGGTCCGTAGAGCCCCCGTACTATCCCGTTACTGGTGGTCCCCTCTCAAGATCCTGGCTGGGTGTTCAGAGGAGCTAAAGTCCCTCCCCTCCTGGAGCACTCACCAAACTCGGCCAGCTGGAAGGTCTTGCCCATGAAAGTAGCTTTAGCTCCGTCTTGGCTGATCTCTGGCAAAGGCAGGTTCTTCATGCGAGCAAACTGCTCCAGTAACTGGCTGGGAGGGACCTGGTCTCTCCACTGATTTGGACCAGAGCTGGAGGGAGAGAAGGCACCAGGAATCAGGGAGGCTGATAAAGTGATGTCTAGCTATTGCAGAAATGGGCATAATACATCCACTTCCAATAGAGACATGGGGCTCTGCTTAGTCTCTCTTTCCATGTCACCTGGCATTGTGAGGCTGTCTAGGGACAACTGTAATAATGGCACTTGGAACATGTTGCTCCTAGATCTCAAAGATCCTTCTCAAAATCAGTCTATTCATGTCCTAGTTTTACAAAGCAGGAAACTGAGGCACAGAGACAGGGTTGGCCGAGGCATGTGACACCAGCGCCCAGGCACATGGCCCCGTGGGGGGAGGGGCCCCGCGCCGCGGCGGGCTAGAGACTGACAGATGCCACTGGTTTCCTCCACCCCCCCATCGGGCGTCTCCGAGTCAGTCCTCGGAGGGAGCGGGGGTAAACTTCCTGGGAATCCCTGGCCAGTTATATGCTACGGAGCTGAGCTGACACAGTCAAGTTGCAGGTAAGTAACCAGCCGCCCCTCATCCCCTGAAAATCCCCTCCCCCTCCAATTCTAGCAAGTGCCGGCACATGGCCCCTGAAACCCTTGGGCCGGCCCTGCACAGAGAGGGGGAGTGATTTACTCAAAGGCACACAAAGAAGTCAGTGATGTAATTGGGAAGAGAATCCAAATCTCCTGGCTTTTAGCTGCAGGCTCTAACCCAGTAGTTCTCAACGTTTTGTGGCTGAGACCAGAGAGGGAGGGAAGCCATGTCTCTCCTCTCTGTATCTTGTCCCTGGCCCTCAGCAGCACAAGCAGCAAGAGAGGGTATGGTAGGGAATGCAATGCAGCTATACTAGGGCTTGTGGACCCCCACAAAGGGCCTGGGAGCTGACCCCTCCCAGGACCAACATCCTGCAGTTCGGAGTTCGGCCCGAACTCGGCCTGTTCAGACGACCGAACCTGAACCCGAATCCGAACATGAACTGGCCGAACCGAACTCAATTCCGAAGGTCGAAATGACCGAATAGTTCGGATTGCGTTCAGGTGGCAAAAAAAGGTTTACTGTAAGGTCAAACATGACAGGGAGGGGTAGTACTAGTCACTGAGGAGCAGACTTCCAGGCACCAGGGGTGGAGAGGCTTGCAAGAAACGAAACTATCTGCCTCCCCCCTTCCCAACACCTTCTGAGCTAGTCACTGTTCCTGAACAGCAGGTGTTGAGTAGGATTATTAGATTGCTTTAAGCTTCATTTCAGTTTTGTACTGAAATGAAACTTAAACCTTAAACTGAAACCTTGTGTTTGTGATTCTCCCGCCCCCTCCCCCCCATCCCATATATAGAGAGATATAGAGATAGAGTAGGTTAGGGATAGTAGACAGTTGTAGGAGCTAGCTTAGTGATAGAGATAGCATTAGTGATTTAGTTTTAGTGTTTGTAGGACACAGGCCTGTGTACTTATTAGATAATCCATTTAGTTCATAGCATTTAGAATAGTTAATAGCAGTTAGATTTAGTGTAGATAGAGATATATAATATTAGATAAAAAAATAAATTAAAAAACCATATAAAAACCAAAAAAACCAAATAAAAAACAAAAAAAACCATATAAAAAAACCCACCCATAACATTTCCCGAACAGCCGAACCGAACGACCAAACTGAACGGCCGAACCGAACAGCCGAACTCGGCAAACTAACCGAACTGCTGAACCGAACGGCCGAACCCGGCGAACTAACTGAACTGCCGAACCGAACAGACGAACCGAACGCAGCCAAACCGAACGGCCAAACCCAAACCGCGATCTGTTTGCCCATCCCTACAAAACAGCTCTTACGCGGGCCTGAGGAGTGAAATAGCCCAAGCAGTTTTGTACTGAAGGTAACAGCACCATGGCATACTCCTTTGGGGCAAAGAGAGAGTCACTGTCCACCCTGAAAAAGCTGGCCAGTCCTTACTGCCAATATTACTAGGACAGGACATGCTAAAAGACCTCCTCATCCTCACTTCTGGATTGGGGTATTAATGCCAGGACAGACCTGTTTCTAAGCATACATGACCCACCTATAAGTTATAATAGTTATGGACAAGGGCAGCTGGATGAGATTTTCTTCTCCCACCATTTACCCGTGTGTTTAGGGGATGCTCTTTCCCAGGATGTGGATAGTTTGCTCTGAATAGAAATCCTGTGCCTTGAGCCCCTCAGTCCAGTTGAGAGGAGATGAACCTGTCCATGTTCTGGTTTAGCCAGACACCTCTGGGCATCCTAGGAACCCAGTGTGGGATCATTACTCTTCACCTCTCCTGGCCCCTCACTCACATGCAATAGGACTGGGGGAGCCCACAGTTGGCCCCAAAGCGGGACAGGAGGCGGTTCTCCAAGTCAATGGTGGTGTCTCCTATTTTCTGATCAGGGGGGATGAGGTCATAGTCAAAGAGCGAGATCTTCAAGTCCTTCTCCAGTGGCATGGTGCACGTGAGCTCAAACATCCTGGGGATAAGAAAGAAAGGGAAACAGAGATGGCTCTGTGGCCATCAAGTCTGTCCATCTCAACCCCCTCCCGCCCTTTCATCTGCCCTCTCCATGAAAGCAGTGATCAGGTCCCAGCAGATTGCTGTGGACATACTGGCAACCCCTTCTCCCCAACAGGAGAGGAGATGGAATTGCTACTAGATGTGACTTAGCAGCTGAATGGACTATCACCCCATGGCTAGCAGGGATGTCCCAGATCTGATGACTGGGAGAAATGAGTGCTCCTCTCCCTAGATGAACTGGCAGCAGCTTGAGAGAAGAACCTGTCTTGAAGCCTGCAGGGCATTTCAGGCCAAGCTCAGCTGACACTAAGCAGTGGAAGGATGCAGTGGTGCTCTGATGACTGATCATTGGGGTTTGATGACTCTCAGGACAGGGGGGAGATATTCATTTTACCCCTTGTAAATCTTCCTCACCCATCTGTCTATATTAACTAGGTCCTCTAGGGTTGTATCAACTGAATTCAGTCTCCTCCTCAATTCACAGGTAAATCAGCATACTATGGTCCCAGATGTACAGAGTGATGGGTGGGGGGTAGGGCTGAGATGCAGGGGGGAGAAAACATGTCCAAGTTCACCCAGAGAGTTGATGGGAATGTTGGGATGAGAACTCGGCCCTCCTGGCTCAGTGGTGGGCTTCTGCTACCATGATATAGATGTTCCTTTGAGTCTGCACCACTATGTACAGGGACAGACACCAGAGCCTGAGCTGCCCAGGCTGGGAGGAGGAAGCTACTCCGCTCACCTCCCAAAGACAGGCTCCAAGGTGTTGGGCAGATACTGCTCTCGGTCCCCCAGCTTCTTCTTCCCCAGGCTGATCCTGATGTAGGGGTCACACTACAGGGGGACAGACCAGAAGGGAGAGTTAATAAGCCCATCTGCATCCTGCCACTTATTGCTCTGTTCACAAGCATGGCCATCCACTGGGATTGGGGACGAGGAGAGAGAAAGGGAATCCTAGCAATACTAGACTTGCCCCAGAAAGCCCAGGGCAGGGGATACTGGATATGTTACACAGGCCTCCAGCAGGAAGTGCCTGGGACAGAGCTGGCCTGCACACACACACTCCCATACTGCTCTTGGAAGCATGCCAGGCATGGCAGCTCTAATTCAGCCCTCCCCCAGGAGAATTCTCCCATTTCATTGTCTTCCTTGGCCTGAAGCAGTGAAACCTCTTGTGAATCTGAGCAAAGACCCACCCAGTGACCTTTGGAGGGGCTGACATGGGAATGAATAACTACAGTTACAATCCTCACACCACGTCCTCCAGAAGAGTAAGTCCAATGAGAGGCCTCTGGAGTAAGTGGTTTGAGGATTGCAGCCTAAATTTCAATCCCATGTAACAGAACACACAATCCAGCAAAGCTCCTGCCTGGGTACATCTCGAGAATCACTGAGTAAGGGTGCGGGGAGGGTTTGGGGGAACACATAGCCCCTGTGTTGTGCAAGAAATAGGTGCCATTACCAGTCCATTCCTGTCCTTTGGCTGGAGGTTAAAGGCCCGCACGATGTAAACCCGGACCAAGCACTCCTGAGGATGGTTTTCGGGAAGCTCCTGGAACTGCCGCGGAGGAGATGGAGCACTGGGATCTGCTGACAGTGGGTAGATCCTAAAAAGGCCCTGCAAAGAAAGCTGCACTGAGCTCTAGCTAGGCAGGTGCTGGGCTCCTAACCCCAGCCCTGGGCATTCAGGGCAACTCCATGATGGAATGAAAGGAGCCCATTTTTGAGATCTGGGCTGGCACCAGTGTCCAGCTAGTGTGCTCAGTTCTGGGCAGGTGGGATCAGGAGTGCTGTGCTGGGGGCGGGGGGAGAACAGCACCGGCCTAGAGACTCCCTATATCAACTAACAGGCCTCATTGATCTGGCTGACGGCTGGAAGCAGACTGCCATAGGAATACCCCATGGGACGATATTAAGTATTATTTTTTTCATTTCATTTCATTTCCATTTTGTACCCCGCAGACTACACCACAGGTGTCTCGTAGCGGCTTACACAAATTGCACCAATGAAATACAATATAAATAAACAATAAATAATATGATAATACAGAATATAAACAATACATAATAATCTAAACAATACATCAAATGTCAAACCCAATAGCAGTCCACTTGAAGAAAAGGGAAATGTGCAAACCCAACACCCCTCCCGCCCCAAACCCCACCCCACCCAATTCCCTGCTGCCTGCTCTCACCAGGCAGCCCCATCCCTCACGCTGCACCCACCTCACACCTAGGGCTGCCCCCAGGACCTGCCCTCCTCCCAGTCCCACCCATTTCACCCCACAACTCCAAGAGGCTCTGCTACAAATGCATGGGCCGTACATCTATATTTCTCAACTGTCAGCGCTCTCCTTCTCTAGGGTCCCTACAGGGGCGGATTATCCACCATGAGGGTGGGGGGTTTGGTTGCTCTGCAGGGACTTGTGGGTTGATCCCTCCAGATCATATTGTGTTGCTGCCCTGGTGTCAGGGCGGTGCTGTTTTGGCTTTCGCTGTGGCATCTGGTGCCTTCAGGGAAGCCCTGCTGCCAAACCCCTGGAGAAGCAAACTGCTTTAGGCCCAATTCTCACTTTGAATTCGCCTGTCACCACGGGATCCTCGCTGGCTTCATCCTTCACTCGCCCCTGGTACAGTTTGAAGGTCTGGCAGAAATCCTGGAGGCCCTGGAACTCTGGCACTGCCTCAAGATCACAGCGATAGACCTGGGGAGTAGGGGATGAAGGGTATAGCTTAGCTCAAGCCATCCCTGACTGGCCAGCAGCATAGGCCAAAATGGGAGTATCCAGGTCAAAACCATGAGAAGCAGCAACTTTAGATGGCACTCTAGAACAGGGAGAGGAAAGGGCCGGAAGCCTCCTAGCCTGGAAAGCAACTCTCCATTGAAGAAGCAGATTTCAACAGGATGTGCTTCCTTGGGGAAGTCTGGGGCTTGGAACTGAATTTGCTAGCGGGATGGGCACCACACTGTCCCCTTCTAGGTGAAAATTACAACACAAAAAGTGCCCTCCTGCAGTGATTTCCCAAACTGGATGGTGTGCTACCCTGGGGCTGGATTAATCCCAAGGATGGTGCAAGAATGGGTTAAAGCCAGGACTGGGACAGAGCAGGTAGTAGTGTCTTCCTGTCAGTGTTCAGAAAGTGCACATGCATGGTCTCTCTCCTTCCTTCCCTCAAACCCCCCTGCTGCCTCACTCTCTGGCTCTGGCAAGGGCATCCCTCCCCCTGCTGCCCAGTTTCTTCCTCAATAACCTCCACTGTCCTTTCTTTTGCTTTTCCTAGTTACTCTCCACTGCACAAAAATCCCCCCCCCCAACAATTATCAAAGTTTTAATCCTATTTAAAAAGTAATTTAAGATTATCACTTTTATATATTATAAATATATCACAGAATATTAAAAGTTCTAGTGGAAATTCTCCATAGGGATGGTATGGATAGCTTTGACTCTATGGAGGATGGTGCCACAGGATAAAGTTTGGGAACCGCTGCCCTAGTGGATCAAACCAATGGTCCATCTAGCCCAGCATCTTGTCCCCAATGGTGGCCAGGGCTGGCCTTACCATGCCCCCCCCGGCGACAATCCCACCCACCTGACAGGAAGTCATCAGAGGCAATTTCCTGTCAGGAACAGAGGCAGCGGCGTGTGATTAGCAGCGGAGGAAGAGGCAGCAGCAGCGCAGGACCCAGTGCGCGGAGGAGGAGGGGTTTGGCTTCTGGGTCAGGTGGGAGCAGTGTGGGGGATGCTCCTGTGGGGGGCACACTCCAGGACCCTGAGACAGGTGTGGTGGAGAGGCACAGGGGTGGGGGTGCTCAAGGGCCCTCAGTCGGATGGGGGGGGAGGGGCATGGGCCCCCCACCCCACATTTTGTCTTTGCCCTGGGTCCAGCAACTTCTAAGGCTGGCCCTGGCCAGTGTCAGTTGCTTCAAAGAAATACACAATAAGACATCCTGGAGCAGGGGTGTCGCTAGCTACCATGGAATGAGAGGGCCCAGTTGAGCCCGGGCCCTGGACTGTAAGGGGTGTGTGTGTCCCCTCTGCAAATGGACTGAGCATCACTAGGAATTTTGAGTGGGCAGGGTAGGGAGCAGAACCAACACTCCTCTTGCCCACTGAAAATTTCCTAGTGGTGTGCAGGCCACTTGCAAAGGGGCCCTCATCGAGAAGGAAGTTTTCAGAGGGTGGAGGGGTGGAGTGCTTGCGGGCCCTGCCCACTCTGAAAACCTCCTTCCTGGTGGGGTTACTGATGCTCAGGGGGGCAGTGCCACCACCTTTACTGGAGGAGGCTGAGGCTGGCCAGGAGCCCCCTTGTGAGGGCCCCTGCTTAAGGAGACCACGCCCCCTTGGCCTTAGGGGGTGGGGGGTAATTTATATCTTTTATTTATTTATTTATTTATAAATCCATTTATACCCCGCCCCTCTTGCATGTGACTCGGGGCGGCTAAAACAAATAAAACAACTATAGCAATATAAATATAAATACAATCATATAAAACATCAATATAAAAACTATAAACCCACTCCGACTTGCACATAAAACCCTCCCCCACCCATTTAACCCATCCCACGCTACCCCACCAAACGCCTGGTGGAAGAGCCAGGTCTTACAATTTCGCTGGAAGGCGAGGAGATTCGGGTTGAGGTGAACCTCCACTGGGAGGGAATTCCAGAGCGATGGTGCAGCCACCGAGACTGCCCTCCTGTCTGTCCGGACTAGCTGACAATGTGAGATTTCTAGGAGGGCGCCACCAGCTGACTGCAGGGACTGCCCGGGGGCCCAGGCAATCACTCAGATAAGCAGGATCCAGTCCGCGAAGGACTTTAAAGGTCAATACCAGCACCCAGAAGACAATAGGCAGCCAGTGCCGTGCCTGGAGCACCAGTGTTATGTGCTCCCTACAGCCCGTCCCAGAAAGGAGACGGGCCACTGCATTCTGCACCACCAGCAGCTTCTCAACTGTCACCAGGGGCAGCCCCACATAGAGCACATTGCAATAGTCTAGCCTTGGGGTGATGAATGCATGGATGATAGTGGTGAGATCGGAGTCGGAGACATATGGGCGGAGCCTCTTCACCAGATGGAACTGATGGTGCCCCTGGCCACAGCCAACAGCTGGGAATCCAGGCATAACTGCGAGTCCAGGAGCACCCCCTAGGTTCCGCACAGATGGAACCGAAGGAGGACGGATACTCCCAATAATCACGCAGAACACCGGTTCCGCCTACTAACATCACCTCTGTCTTATTGGGACTGAGCTTCAATTGGCTCGATCTCATCCAATCCTCCACAGCGGCCAGGCATTGAGATAGCAAAGAGACAGCAGGGCCTGGGTCTGATGAAAAAGACAAATACAGCTGAGTGTCATCAGCATACTGATGACAGCGAACTCCCCAGCTGAGTACAACCTCCCCAAGCACCTTCATATACATGTTAAACATGGGTGGGGGGACAAAACAGAACCCTGCGGGACCCCACACAGGTGGCCACCAGGGGACAAAGTACAGTTCCCTAGCACCACCCGCTGAGATCTATCTGCGAGGTAAGAAAGGAACCACTGTAAGACTCCCATCCACCCACCCCTGCCAGGTCCTGCAGATGTGTCACCAGCAACTCATGATTAACGGTATCGAAGGCCGCTGATAGATCTAATAGGACCAACAGGTCCTGGAGCGGCCCCTGCGGTCGGCTGGGGGCGCCCTCCTCGAGGTTTCCCGGGTGCCCACTATGAGGCGGGCGTTCTCTGTGGCTGCGCCACGGCTGTGGAACTCCTTCCCATCGGAGATCTGCTTGGCTGCCGGCCTCCCCTCTTTCCGCAGACAATGTAAGAACTGGCTGTTCCACCAGGCCTTTCCCGAGGGAGATGGGGTGGGTGGGTTGGGGGAGGGGAGGGATGGGGTTTTATATTGTTTTTAATTGAATTATTACTGTTTTAATGTTTTAAAATGTTTTTAATATGCTGTGAGCCGCCCTGAGATGCCTGAGGCAGGAGGCGGCGGCATAAATGTTTTAATATAAATAAACAAACAAACAAACAGGGTCATACAACCCTTGTCCAATTCTATGAGGAGGTCATGAACCCAGGTCACAAGCGCTGTCTCCGTGCCATAACCCAGGTGAAAGCCAGACTGTGGGATCAAGAAAACTGATGCTGTCCAAATGCGCCTGGAGCTGACAAGCCATAACCTGTTCAATAACCTTCCCTGAAAAGGGAAGATTAGAGGCAAGCTGGTAACTAGCCAGGGCACCAACGTCAAGCGATGGGACATGAGTCCAGGCTCATCACAGCCTTGCTATACCACTGTCATGGAGGGATTCATTCCCTGCTGGAATGGGTGTGTGTGTGAGAGTGTGTGTGTGTGTGTGTGTGTGTGAGAGTGAGAGTGAGAGTGAAGGGGGGCAGTAGGCATACCCCATGCCTTTAAAAGAAGATTCAGATTTAGACCAGGTGGTGTGTATCTGGAATAGGGACAACGGGTTACCCCCTGGATGTGACGGAAATGTTCCAAGCAACAAGTAGCGATAGCTGGGAAGTCCCAGGTGCACCTTCATAGTCTCCTGGATTCAAAGCTATTTTATAGACCCCTGGCCTGGAAGTTTTCCTTTGTATGAGCTGGTGTTGAAATCACATCAGCTACCAATAAAAACAGCCACTTCTTGGGAGGAAGGAGGCAGCTGTTTGGCAGAGGCAGGGTACGGTGATTGTATGCAGGAGGCAAGGAAGGATATGGTATTCTCTGTGTCAGAGGTCGGGGTTGGGGGCGATGGGGGGCGCGGGGCCGCAGACGTAGGCAGGGCCCCCCTCTCCGGCGCCGCTGCTTGGCTCCGCCCCCGAGCACGCCGCGGGGGACGTCAGGAGCAGCTGATCTGAGGGACGCTCATGGCGGCGTGGCGTCCCCGGGTCGCCAGGCAACCCGGGGCTCCTGGCACATGCGCGGAAGGAACCCGGAAGTAGGGTTGCGGCGCTCCATGCGCCTGCGGGCAGGGCTCCAAGACAGGGCTTCTTAAGGCCCACAGTAGAGCTTGGGGGTGCTGGTGATCGGACGTGCTCCGTGAGACTGGCCCCTTGAGCGTTGCGGATTGAAGCTAAGTGTGCGAAGTAGCGAGAGTGAGAGCGAGAGAGACTAGGCGAGTGACTGGAGTAGCTGCAGAGTGAGTGACTGGGTGAGTGATAGAGCGAGTGATTGGTGTAAACGTGAGTATTTCCTCCCCGGGGTTCCCTTCCTTTTCCCCGCGCCTGAGTGCGTGCCCTAGCCCCTCCTTTGGTGCCCCTGGGGCCAAGGCCCCGTCCCCTGAACCACCACTGATACACCCCTTCCTGGAACCTGTGAGTGTGGGGCATTATATAGAGTGGGCACTGTGCAGTTCACTAGTCCCTATGATGAGCTTCGGCTGGGACCTGCTCTAGCAGCCTGTTCCCTGAGCCACTATAAGACCCTGAGGGANGCACTGTGCAGTTCACTAGTCCCTATGATGAGCTTCGGCTGGGACCTGCTCTAGCAGCCTGTTCCCTGAGCCACTATAAGACCCTGAGGGACGCTATAGAACCGCAGGTACCCTTGCAAGTGGGGAGTGTGCGTGAGAGTCTTGCTTACCCCCCGTTCCCTGCCCCTAATAGTATCACCAGCACATTAGTGGACTTGTTCCACTTTTCCCCTTTGTTTCACGAAGTCTGGGAAATGAAGTACGGGGCGACAGGGGGAACTGGGTCCATTGGGGCGGAGGGCGGTGCTCCCCCCGCAGAAACTCGAGACCCGTCTCTGAGGGAGGAAGGAGCCCGAGGGCCAACGATGGGACCCCTTCCCTTAACCTCCAACCCCATGGATATGGGACCAGAAGATCTGGTATGGGGCCTGCAATCCTTAGCCATGGACCTACAAGAGCGCCCGCGGGGGTTATATCCCCGCGAACCTGAAGGCCCCAAGATAGCCAAATTCAATGGGGATCGGAAAATGTTTCAGGGGTTCATGGCTCTCTGTGAGCTCGCATTTTCCGTACAACCCCGGACCTATGCATCAGACCAGGCTAAGGTGGCCTTTGTGATAGGGCACTTGGAGGGGCTGGCTCTCTCCTGGGCCACCCCCCTTGCTCATAAGTCAGGATCCTTTGATTCGGGACTTTGCTGCCTCTTCAAGAGGGAATTCACCTCTCTCTTTGATTATCCCCACCGGGTCCGGGATGCTGAAACCGCTATCTTAGAGCTAAGACAAGGGCGAGGGTCCTTCCTGGAATACATAGCCCATTTCCAACAATTGGCAGTGGAGTTGGCCTGGCCGGACAAGGTCTTAAAGGTCCTGTATAAGAAGGGGTTAAGTGAGGAAATAAAGGAACAGTTAGCTTACACCCCTTTACCGGACAAATGGGCAGAATTAGTGACCCTAACAATTCAAATTGATGAACGTATAGCGGAAAGACGGCGAGAGTGACAGGGGAGCCGCGGGGCGCTTCCCCGGCGCTATGCGCTACCCCCGACGCGCCTAGAACCTGTGAAGACGGAGGTGGAGGAACCAATGCAGTTGGGGGCATCGCGGGGACCCCTCTCCCTGGAAGAAAAGGAACGACGCCGACAGAGTCGTCTTTGCTTTTACTGTGGAGGGGGCTCCCATTTCGCCCGGAATTGCCCCCAACTACCCCCAGCCCGACGACAAGCGGGAAACTTCCCAGGCCGAGATGATCAGGGGGTACCTCGGTGAATGCGGCATCACCCCTGAAGGACGTACGGCCCACCATGCCCTCAGGGCACATACAGATCACATTGACTCTCACATGGGGCGAAAATCAATCTTTGGTCCGGCGGGCCCTCATAGACTCTGGGGCTTCAAGTAACTTTATGGATCAGGGGGTAGTGAGACGATGGAACCTTCCCGTGCAACCCCGGGCCCGTGCAGAGGTGGTACATTCCATCGATGGGTCACCCCTTGCATCCGGTCCCGTGAAGTATTGTACGCTGGGGCTGCAAGGATATATAGGACGCCACCAAGAGAGCCTGCAGTTCGATATCGTGCAATCTCCCATATTCCCCATTGTGCTGGGAATACCTTGGCTACGATGCCACAATCCCCAGATTGATTGGAGCACGGGGGAGGTGAAATTCCCATCGTCCTATTGTCAAGGAGCTTGTATACTGCCAACCCCGCCTCCGTATGCTAGGCCCATGCCGATCTCCGGACAGGGGCTGGCCTCGTCCCCAGCATCCCCCATGCCCAATCTTCCCGCGCCTTATCGAGATTTACACAAGGTCTTTTGCGAACAAGAAGCAGCCAACCTTCTGCCGCATCGGGCCTACGATTGCCCTATCGAATTGCTTCCGGGCACTGAACCCCCATATGGACGCATTTATGCGCTCGCCGAGCCGGAATTGAAGGCCTTGAAAGCTTACCTCGACGAACACCTACGACGAGGCTTCATCCGGCACTCAGTTTCCCCTGCAGGGGCTCCGATCTTTTTTGTAGCCAAAAAGGATGGAGGACTTCGCCCCTGGGTGGACTATCGGGGCCTTAACGACATTACGGTAAAGAACCGATACCCCCTGCCACTGATACCCGAGTTACTGACCCGGTTACAGGGAGCTCAGATTTACACCAAGCTAGATCTACAGGGGGCGTACAATCTGTTGCAAATTCGGGCCGGAGACGAATGGAAGACAGCCTTTCGCACGCGATATGGACACTTTGAGTATCAAGTGATGCCCTTCGGCCTGGCCAACGCTCCTGCTACGTTCCAACACCTGATGAACGATCTGTTCCGGGATATCCTGGACATATTCGTGATTATCTATCTGGATGACATCCTAATTTTTTCAGCCACCGAGTCGGAGCATATTCAACATGTAAGGACGGTGCTCCAACGCCTTTACCAAAACCAATTATACTGTAAATACGAAAAATGTATATTCCATGCCACCTCTGTTACCTTCCTGGGCTTTGAGATCTCACCCCAGGGAATCGAGATGCAACAACAAAAGGTGCAAGCGATTGAACAGTGGATGGCACCAAAGAACGTAAAGGCCCTTCAGCGATTTCTTGGTAGCGCAAACTACTACCGCCAATATATTCCGGATTATGCGTATCTCACGGCCCCCTTAACCAGGCTGTTAAAAAAGGGGAACCCATACGATTGGGGACCCGACCAACAAAGGGCATTTGCAATCCTAAAACGCGCCTTCATGCAGGCCCCCGTTACAGCATCCTGATCCCTCCAAACCATACACTGTAGAAACCGACGCCTCTAGTACGGCCTTAGGTGCAGTCCTTCTGCAACCCGGACCAGCAGGCGACACACTGCTCCTGTGTGCCTTCTACTCCCGGCAGCTTTCGAGTGCAGAGCAAAACTACACGATCCTCGATAGGGAATTATTGGCCATAAAGGCAGCCTTCGAGACTTGGCGCCCGCATCTAGAAGGGGCTCAATATCCAGTACGCGTAATTACTGACCATAAAAACTTAACGTTCCTTCGTACGGCACGAATTACCAACGCCAGACACGCCCGCTGGGCGCTGTTTTTCGTCCGTTTCAACTTCTCCATACAGTATCGCCCAGGGCATCAAAACGTGTTGGCGGATGCCCTTTCCTGGTGTCAAGAGGCAGATGATCAACCAGCAGATCGAGGGCTCCTACTCTTGCCCCCACAAGTCTTTGCCGGAACCTGGAAACCATCCTTATCCCGGCTTTGCGAACGCTCTCGCAAGGACCTCGAATTGCACAGAGATCCTCGCCTCCAAGGTAAAAACAACCTACTTTATCTACAGGAATGGCTAGCTGTCCCAGCCACCGAACGACAAGGCCTCCTTTGGGCCCATCATGATGCACCACTGGCAGGACATCCAGGGCAGCAAGGTACCCTTCGTTTACTGCAGCGACATTATTGGTGGCCTTCCTTGCGTGCCGACGTCCGCCGGTACGTAAAAGGCTGTGCGATCTGTGCCAGTACTAAGGTTCCGCGGAGACGACCGCAAGGATTGCTGCAACTTGCTAAGTTGCCCCAGGGGCCCTGGAAGCGTATCGGGATGGACTTTATCGTAGAGCTCCCAACTTCGAACACCTTTACTACTATTCTGGTGGTCGTGGATCACTTTAGTAAAATGGGGCACTTTATTCCTTGTACAGGGCTCCCAACGGCAATTCAGATCGCCCAGCTCGTTCTGCAAAACATCGTTAAACTGCATGGACTTCCTGCCGAAATAATAACCGACCGAGGGGGTGCAATTTGTTTTACGATTTTGGCGAGTGACTGGAGTAGCTGCAGAGTGAGTGACTGGGTGAGTGATAGAGCGAGTGATTGGTGTAAACGTGAGTATTTCCTCCCCGTGGTTCCCTTCCTTTCCCCCGTGCCTGAGTGCGTGCCCTAGCCCCTCCTTTGGTGCCCCTGGGTTCAAGGCCCGTCCCCTGAACCACCACTGATACACCCCTCCCTGGAACCTGTGAGTGTGGGTCATTATATAGAGTGGGCACTGTGCAGTTCACTAGTCCCTATGATGAGCTTCGGCTGGGACCTGCTCTAGCAGCCTGTTCCCTGAGCCACTATAAGACCCTGAGGGACGCTATAGAACCGCAGGTACCCTTGCAAGTGGGGAGTGTGCGTGTGAGTCTTGCTTACCCCCCGTTCCCTGCCCCTAATACTCTGTTGATGTGCTAATGCAGGGGTGGAGAACCTCAGGCCCAGGGGCCACATTTGGCCTGTTTTCATTTGGCCCCTTTAGAATTCCTGGATCTGGCCCCTGGATCTAGTTCCTTCCCCCAACCACTGAAAGGAAGGGAGGAGAGATGAGGGCATGCACTCAAGGAGAGATGAAAGATCCATGATGTGGACCCTCCTCTTCCCTTAAGTACTCCTGTCTCCCCCACCCCCAACTTCTGTGTGGTCCTTGAGGCTTGTATAAAATTTTCAGTTTTCAAAGTGGCCCCAGAGAGAGAAAAAGTTCCCCATCCCTGGTCTAATGCCTAACTAGCCAAGAGCATTGCAGAACTACTGAGTAGGGGCACAGGGACACAGGGCCTTTTTTTGGTTTCCTTTTTTGTTTTTTTAATCTGTTTTTTGGTTCTTTCGGTTTTGGTTTTCAGATTACGATTCTGTTTCTTATTGACTTTAATGGGAAGGGGAACCAGACTGAAGAACCAAAACAGGGGTTTGGGACAAAAGAAAACCCTGCCCCTAACCCCCACAACCCCCATCTCCTGGGACAGGAGGTCCAGCCTCCCCCACCCCCATTCCCCGGGCCCACTACCAGCCTTGGAGAATGGGGTGGGGATTCGTGTTCCTATCCACTGGGCCCATCTTTACCCTCACCCCGAGACCCTGCCAGCTGACACGTACTTACTGGTCCGGGCCTCTGAGGATGAGGGTGAGGAGCCACCGTCTCCGCTACCACCCGGGTCTTCTCTGCTGCCAGGTGGCCAGGCTCTGCATGTGTGGAGCCATTTTAAGGCGCTAGTGCAATTTTGGAAAAGGGCTGGACATGCTTAAAATGGCCCTGGTGGTCATTTTGCGCATGTTTGCTCCTGGAGCAGGGAGCTGGTGGCGCCTCAGCCCCATCCTCCGAGGCCCGGACCGGTAAGTACATGCCAGCCGGTAGGGCCCTGGGGGGTGGGGTTGGAGGTAAAGATGGGCTACAGGGTGTGGGGGCACAGATCCCCACCCTCACCTTCCAAGGCCAGTAATGATGGGGGAGGTTGGACCCCGGTTTCCTTTCCTATTGAAGTCAATGTGATGACCGAAAATTGTGAACTGTAACCGCCTGATTTTCAGACAATTTGGTTTTAAACCAAAACAGCCATTTTCAGCCTGTTTTGGTTAAAACCGAAATTCCCACTCCTACTATAGTAAGTGCGACATCTTGTGGCCAGCCAGAAAAAGGCAGGCCTTTAATCCTCAAGTAATCTTTTGTGCACAATGTCTGCAAAGAGGGCAGCTGATCCAGTGCTGGGCTGGCAGGCCTGGGGCGAGGGCCCTCCAGGAGCACATTCCAACTGAGTTAACTGAGGTGTGTGTGTATATATAAGCATATGACCCTGCAGAGGGGGAAGTGGACAGAAATCTCCACCTGGTTGATGCCTCTCCACCCCTCGCCAGCAGCCACCCCACACATGTACCTTCAGCTGGTCGAACCCTCTGTCCAGGTAGTCTCCGCTCTTAGCTAGATCCCCTGTAGCAGCATAGAACTTGCTCCACCAGTCAACTTCCTCCTCCTCCTCTTCCTGAGGGGGAAAAAGTTTTATTGGCAGTAGCTGCTGCCTCCTCTCTTGCAGACATTGGCATCTCTGGCTCATTGTCCTTGAGAGCCAGGCTGGGGGCTGGCTGCTCAGAGATCATTCCTAGCCCATCTACCCTGAGTCCAGCTAAGCCCTGGAAATTCTTGTCAAGCCATGATGCCACCCTAGTCCCTGCTGCTACTCTGCAGGATGCCAGCCCCCCCCCCCCCAATGGCTGTGGTGCTTCAATAAAGTCCTCCAATGCCAGTAAGTACCACTCCAGAGCCCCGGGGGATGGAGGTGGGGGGGAAGGGCTGGCAAAGTAGGGATGGGAATAGGAGCTGGTGTAGTAAAGTTCATTGCGGCACGGACTCTTGCCATGACCAACAAATAAAAATAACAGACAAACATATAAAACAAGGCAGCAACTACATCCATATATCAAAAGACATAGATTTAAGGTGAACATTTTAAGGNCCCCCCCCCCCAATGGCTGGATGCAGTAGTCCAGTCTTAGCCCCTGTCTCTCATCTGACAGGGCTGACGCTGCTGTGGATAGGCAGGGAGGAGATTGCTACTGCTACGCACCAGCTGTTTGGCAGGAATAAGAGTGTTTGGCCATTAAACAGCTGATTAGTAGTGGCAGCCTCCAGCTCTTCCCCTCCCAAGGCTGCCTTAGAATTGTGGGGCCCAGGGGAAAGATAAAATGTGGGGCTCTTGGTGGCCCTGCCCCCTTATGGGACACCCTTCCCGGGCCTTAAAGGCAGTCATATTTAGGGCCCGGGAACCCCACCTCTATTGTGGGTCTGCTGGGACCCCACCCCCCTCATGCCCTGATAAAAACAGGGGCCGCAGCAGGGCCCAGGGTGGTTGCCCCAAGAATGCCCTATGGTAAGGCTGGCCCCTATAAAATTAATCTGGTCCCAAGCAAGGGCTGGCAAAGTAGGGATGGGAATAGGAGCTGGTGTAGTAAAGTTCATTGCGGCACGGACTCTTGCCATGGCCAACAAATAAAAATAACAGACAAACATATAAAACAAGGCAGCAACTACATCCATATATCAAAAGACATAGATTTAAGGTGAACATTTTAAGGGCTTACAAAAAGCGTAAGAATAAAAGCTTACAACAAAATGTAAGGATGAGATGATCTGATCACCTCTGCTTTGTAAGCAAATAAGGCCAAATTATTAAACAGAACAACTTGATTATCATTCCGCAGAAGCCATATCATCTTTTCATAATCATCTAAAAATGATACCTTAGACAAGAGGGGGGAAAGCAATGACTCCCTAATTTCGACAACATATTGACATTTCATAAGATAATGAAGGGTGTCCTCCATCGCACCCAAGGAGCAGGTGCAGTTTCTCCTGTCTCTAGGAATACCATGTCGTCGCTCGACTGTCACGGCTGTCCTCGACTGTTCGCATCTAAGACGCGAAAGAGCGTCTTGAACTTACGGTTAAAGTCTGTGGATAAATAGGAAGCTGGCCCCAAATCTGGCATCCAAAGAACATATAAGGGCATGATTTTAGAAAAGCGGACCCCTACCATATCCTCCTGTCTAGCCATGTCCTGCAATCTAACTTTAATGTCATGAAGGAACATGGGGAAATACAGAATCTGGGGGTATTGGGGCAACTGGTACAGAAGAATATTAAAACTGTAAAGTTAAGAAGCTAAGATTGTGAACTCCAGCCTGAGGGGAGGGAACACCAACCACACAGGTTTGGAGACAGGAGACCCATTGTCAGGCAAAACAAGCCATTAGCTGTCCAGGTAATTGCTAAAGAGGGGATTGCAACCCTCCTACAAGGACATTAAAATAACAATAGAGAAACCTGGAAGGAGGCGAAGGAGAAAAGAGAACGCTCTCTTCCATCTTGACCAGCAAGGAGTAAGCAGCTTGCAGGAGAGTCTGCCCAACCATGAACTAGAGACCTTCCAAGCCACCTCCAAGGACCGAGCCTGGCCCCAACACCAGGCCAAGAAGCACTGACCCAATCTGGACTGAGCCTTAGGGTAAGAGGTCAGGCAGGAAACCTCAGTGCAATTAGAATGCGTTGGCTAATTTGGCCTTTTGGGGTTCCTAAGTGGGGATACTCTATCTGGGTGAGAGCCCAGATGGACCCAACTTTTTAAAGATAACCCTGCTGCGAAACCTCCCAAGCTACGGGTGGCCAGAGAGGGGTCTCTGTGCTACGGCTGGGCAGGGAGGTGAAAGGGAGGCATCTCTGGGGAATGAACCACCAGGAGCTCCCTGATCGCAGGGTGGGTTTTTCTGATCACATGGGCAAAGGACGGGGGGTGCCAGCCTAAAGAGAGAAGGGCCCCCCAGCTCCACGACAGTGGTGAGCCAGGCCAGTACTCTGGAGTGCTCCATTGGAACCCGGTAAAATGTTCAGGGGAAGCGAAAAGGGCCAGAGGGACTAGCCCAGACTAGCCCGCTTGGAAATTCAGATAGCAGCACATGTAAGCATTGCATTGCAGGGCTCCGACATGAAAAGGCCACCAGGTGGCATCAGAGGGCTGAACTGATCGTTCAGTGCAAAGCAGTTTGTTTTTTTTTCATTTCGGGTATAGGGACAGTGAACAAAGATGGCTCAGAGCATCAAAGGGCTGAAAAAAATGAAAAAGGAACAGCTTATTGCTGAATGCAACAGTAGGGAGATAGCCCCATCTGGACTTAATGTAGAACAGATGAGACAGGCTATCTGGAGCTGTATGCAGCAACAGCTATGAGAGGATGCATCCTCCTCACATGACCAAGAGGAGGAGGACTCCGACGACGAGGAAGAGATAATGACCATCAGCAAGAAGCTCCTGGAATTCAAAAAACTCCAGTGGGAACAGAAACGGGATGGCAAAAGATGGAAATGGAATGTGAGCACCTGCAACGAGAACATGTGGAAAGGGAAAAAGACAAACAACAGCAGCATGAATTGCTAGTGCTAAGAGAGACAGGATGACTACCCCCTAGAAGTCCTCCTGAGCCAGGTCCCACACCTAGCACCCCTACCAACACAAGGGAACAGCGCATCCAGCAGTACATGCAGCTGATCCCGCAATTCAGCGACCAAGACTGCATTGAGTTCTTCGCAGCCTTTGAAAAGATCTGCCAGTGCAACGAAATCCCACAGGATTTATGGGTGCCTGTGATCGTCCCTAGACTGACGAGCAAAGCAGTGTCTATGTACAATACTCTTGAGGGTTCAAACACCGAGGAAGGATCCAATGGTAATATTACTTTTGAATGTCTTAAATGGCTATATTAGCGTATTATGAAGTTACCCCAGAGGTCTATAGAGAGCGGTTTAGACCTCTTAAAATTGAGGGTATAACACACAAAGAATATGTATGTAAGGTGAAAGATGCCTTACACAAATGGGTTAACGGAAAGAACGCAGTCTTTTGAGAAACTGTTCGAATTGGTGGCATTAGAGCAATTTTTGAATGTATGTGCCTTACTGGTTAAATCACGTATCATAGAGAGAAAAGTGACTACTCTGGACAAGGCAGCGGAGATAGGGGATGAATATGTTAGTACCAGAGCCCTATTTCAACAACCCAAACCCCACGGGAACAAGAAGTATAACCCTGACTACAAAAAAGGCTTCCGTCTCAAACAAACCAGGGAAGGCCACGAGGCAACCCATGCGGGGGGAGGAGGCCAAGGGGGAGGTAGGACCCAACAGGAGGGGCTCAACAGATCCCCCCACCACAGATCTGGTGGAGAAACAGGCAAGAAGGGATGGAGATCCCCAAACACAGGGCTCAAAGTCATCTCACACCCCTATGGGTAGGCAAGATGAGTGCTATCGGTGCCAACAGCCAGGCCATATTGCAAGGTACTGCACAAATAGGGGGAGCGGGGAAGAAAACCCTAATCAAGCAGAAGTTTTGCTCCTATCCCTAGAGAAACCAATCCCTGAGGGGACACTGGCTTCCTATAAGTTCACACATGAGGGAAGAGAAAAGGAAACAAATGAGAGAGGCCAAGATTAACAATGTACCGTGTATAGGATGGAGGGATTCCATGGCGGAGATGTCAGTAGCAAGCAGAAGGGTGATACCTGAAGAATGTATCCACCCGCACAAAACGGTTGTCATTAAGGGGGTGGCGGGATCCAAGCCGGCTCCCATAGCAGAGATATAACTGGAATGGGAAGGAGCGAAAGGGCCGATGGAAGTGGCAGTATTAGATGACTTGAAGTTGAACCATGACCTTTTGATATGATATGGGGATGGACTACAGCCATGGCCGCAAATCAAGCCTGCCAGGAAGAACAGGCCAAACAGGCACCACATCCTGCGATAGATGCAGATCATGGGGGGGAGGCAGGTGAGGAACCAGACACCAGTTCCCAAAGGGATCACCCAGAGAACAGGGTCAGGAAGGCCAAGTTGCATCCATCTATACCAACTCCACCAGCACAGAGCTAGCTACCCCTGACAGGGAACTTGAGCCTAGGGAAGGCCCGGAAATGGGGGGTGGGTGGAGGCTCTTCCAAACCAGAGGGCAAGCAAGGACAGGGATACCCCAGACTTGGCAGGTACTTGGACAACACTGACCGAACCCCAGACAGGTTTCAGGGAGCAATTACAAACAGACAACACACTGGCACGGATCAGAGAGGAGGCAGCTGACATGTCCCTGACTAGTCAAGCCAGGGGAATATTCAAATGGGAGCAGGGACTATTGTACAGGGTCCCGCCGCAAGGGGACAGAGGTCACCCCGGCAAACAGCTTGTAGTGCCACAAACGTTCAGAGGGGACCTGCTGCAATTGGCACATACATGCGTACTTGCAGGACACTTGGTGGTCTCAAAGATGTTAAAAAGGCTAGAAGCCCTGTATTATTGACCAGGGATTTACAAAGATGTTAAGAATTACTGCCAAACGTGTGATCTCTGCCAGAAACATAACAAGGGGACAGGCCCAAAGAGGGCTCCTTTTCATCCCCTGCCCATTATTGAAGTCCCTTTTCACAGGGTGGCTATGGATATCGTAGGGCCCATTAAAAAACCCTCCAGAACGGGGAAAAAATATCTATTGGTTCTAGTAGACTTTGCCACCAGATACCCAGAGGCAGAAGCCCTTATGAATACTGAGGCACCAACAGTGGCAGATGCCTTAATTGGCATATTCAGCAGAGTGGGTTTCCCCAAAGAAGTTCTGACAGATAGGGGATCCAATTTTATGCCAAAGATCTTTAAACAGCTGTGGAAAATATGTGAGGTAACACTCCTCACAGCAGCACCGTATCACCCACAGACAAATGGGTTGGTGGAACGCTTTAACGGCACCCTGAAAACGATGCTAAGCAAGTTCATGGAGTGCAGAACAGGCAACTGGGATAAAGTAGTCCCGTATTTATTATTTGCCTACAAAGAGGTCCCGCAGGAATCCATGGGGTTCTCCCCCTTTGAACTGCTATTCGGAAGGAAAGTAAGGGGATCCCTAGACCTAGTCAGAGACTCATGGGAGGGCGAGGTACCGGTCGAAGGGGAGCCCATCGCAAAGTATGTGCAAACCTTCAGATAGAACATTAGGGAGATGCTAGCAGAAGCCAACGGGAACCTCGAAGAAAGCCAGGAAAAACAAAAACAGGTATACGACAGAATGGCCAAAGCAAGGACGTATGAACTGGGAGATAGGGTCCTCATTATGAAGGGATAAGAGGATCTGATTATCCCTGCTTTGTAAGCAAATAAGGCCAAATTATTAAACAGAACAACTTGATTATCATTCCTCAGATACCAGATCATCTTTTCATAATCATCTAAAAATGATACCTTAGACAAGAGGGGGAAAAGAAATGACTCCCTAATTTCTACAACATATTGACATTTCATAAGATAATGAAGGGTGTCCTCCATCCCACCCAAGGAGCAGGTTCAGTTTCTCCTGTCTCTAGAAATACCATGTCGTCTCTCGACTGTCACGGCTGTCCTCGCCAGTTCACATCTAAGACGCAAAAGAGCAGTCTTGAACTTATGGTTAAAGTCCGTGGATAAATAGGAAGCTGGCCCCAAATCTGGTATCCAAAGAACATATAAGGGCACGATTTTAGAAAAGCGGACCCCTACCATCTCCTCCTGTCTAGCTATGTCCTGCAATCTAACTTTAATATCCAGCTTTCCTTGAGATGAGAGGAATCTTTGGTTTTTCCACAAGAGGGAATCCATTCCACAAGACTGAAGAATACGAGAAACACCCAGGAACCAGGGAGACCGTTGGGCCAATGGGAGGGCTAAATCTTCCAGATAACAGATTCTGATAATTTTATTAGGAGAGTAATCCAAGATTTTAAACCAATAACTAACAATCCTAACTAAAGTCATCATATTGGGCACACCTGTTTCCAACCTAAGAAGGTTTGTGGGAAAAGAAGGGGGGAAGGCCCAGCAGATTACGCAAAAACTTGTTAACAGGCTTACCTGATTCTTCCGATGCTGCATGGCCCAAACTGCTGCACCACATAAAATATTGTTGCAAACTCTAGCATCAAAGACTCATATAGCTGACAATGGGGAATTTCGGCCAAAAGAAACAAAAAATCTCCAAATTGCCCCTATCACAGCCAAGGATTTAGATCTCAAAAAGCGGAAATGGACATTCCAGGAAGGGGCCGCCGGAAAAATAACCCCCAGATATCTAAATTCCTGCACAATCTCAAGCTGATTACCACCAACCTGCCAAGTAAATCATTTGCCTTTCCTACCACGTCACAACTTTCGTCTTGCCGTAGTTGATCTTCAAAGATTCTTGGTCACAGATTGCAGCAAAGGCCCAAAGGGCCCTCTGCAAACTGATAAGAGACCTCAAAATAAGTACGGCATCGTCCACATATATAAGGCAGCAGAATCTCTATATTTAAGAACATGCGGAGGATGGCAATTAGAGTCCTCTAGGGTCTGGAAGAGTCTATTTACGTATATGTTGACTAGAAGAGGAGCTAAAAGGCAACACTGCTGGATGCCCCTCCTGATATTCAAAGTTCCTGACAGCTGTCCCTGAAGATTGTATCTCACTTTAGCCCAAGTATTATCATAGTAGGCAATAACCAACCTCAGCAAATTCGATTCTGTTCCAAGCTGGTCCATCTTTTCCCACAAAAGGGATCTATTTACAGATTCAAAGGCTGAAGTCAGATCAATAAAAGCAAGGTACCGAGTAGAACGATTCCTAGTGACATATTTATGGCGGAGATGTTCTAGGGTATAGATATGGTCCAAAGTTGAATAAGTTGCCCTGAATCCTACTTGTCCTTTGTGTAGAATCCCTGCATTCTCTACCCATTCCAATAAATGATACAAAAGATGCCTAGCAAAAATCTTTACTGATATGTCAATGAGACTAATGGGTCTGTAAGAATTAGGATGTCCCTGATCTCCCTCCTTATAGATAGGAACGATAATCTATCCATGCCATGAATGAGGATCTCCCCTGTAGAAATAATGCTGCCAAACCATTCTGACAGGATTGGAGCCCACCATTCTGTGTTATGAAGGTAAGTTTCAGCTGGTATCCCATCTGGTCCTGGGGATTTGGATTTATTTATTTTGCCCAAATAAAACAGAATCTGCTGAACTGAGACAAAATAAACGTCACGGGAAATAACCCGGGAAGATGTCCTAAGCATCGGAGCCTGCACAGATGAGTTGAAATGTTCGAAAAAAACGTCAGTCCAACTTGAGGGCAAAATATTAGCGTCATTCGGCCAAGAGTTGTGAGACTTGGATTTAAATAAAAGCCCCAAACCCCTTATATCCCTTGCTATCAGAGCTGCTTTCAGTTTGAGCCACTGCTCATTCTGGTATGCCAGCCTCTTGCTTTTTAGAAGCCTCTTGTAAAGTTAGCCTGAGAGATTTAAAATGGGCCCACTCCTGCATGCCTTCCTCGCCTGTTGGATCAAAACCCTTTTCTGCTTTAGGCAATCCTGGTCGAACAATGGGGCCCTGTTAACAAAGCTTTGTGTGAATCTCCTAGGTCGAACCTCAGCAAAAAAACAACTACCCCAACACATAGGGATTTGCTCTATGATAGACTGGCAATTAACCAACACATCTTGCGGATTAATAATTGCAGACCTACAAGTCTGAACTATTGCTCCCCTCAAAACCACATCCACCATCTCTGCCGTACTGGCACTCCACCTCAGAAGGCAGACATGAGAGTCTGCACCCTGTAGTCCAAACCTATCATACTGAACTGTCCTCCTACGAGGTGGAACCATGGATAAACCCAGGGACCCATATAGTGGGGAATGATCACTCTCTGGTCTATCTGCAGTAGAAAAAGAGGAAACCCTACACCATGCAAATATATCTATCAGGATATAATCTATGATACTAGAACCGGTAGGGGAGATGAAAGTGTGATCTGCAGCGCTGGGACTACCATTTAAAATCCTCATGTTCAGAGCTATTACTGAGTCATTTAGTTTCCTCCAATGAGAACTGGAAACATAATCACATAGAGATGTCAGCAGGACACCCCAGATGGTATCTGAGAGAAGAATATCCTCCCTATCCCAATCTAGCCCACCCATCCTGGCATTTAAGTCCCCAGCTCTGACGCAGCTATGTAATGGAAAGCTCAACTTCAGATCCTCCAGATAAGCCTGGAGCGTTTCCCATATGCCAGCATAGCAATTTCTAGAATTATATAGGAGCTGGTGGAGTCATGGGGCCTTGCATGGCAACTCCACCAACCCCTCCAAACTCCTTCCCTCCTCCCATGTAACTGAGCCTCAGCACCTCTTTATTTTTTTTACAAATTAATCCTGCTGCCGACCTACCTTTTCTTTATGTCTCCACCAAATCCTCGCCCTGGCAGCTGCCTTGTGTAATATCTACAAGAGAGAGCAGAGGGAAATACTTCACCTTGAGGAAGCTTAGTAACTGACAAGCTGGGAACTACCCCCTGCCATGTGCTGTGCCACCTTTCTGCTGGCTTCCCAGTGATGCAGGGCGTGCCCCGCTAGGCCTTGCCAGTTTGTGAGCTGGAGCAGGCTCATGTCTTACGTGGGAAATACCGCTCTACGATAAGCAGGATGCAAGGGAGAAACTGCCAGAGCAGCTTACAGTGGGAAGTCAGTAATACCAGGCCGGGGGAGGTGGGTATAAAAATTGCTTTTCCAGTTGGTTCATAAACTTTGGCAGGATTAAAAGAGCATGTGCAGCTCCTGCCCCCCTGCTGCTAGCAATCTGGTATTTACACCAACCACACAGTGCTGCTTATACAGACAGCTCAATGTTGTTGGAGGACGGCTGGAGATGCTGTTCATTCTGGAAGCTTGATTCAGGTGACTTCCAGAACAATCCTCCACCGCTAAAGTCAATGGCAAAACTTCTACTGACTTTACCGGGTGGAAGATTGTCCTGCCCATGGACGTTACTGGATGTAACGCCAGCTACTTTATTTCAGCTGTACGCACAAAGTTCCGTGTTATGTTTGTAAATGCTGGCTACGTGACCAGCCATGTGTTCAACACGGGTTGGCTCCCAAAATGCTGTGGGGGAGGACTATTAACACGTAGTTGTTATCTCCAGGTACACGCACCACTCCACTTCCAGTTCATGGTCACTCAAGAGACCATAGAATCCTGGTTTTTCAGGGACGGACGTTGCCATGTTGCGCTACAGATGAGCCAGGGTGGGCCCCAATATTCCACTTGTCCCAGGCCTCTAAGTCTTAAAACAGCCCTGTGAGCTACTGTTAGCAGAATCAGTACCACTATTACGCTGATCTGCAAACAGAAATTATAGGACTGCGGTTGCAATTCAAACTAACTAGGCATGTTGCATCAAGGGGATGCCATGAGGCAAAGAGTGACAACTGCTGGTGGAAGGAGACTGTCGGGTAGCTGCAATAACATTCATGATACAATCATGATGTCACCAAACTCAACACACAATGGCTTTGTAGCACATTTGCTGTTACGACTGGTAACACCCATTGACTCAGCAGAGGAGCTGAAGGAATGTCTTTGCTGCCTGTACAGGTCGGAGCAGCCTCCCTTCACCACTCTCAGTGGCTAATGAGACAGCTCCCTTCGGCTGCTGGAAAATCTGCCAGCAACTGTCCATGGTGCAGGTAACGTCTACGCATCAGCTGTGAGCTGCTCGATTAGCACAATGTCTGAACTAGAGCCCAAGCATCATGCTCTGCTGGAGCAATTCTTTCCCTGCTCTTCTATCACCTCTTTCTTCTGAGACTCTCAAAGCACTTGGCAAACGTTAGCAAAGCCTCACAACCCATAACACTCATGAAGTAAACAAGTGTTAACACCATATTACAGCACAGGTATTTACTGAAGGGCTGGCCCCTGGGAGGAAGTGGCCTAGGAGTGCTGTGTTTGCGTGCTGCTGCTTTGTTTAGATCAATCCCTGTGGGGACACCGGCCCCCTCTTCTTCACAGGTATTTACTGAAGGGATGGCCCCTGGGGGCACCAGCCCAAAGGGTGTTGGCCGTTGGTGGGGCGTAGTGGCTGTGGCCAGGGACCTCTGCTCTACAAATCTAAGTTCCTACTGCTGCTGTTGGCTGCTGCTGTTTTCATCAAACTCGCTGAAGCCTGCCTCCCTGGTGTCTATAGTCTCTGCGTCCCTTAAGCGACTGGCGGATTCTTTTACCCCTGATGTGAGGGGGGTCGGATACTTTCCGGGCTGCATGGCAGGAGGGGCGGGGTATAAATTTATTAAATAAATTTTAAAAAATTGGTTCTGGACTTCAGCAGAGGGACAGAATGTTGTGCTCCTTGATAGCACTTCTGAGTCTGGACGTACCTTCCTGAAGGTGCGCCCCAGGAAAACCCCGAAGCAGGTCCTGAGATTCATCACGAACTATTGAGCAAGGCTGTCGTCAAAAGACTTTAGGCGGGTCTTGGGGGGTGAGAGGGTGAACCTATATTGGGTTGGGGCTGCTGGCTTAATGAAATCCCTTTTGTTCACTCTGGGTGATTTCAGACATTACGGGCCTCCCTTTTACCACAGTCAATCCCCTGTGGCGGAGGAGGGCCCGTAACGTCTAAAGGGGTTCCCGCCAGAGGTTCACCCCAGTGAACCTCTGGCGGGAATCACATTAACCACGGTTCCGGAGGTGAGGCCGGCCTCACCTCCAGAAGCATGGTTAGTGCAACCACGCTCCGGGATCGGCGGAAGGTAACGTCTGTTAACTCCACTGTCCCGGATCGTGGCCCAGACCACGCTGCGGGATTGGTCGCTGTGCGTGCCCGTCTCCCGGAGGGCAGGCAGCCAGGGGAACGTGAGGGTGGGGTGGGGCTGTGCGGCCGCACGTTGCGCCGCGCAGCCCCGCCCCCTTCCCGATCCCCTGTAGGAATCAGGCCAGCACGTCTAAAGGCCGGCCGGCCTGATTCCTGTCTGGGATCCAAAATGGATCCTGGACCGTGGTTAGAGGGAGGCCCGGCGTGTCTAAAATCACTCTCTGAGGGGTATAGTTTCTCAAGATTGACTCTCCCCTGGGTTGGCTGTGCTTTTGAACTCAGCTGTGGTAGGGAAATGGTGTTTACCCATATGGCTTATAAGAGATTGGGGCTTTTACCCCTTTCGGAAGGTGAAATATCCTCTGATAATTGTTTGGATCAACCTAAACTCACAAAATATTTTCCCATTAGATCTGTGTCCCAAAAGAATTAAATGCATGGAAAAGGTGGCCACTCTTGAAATATCCAAATCACTGGAGCATGATGTACCAGATGAAAACCTGGAATTAGAACAAAAGGCAGGGGAGGACCAAAAAGATGGACATTTGCAATGCACAGATGCCTCTAACTTTCCTAATGATCAACCTTTTGGAAGTGGTTTAATGGGACTCAATGGTAAACATGAGAACCTGGAGCAGGACTGGCCTGCGAACTCAGGGGTAGAACGTCAGGCCCCATCAGAATTATTGGACCTATTGGGTACTCAGTGTAAAATGACTAGTAACCTTTTGGTAGTTTTATTTAAATCCCTGCAATCAATTAGACATTTGTTCAAAGAGCTACAGTGCCTCACATTAAAACTTAGGAGGTTGGAGGTGCAGCCTCAATTAACGAGCTGTGTTGAGACACTTGCTCCCTCTGGTAAAAAAAAACAACCCTCTCCTATGCTCAAGGGAAAAGAGAGCGATAAAAAGAGAAGTAAGAAGGAACACAGGAAGGGTAAAAAAAAAAAAAAGTAAGAACTTAAAGGGAAAGGGGAAAGCAGGAACTAATTATTGAAGAATTAATATTACAGATGGGGAAACTGAGGCACACAGCAGAGAAAAGACTTGTCCAAGGTCACACATGGGGGCCCTCGGTGCAGAACCCAGAAATCCTGGTGCCAGCCTCTCTGGTCTGGCCACTAGAACACATTGCTCCCCACTGCCTCCTATGACTTTTAGGCAGAGAGACTCAGAGGCTTGAATATTGATACCAGCTGAAAACAAATGATGGGAGCACAAAACGAATGCACCTCAGGTACAGTCTCAGTCTCCTGGTTGTGAGGTGCAGGTCTGGGCCGCATAGCTGCAGAGGGAGACGTGCTTAAGAGTCAAGCTAACCTGAGGCCCCATCCACCCCTAGTTCTTTCTCCAGTGACTGGGCTAGCCCAGACATTACTTTGATTCCTGGTGTCTGTTCCCTGCATGAGAAAAGGGGGTGAAGGAGAGGGATGTGAGTGCTGATGTGAGCAGGAGCACAGTGTGATAGTGTGTTTAGTTGAGGTGGGCTGTGGCTCAGGTGGTAGAGCACATGCTCTGCATGTATAAGGTCCCAAATTCAATCCCTGAAATCTCCAGTTCAGGATTTCTGGGCAGCACGCTGGGATGAAGCCTCTGCTGGGGATCCTGGGGGGTCTCAGGTAGCATTCTGGGTGAGGCCTCTGCTGGAGACCTTGGAGAGCTGGATTGAAACCCTGCTGCCAGGTCAGGTTGTGACAATACTGGGCTAAGCTGGACCATCAGTTTAACTCGGTTAGGCAGCTGTTTATAGGTCTATGCTGTAGCAGAGCAACACTCACCTCTGTTATCTTCATCTTGGCAATAGCTGCAAGGAGCAGGGAAATAAGAGACAGGCCGTTAATGGCAACCCTCAAGGGCAGTGAAACAGGCAGAAGAATTAATCCTTTCATGCCAGGAATGAGCAACAGAAACGGGACCCCTAGCTCTGCGAGAAGTGGAAGAGGTTGTGTGTGTGTAGCAGCAAGAATTAGCCAACAGTCAATGCCCAACCCCTGGGAATTGCGGATCACATCTGATTTATGGGATGGGAGCTAATCTAGCCCCTCAAGAGCACATATTTCTGGTACAAAAGTACCCCAAAGGTGCTCTGCGGTTAGGGGACTCAAGGTGCATCTGCAGACCTCTGGGCAGGAGAACCAAGGGCTGCACTATCCAGAGAGCAGCAGATCAGAGCAATGGTGAATTAAGGCTGCTCACGGAAACTGCACTATGTATTAGTGTTGGGGATTGTGCCTTCTGGGTCTCCAGGATCATAAAGGGTCTGCGCAGGGTGGATTATGCTACACTGTATAGTGTATCTATGTTATAGAATTGGAGCCAGGTTAGGCCTGGCAGAGCCAATAGGTGTTGGACTGCTGGCTGAAGGGGGTTAGCTAGGTAGGTGTGCTAGTGGCAATAGGACAAGACCCTGGAAAGCCCACAGAAAAGCTCCTGCATTGGAGAGATCCTAAGCCCTGCACCAGGCTGTGGGGTGGATATGTGAGAAACCCTTGCAGGCGCTGGTACCTCGGAGAGGCAGAGTGTGTCGGTGCCCTTCAGCTGATGGCTTGCAGAAATACAGGTGCAGGGCTTGCACGCTTGCCTGGCCCACCACCGGCTTGTACCCAAACTCTCGGTTGTCCACAACCTTCAGCTCGATCGGAGGGGTGTAATCCTCCTCCACAGGCAAGTACTAAGGGGGGAACCAAGAGGTGCTTAGGAGCTCCACAGAGAAGCAATGTAGGCTGTGATAGCATAAGGGATACCTAGATACTAAGTGAGGAGAACACTGACAGACAATGCCGGTGACATGGACTATAAGAGTATTAAGGAGATGGAGGGATGAAGCAATGAGAGCATGTTACCTGTGTAGTTAGGGGTGGGACTCTGGGCAAAATCTTGGCTTCAGTTTTATACTGGTTCTCATTTATCGGTTTTTCTTTCGGTTCTTGGTTCTCTCAGTATCAGATTTTTAACACTGCGGTTTTCCCAACTGACTTCAATGTGGAAAACTGCAATGTTAAAAATCTAATAAAAAAACAATGCAAAAGATCTGATACCTCCAATACTGAGAAAGAACCAAACTATCAGATTAATCCGATATAGCCATTATCGGCAATACCAAAAGTCCCATCCCTAGTAACATTTCAATCAACACTGGTTTCCACCTCCTAACCTAGTGCATCTCAGTGCCCACCCGTCACACTCTACCTCAGAAAGGAGACCTTTCTCCATTTGTCTACAGCAGAGCTGGGAAATCTCTGGCCTGTGGTCCAAATCTGATCTGAGGCTGTTTTTTATTTGGCCCTTTTCCAATTTCTGGATCTGGCTCATGGATTCTACGCTCAAGCAGTGAGTGAGCCAGCTCAAAGGAAGAGAGCAGAGATGAGGGCATACACTCAAGGACAGGGAATGGTTGCATGATCTGGAACCTCCCCTTTCTTTCCCTCATCTTCCGCACACCCCTTAAATGTCCCCACCACAACTTCTATGCAGCTCATGGAACTTGTGCTAATTTTCAAAATAGCCCCTAGAGGAAAATCGACCCCACCCCTGATCTCCAGGGGAGTGAGGGAAGGATTCTGGGAAATGTGTTGCATGAAATGTCACTCCTAGTGACTAGGAAGACTACTTACCACTCTCATGATGAAGATATTGATGGAGAAGTTGGGGTTCTCCTCAAGGTTTCTGATAGGGGGTGTCTGAATCGTTTCTCCCCCACACTGCACAATGAGGCTCGGAGAAGTGATGATCAGTAAGTTGTAATTCTTGAGGTTCCGGAGGCCCCAGGCCAGGATCTGTGGGAAGGAAGAGAGGAATGGACTGGTTGAATCCACTAAGGGAGCAGGTGTGCAGCTGGGGGAGGAGAGGGTCAGTGACTCAGGTCTCCCCAGAGCTTCCCCCACTGAGCCGAGGCTGCTGTTGCAGAGGTGCTGACCAGTGGGTGGCATGCCCCCTCAGCAGCAGCATTACTGGGCCAACTTGGGGGGGTTGGTGGGGTGACTGTGTGCCCCACTCTGCAGTAGCACAGTCTGGCTGGCCTGTAGATGGGTGTGGCTTTGGGGAGGAGGGGCTTCCTCCTTTGGTTTCTCCTCCTTGGTTGTGCCCCTGAAAGGTGCATGGGGATGAGACTAGCTGAACCAGAGGCCTGCAATTAGCAGTACAAAACCAAACTAGTTACAGATACCAGAATGAGGGCTTGGTGTCTCTTGCTGTGTGATGAGACAGGAACATCTCTGAAAAAGAATGCTGCTTAGCAACCAGCTGGGCCAAAAAAACCCCACACACTGGGCTGGCTGATGGCTCTCAGCAAGGAGAAGGGATTGCGCTAGGGCCTATGGGGTGGGAAGGATCAATTAAGTGAGGTCTTGTTTGTATTTTCCAATTTCTTGGCAGATTTGTCCTCTCTTTCCCCTACACTCTCTTCCCTGTAGTCTCCCCCTAACTTGAGATCAGCAATGGGGACAGTGTGTTAACAAATGAGATGGTAGTCCACACCTGGTGGGTGTCCACCTGCTGTTTGCCCCCACCAGCCACCTGGCCCACCCACTGGACAAGCGGCCCCCCACTCACAGCGGAGTCTCGGGGCATGCATAGCCTGCTGTGTGGCCAAATGTGGGCTAATGTGCACCCACATGTTTTTGTCCTGTCAATTAGGTGGTGTGCAGCCTCCACCATAGGATCCGCCAGCACCATAGAGTTGCCAGCAATGAGCCTAGTGTGTTCTGAGGTGCAACTATTTCTGGCCCCCTCTCCACTCTTGCTCTCACTGGTGTGCACGTAACATCCGCCTTAAAAGCCCACTGCACCATTTCCAAACAAGTGTTTCCCAGCTCTTTATGGTTGGCAGTATCTGCCTGACCCTTGCTCCTTCCCAGCTGCTTCAATCTCTGTAACAAGTTGTGGAGGATTACAATTAATGGGGCCATGGCTGAAGCTGATAGCCAGGCAACAACCAGCACCATTACCACCACTGCGCAATCTCAGTTACTCTCCACCTACTAATCCGCCCACCTATACTACGTTCCCTGAACCAAGGAAGAGACCATGCCCTTCATCGTTCTATAGGTGGAGCAGAAGGTCCAATATGCCCTGGTGGAGTGCTATAGAAACAAGGCGGTGTTCCAGGAAGTCTCAGTAGCTACATAAAACAATGCTCTATATATGAAGGAAAGTGCTATTAAACTGACCAAGGGTGAATTAAGGCAAAAATTACTGGGAATACAGGATCAAGCCCAATTTATCCTATTAAGTTATGAAATACAAAGAACAGGATGAGCAGGGATGGTGCAAATACAAAATAACTATATTCTTAGCAGAACTAGTATCGAGTGATATGTATACACACAGTTAATATAACACAAGTAGCAACAATATCTGCAACATTTACAATAGAATAAAGGCACAATGATGACCAAAAATATGTCCAAAACAGCAGAGGCATGTGAATGTATTATCAATATTTCCAAAAAGGCAGAGACATGTGAATATAATGTTGACGTTTCGCTCACGCGTGTGGCTTCTTCAGGGTATAGTATTCATATATAGTCTCTTGGAGTAAAGGTAAATCCCTTGTATCTTTAAATGCAGCTATATGGGCTGTGACTGTAAATGGTAAATAATAATCAGAACTAAAACAATCTCAGAACTAAAACAATCTCAAACAACCCGCTAAAGATTTCTTCCCAAATATACTGAAATTCTCCATTAAATAGAATGAATAGTTGCATTAATCTGTTCCATTATACATAAATCAAATATCACTGAAATATAAGTAAGTTTAATTCAATTAAACTAAGTGGAACATATTTCTAAGCATATTCACTAATTTGTTGTGGAAACAGTTGATTCACCAGTTTACACATCAATGATTTCATCAATTTCAGCACCACAATTGTAATTTATGCAATACAATGCCCTTGTGAGAAATTATATATTGGCAAAACCAGTAGGCAACTTAAAATCAGAATAAATGAACATCGCAGTAGATTAAAAACAAGAACACCCACAGCCCCCCTAGCTGAATACTTCAACCTTTGCCATAAGAACAATAACACTTTTACTTTTTGGGGTATTGAAAAATTAACAGCCCCCTTATAATCTGAGACTGCTTTCACAAAGAGAAAATTCCTGGATTCTGACATTAGACACAATCACACCCTGTGGTCTTAATGATCTTTTAGATTCAATTACTTAGGCATTAAAGAAATACACTAACCTTGTTGAATTAATAATTAGTAACAGGTAACATCTGTGAATTACTCCTAGTACTTATCTGCAGCACAGGACAATTAAATGTGCCCTATTTAAAGAATTTGACATAAGTGAATTTTACTGCAACAATAAGCAACTATCTTCACGCAGGGGAAGCCTTTCGCTCCCATTAGATCCTTTATCAGCAACGCTAGGCTGTCTCACTCAATTTCACCAGGTTAGTGTTTTCGATTTCTTGTTCTTTGTTTACCAATAAACTTTTGAGCTGATAAAACTAACGTTGTCTTGTAATCTGAGATTTCTTTCACAAAGAGAAAACTTTTGGGTCCTAACGATCTGTTAAACTCAAGCACTTAGGCATCAAAGAAACATACTAACCCAGTTGAATGAATAATTAGTAATATGTAACATTTGGGAGTTACCTTTAGTAAGCAATTTGCAGCACAGGGCAATACCATGTGACCTATTTAAAGCACTTGACACAAGAAAAGTTTTTTGCAACAAGTAGTAGTTATTTTCATGCAGGGGAAGCTTCCCGCTCCCATTAGACTAGTTACCAGCAAAGCTAGGCTGTCTTATTCAATCGCACCAGGTTAGTGTTTTCAATTCCTGGTTCTTGTTTTACCAATAAGTTTTTCAGCTGATAATAATCTTATTTTGTTTTAACTTTGAAGTACCAATATACAACATGCTGAGTAAATCTCCTACTTTTGAGTACAAGACAAGTGATAGCAGGGGCGGCTGGTGGGTTTTGAGGTTGGAGGGGCAGTAAGGCTGGCGGGCAATGGTGGGCGGAGCCAGGGCAA
>QEPC01001877.1:992831-1007866 GCA_003113815.1 Sphenodon punctatus | reverse complement strand
GAATACTCTACTGTGAAGAAGCCACACACGTGAGCGAAACATTGACATTATATTCACATGTCTCTGCCTTTTTGGAAATATTGATAATACAGTCAACATGCCTCTGCTTTTTTGAACATATTTTTGGTCATCATTGTGCTTTTGTTCTATTGTAAATTTTGCAGATATTGTTGCTACTTGTGTTATATTAACTGTGTGTATACATATCACTTGATACTAGTTCTACTAAGAATATAATTATTTTGTATTTGCACCATCCCTGCTCGTCCTGTTCTTTGTATTTCATAACTTAATAGGATAAATTAGGCTTGATCCTGTATTCCCAGTAATTTTTGCTTTAATTCACCCTTGGTCAGTTTAATAGCACTTTCCTCCATATATAGAACATTGTTTTATGTAGCTACTGTTATTATTATACTGCTCTATTATCTTCCTTTGTTCCAGGAAGTCTCCGTACAAATGATGCTGCAGGGCTATAATCGGGACATGAACCAGTGCTGGCAGCAGGGCAAAGACTTGAGGTGTGGGTACAAGGAGATCCGCGACAACAATGTCGCCCCCAGCTGCAGGGGCGACACTGCAGGAGGCAGTCATCATCACATTATGAACTGACTGGTTCCACTGTATGGATGGAGCTATCGTTGCATCCTGCCTGTGTGGCTGTACCTTTGCGAGGGGTCAGAAGCAGCTGGCTTCCCCACTGCCCACTCCCACTGCACCCACTCTCAGTCCCACCCTGGAAGCTGCGACTGCCGGTGGACATCCCTCCATGCTGATCCCTGCCCTGGAACCAGCACGAGGCAATATGAACACAGATACTGTGCCTCTCACAGTGTATCCCCTCGAGTTTGAGAGCCAGACCTTGTTCAAGGAGTCACCAGAGGTTCTGGCTGAGGGCACGGAGGACCTGGATGCCACCTTTGTAGTGGAGGTGGAGAACAGTAAGTTAATGCACCTGGGGAGGTGGAGGTGTTTGTGTTTACATACCTGCATGATAAAGGCTTCCATTTATTGTTATCTAATTATGGTTTTTTTTTTGTTTACTGTGTTGAGAGGTGACCAGGAGAACACAGAAGAGAAGCAGGAAAATTGCTGGGAAACAGCTTAACAGGACAGAAAGCGTAGGCACGGGAAGTGGATGGGAAGGCATCATGGTGGGCCTGCAGGCTGGTGGTTCTGCTCCTTCCTGTCAGGGAGGTCCCAGCAAGTGGTGATGGGTGATTGCTCATAGTCCCTTCGGAACCTCTTCTGTGGAGTCCCACAGAGTTCTATTCTGTCTCCCCTCTTGTTCAATATGTATATGAGGCTGCTGAGCGAGGTCTTTCGGAAGCTTGGGGTGAAGTGTCATCAATATTCTGATGACACGCAGCTCTACCTCTCTTTTTTATCTGACCCAGGTCCTGCAGTCTCAGTGCTTACGCAATGCCTGGATGCTTTCGGGGACTGGATGAAGGTGAGTTGATAGAGGCTGAATCCAGAGAAGACTGAAGTGATGATTGTTAGCTGGCCCATTGACCTGGAGGGCACTGGGACCCCTTTTATTCATGGGGTCCAGCCTCCTCTGGTCAATCAGGTTTGCAGCCTTGCGCTTCTAGACCCCTTGCTGTGCCTGGATTGTCAGGTCATGGTGGTGGCCAGGAGCGCTTTTCACCAACTGCATCTGGTGCAGAGGCTGCAGTCTTTTCTTTCTGATTCGGATCTGGCCACCATCATCTTTGCTTTCATCACCTCAAAGCTAGATTACTGCAACACGCTCTCCCCATGTATGGTGCCCACCACCGTGGAGGTTCCAACGCCAAATTGCTTGGTGACAATAGCAGCAGAAGTCTGGAGTAGCAAGCTTCTAGATGGTGATGGCAAGATGCTTCTCCATGTGAATGGGTGACTGCATCACCATGCTCTGTTTCTCCAGTTGTGGCCTGAGGATCTCGGCTATCTGCATGATGAGGTGACGGGGCATCCTGAAGTTTGTGACCCACTCAGCCTCTCCCCATGAAGATAGCACATTCTCTCACCAGTCTGTGCTTTTCTCCTTCACCCAGACCAGCCTCTCAGTGGATACAGCACTGTGCATGGAGTCAGTGACTGAAGCCACATCTTCCAACAGGACCTCTTTGAGTGCATCAGCTGACCTTGCATGGTTTCAGTAATTCCCAGTGTGGTCCATTGTTGCCGGTCATGGCAAGCGCACAGTGCCAAAGCAGGAACCACCTCTGTGGTGTGGTGCGTGGCCAGAGATCGAGTGAGAGCCTTTTTGTGCATCGACATCATATTGAGCCAATGACAGCAGTAGGCCTGGATTTGTTGGATTGCTCACAAGTTCTGCTCAGCAGCAGAAAGGAAGGCCTGGAGTGTGATAACAAGCACAAGGAGGTTTTTGGCATGCATCTCTATAACGGTGGTTCTGGCGTCTGTGAACGTTGCAGTCCACGCACCAGATGTTTTGAACAGCTTAAAGAGCTGGGTGGCTGCCTAGCTAGGTGTGGCTGCGTGCCACACGTGAGCAGCTATTGACTACTTTGGTTTAAAACGTTTTTGCAAAACTTATTGTGGGTGTGTATGTGCTGCTGCACCAATACTGCCAATATAGGTGGTTATTAAACTGCATAGATATTTCTGTCATAAGTATGTCAGTGCACATGCCAACTCACCTAAAAATGTTACAGATGTTAGCATTTTGGAAACATGCAATTTTTAATGGGGGCGGGGAACGACTGAATGTTAAGAAATGGGCAGATGGGGGGATGGATCTGCAAGGCAGTGGGGGTGATGGATCTGCAAGGCAGTGAAGGTCACTGTGCTCACTGAGCATTGGTTAAACATTATTAATAACTTCTTATCTTTTGAAAGTAACAGTTTTTGCTTGCAATGAGCATAAGGGATCATAATGCCATAGAAAGCTATTGCTGTGAGTTGCGTGCCTGGGAAGGCCAAATGGCTTCAGCTTTTGTCTGTGGGTGCTGTGACCGCCTGAACTATGGACCCAGAGAAGTTGGGGGGGTGATAGATACACTGGTCTTTGCTGACATTTGGGCAAGGCCTGATGTACAGAGAGAACTGTCAGACCCTTCCTCTGAGGCGGCCTATGAGCTCTTAAGGTGGCACGTGCCTAACGTGGGGTTCTCTGTATGCACGATGGAGTGTAGACACTGCACAACTCTGCAGCATTTCCAAGTTCAGCAGAATGGAAGAGTGGGAGCCCTGGACGAGATGAGAAAGTGAGATGCAAATGAGATCATGACTTTAGTGGATGTTAGTGACTGCCCTACTTCTGGCAGTGCACAAACAGAGGCTGGACCTTCCCTGCTGTTTTTTCTCATCACTGCCCTGATGACAGCGAGAGGTTACCTGTGGGGCCACTGGGAGTGCCTCGATTGGATGGCAGAGATGAATGTCTTTGGGGAAACAAGTGACTTGGGGTACAGGGCATGTGAACCAACTGAAGGAGAGCTTGGACACTTGGAGAGCTATGTGAGGTTTGAACACTTGGAGAAGTGAAGAGTGCTCTCAGGAGCAGGGATGTTTTCTGCCTCTACTGTATGGTAATTCAGGAGATGGGAGAGAGGAGGTACAAGAGGTTCATGTTTGACTGGGAGTTTTATGCAAACAGAGGTATTTCCAACACCACAATAGGTGAGACCCCAATAAAACTGCATGCTGCTACCTGCCAGTACATTGCTGTGAGCCATGATGCATATGACAGGGTTTATGGAAACAACATGTATGTAACATACATGTATCATGGTTTCATGTGAATAAACAATACATTCGTACTTTTGAAACCATTATGTAAAACATGACAAGTTTGGTGGTGTTCTTGTTGCCTAGAAATGTAGAGTCCAATGAGGGGAAAATTTGTATGTGAAGACAATATAAAGAAATGTTAAGTTTGGGAAGTAGAAAACAAAATGCAAACCCCAAACAATTTGGGTAGGTTTTGAGACAGGTAGGGAAGACAATTGTAATGTAGATGAAGTGTTAATGGAGAGTACTTGAGTTTACCAGTAGCTTCCAGAGACTGAGCAAATGTCCCAAAAACAAAAGAAGGAGAAACCTTCTTGGCGCCATCTATAAAGTATTGAAGAAGACAAAGAGGAAAAAACACACACATTCATTGGAACAGACTCAGCCAAGACATGGACTGAGAAGCATCAAGACAGATCAGGAAGAAGATGGCCCAGCTACAGACATGGGTAAGATGTTTGGGAACTTTCTAGTGAATCTAACATTGCATTACTTTTTGAATCCTTTTGTTAGACTTGTACTCTTGAATAAATTTACTCTTGTAATTAATCTGAATTTATAAATACAAATTATTTTAACTAAGCTTTGGTGCACTTGTCTGATACGGACATTGGATAACACAGAGGAGGTGACATCCCAGGTTAGATATTTGGGTAAACCTTAATACAATTTCTGTGACTGGGAACCTCCAGGGATATGGGTAGCAGGATAGTAGTTACTCCTTTACAGACTGGGACAGTTCTGGAGAGAGATGTGGGGAGACTGAGTCACAACTAGTCAGGAGTGGGGACAGTCAAAAGTCCCCAACCCCATCACAGTGCAAAAAACAAGCTGGTGACAACATGCAAAGACTAATTGCTTTTGATTTCAGTTTTTGATTTCGCTTTCAAATTTCATTATAGGCGCTCAATAAAGTGTGTGATTTGCTCAATAAACTCAGTAGTATGTGCCTAGCAAAAGGTTAGTTCCAGACGCCAAGTGCAGGCAGGTATAAACCCAGGTATCAACCTCCATGGGTGGGCAGGGATAGCAGGTGCTGAACCGCTTCTTGGAGTCATAGACTGGAAGAAAGAAACAGCTGGTGTGGCTTCTTCCTGTGGTTCGCCATGGCTGAGAGTCATCACAAGGGGCAGGATATTGAGAAGGGGGTGGGAGTTGGTGGGCGGAGCACTGTAGGGAAGAATGCCTGCCCATGCATTAGGCTTGTCATGCTGAACCTGTGAGGGGGAGCTGAGTGAATGCACAAGAAATGCATACAGGGGCTTCCCCTTTATTAGGCTCTACATGCTAAACGTGAGTGTGGGATTCGCAGACTGAACTCAAACTCCAGCAGGCTGTTGTTCCATTTTTTAACACCCAAAGTCCCTCTTCTAAAGTGCTTCGGTTTTAGTTACCTGTTGTCTCTATTCTCACATTCTTCACATCTCTGCCTGCTATGTGCAGCATCCTGTGAGAAAACCTCCCAAGCCTCTTTCCCAGCCCCTGCGGCCCTAGAAGGAAGCTGATCAATCCCCTTCAGAATGTCCTTTGCTTTTGGCCACATCCCGGCTGATCTGTGACCAAAGGCACTGGAGCTGTCCCACTCACCTCAATGGCCATTAGCCTCAGGGTGGGCCGGATTTCTTTTGGGATGGTGTAGAATCCGTTCTTCCAGGCTGGGGTCAAAAGCTGCTCCAGTTTTCCATCCTGGTTGGGGAAAGGCAGATAACTTTGCTGCGGTCCCCGCATGTGCTGCAGTGTCCTGGCTGCTCAAACCGAGAGCTCTAACATGGGAGGGTTAGAGATGAGTCCAGGAAGGAGTCCAGAGTGACGTTGGATGAGGCCTTGGGCAGCTCACAGGCCACAGTGCAACTGTGTCATTCCCCCTGCCACGTCACCTCCTGCCACGTGTTCTGGTCACCTGTGCTGCTGAGGGCCAGGGGCAGAATATGGAAAGCAGGGCATGACACAGCTTCCCTTTCTCTCTAGCTATCAACTCCTGCTGCTTCTGGTTGCCTCATGCCAGATTCCCTCTACTGCCAGGATCAGCTCTGCTCTCTTGCTGCTGCTACTGCCAGGATCACCCTCCCGTCTGCTGCTGTTGCCCAGCCCGTCCTGGTTGGTTATGAATCATCAATAAGGAGGCCAAATGCAATGGGCTTTTGTGATGGGGACACCTACCAATAAAAGGCAGCCAGGTCAACATGGACCACCTCCCTCTCTAACCTTACCTTCTTGTCCAATAGAAGCTCAAAGGCAGCTAGGAGCTCACCCACTTCCTTCTGCCCTCTCATGATTGGATACCTTTGGAGGTGGGGGTGGCGCCTGGAGCCAAGGTCCAGACATACTATTGGGGAACACATGCTCCGCCCCATGTAGTCAGCCTTGCCCTAAAATAAAGAGGAAGAAGGATCAGATAAGGTGAGGCCTAAAATGGGGGATGGGTTATTAGAAGCCATAGTCAAACAGAGCATTGAATTGTAGGGTTGGAAGGGATCTTAAGGGTCATCTCGTCCAACCCTGCTCCAAGGAATAGTAAAGATATTCCCAGTCCCATCCTCATCTGAGACACAAGAAGTTGTAAACTTGGGCTGTGTTTAAGCTCATAGAGAACTTAACTAAGCAACGTTGATTTTACAGCGAGATCATAGCCTGAGGATTCCTCACCCCACCTGCAGCAAAGTCTTGGACTTACAAAATCATTCTGAGCAAACAGCTCCAGGGCCACCAAAGGCGGGTCCTGCCGCGTGGCTTGAGGGTCTCCGTAAATCAGAACATGGTTGAAGAGAAGGGTCTGGTCCCAGCTGGGGTTCAGGGTGGCAGCAGGGGTCCGTGTGCGCTGGCTCATGTGGATGAAGGAAACCTGGGCATAGGGATCTAACGGAGAAAATGGCAGAATGTGTGTGTGGGGGGCGAAGTTGAGGGGAAGCCCAGCTCTGCAGACATCACCCTACTGCACCTGGATGCAGTCACGCACTGCAGGGTTAAGGTGTGGAGCCAGCACCTGCAGAACTGCCATGCGGATTGTACTAGAGTCCTGCAACCCAGCCTAAGCCTGATGGGACAAAACAGGTCCAGCTGGTCACGCCTTGCGCCACCTACCTGAGGTGCTTTTGCCACCAATTCTGCCCAGGTCCCTGGCTTGGTAGAGGTAACAGCGCAGCTGGTAGTACTGGGGCTCTGGAATACAATGGTTTCATGTGTCTCACTCCCTCCCTCTTGGTTTGTGATGCTAGTCTGTCCTGAGAGTATGTGCAGAATACACCACTCGTACTCGCATGCCCTCAGCCGCAGACAGACCATGCCAGCCATAGATGGGAGCATTGGGAAGATGGAGGGATAAAGAACATGTTAACTCTGTAACTGGTTCAAACCTACTGGCCCAGGGCAGTTAAGCATCAGTCACTCCCACTCTATCTACAGCAGAGGTGGGAACCTCTAGCCCATGGGCCAGATCTGATCTGTGGCTCTGCCCTCAGCTACTCCACACAGGAAGTTCTAGGACCATGGGGTAGAAGGGTCACACCCTCCCTCCCTCTCGCTCTGGTCATAGGAACTTGCCCACAGGGGCTCTATAGGGTGAGAGGACCAGACGGGGGGTGACCATTCCCATCCTGGCTCAGCTACTCACTCCTGAAGACACAGAAGATGAGAGGTGTGTTGAGCTGCAAGATGTTCTGAGCAGGAGACTTCTCTTGCTCTTTCTTCAGTTTCTTTTTCTTTCCTGCCTTGTGTTTTTCCTCAAATTCCTTTCCCCCCTCTTTCTCATCCTTCTCTCCTTCTTCCTCTTTTTGATCCTCAAGCTCCACACCCTGAATAGAAAGAAGCCGTTAACCCAGAGGTTCCCAGGCGGTGGGTGGGGACCCCAGGTGGGGTCGTGCCATCTATGGAGGAGGTCATGACTGGTTTTGAATCTTGGAGGAGACACTGGGGGCTTGGTCAGCTAATCTGTTTTAGAGTCTGTCCAGTCAGGGCAGGAAATACCGGCTAGATGTGTGGTTCCCAGACTTTTTGCTTATGTGACACCTTGGGTGGCACTATATATTATGGTCCCCACAGAACAAACGTGCTCCATGGTAATATCTGTGACACCATCCCGAGGTGGAGCTGGTTGACCAAACAGTCAAGCTGATCTGTGTTTATGCTGCCATCTTAGGGGGAGTTCGTCAGGTGGCATCATAAATAAGGATAAATATCCAGCAAGCCCTGAGCTGAAACTGACAAACCGGCAAATTTCTCACCACCACTCCCCGAGAAAGCCTAGAGTAAAACTGACAAGTCCTGAAGTCGGCACTGAAACTGACAAGCCTGGAAGCATTGCACTGAAGCCCTGCACCCAGAGGCAGGGTGGTGACCACATGCTGATTCCGTTTCGTATCTTCAGCTGTCCAGGCAGCAAACTCCTGCAAACCCTTTTCACTCCACAGCTTTCTGACATCCTCGGTTTGCGTGAACAAACATGATGCTTGGCCCACAGGTAGGTGGCTGGAAAGGTGCCAAGTGGTATGTGTAGAAAAACATCCCCTGTTTTGAGACTTAACTATAATCCCATGGCCAGAGAAAGCAACAAAGACATAAAAAGGATAAAAAATATCAATTGGGATCATGACCCCCCATCTGCAGATGATGTGACACCACTTGTGATTCTGACTAATAATTTAGGAGTCTCTGGGCTAGACTTTGTCCTGCAATCATAGATAAAAACACCCCAGCTGGGAGGGATGGTCTGTCTACTTACCAGGGAGCCCTCCAAGAGGAAAATAGGGGCCACCCTAGTAAGGGCTGTGGGTGTGAGCCTCCGGCGCCAGCACCGCCGGCGGTACATGTCACTCCTACGGGGCTGCAGGTGGCATTTCCAGCCAAAGGAGGATGCGTATTCCCAGCTCTCCTCTTCCACAGACTTCTGGTCCGAGTGCTGGAGGGAATGGAATAGATTCCGCTTGTTAGCACTAACAGTGGAGTTGGCAGGGCTTAACTAAAAAAAATAAGAGAGAGAGAGAGAGAGAGAGAGATATGCCAGGGCTCAAGCCTGTCCCAGAAGTCCCACCCCCTGAACCTAGAATCGTGGGGAGTATTCAGAGGGAGTTGCTCTGCCAGGCCCCATGACTCCATCAGCCCCTATTCCCACCCTTACTTTGCCAGTGCTTACTCAGAGGAGACTGGGACTGAGGCTTCTGCATGTGGGTGGGGAGAGGGCTGATTCTGCCACCCATCAGCTGTTCAGTGGCAAGATTATTTTTCAAATGAACCCATCAGCCAACAGCCCCATCAAACTCAATCCAGCCATGTGTGGTGTCTGGCAGCAGGAATGGGAGTTGGAGAAGGTGCCAGGGATCAAGCCCCGTGATCTGTCCCACTGACTCTAATGAAAAAGTACTGATTTACACCAGTTGGGGATCTGTCCCCATTGACACTGATTGAGGATCTGACCCTGCTGATGTCAATGGAGCTCTCCTGGCTTATACCAGCCGAGGATCTGTTGTTAGCAGTGCAGCGTTCCCTTTTGCCACAAGTGCTGGAAGGGTGCTGCTAAAGCCCCAGGATGCCTGGGACCCCCCCTTATGGGACCAAGTTACAGAAGGCCAAAGGAATGCTGCGATCCTGTTCCTCTACTGCTAACAACCAGTTACTCCAGTGTTACCAGTTGTAGAAAGGAAGTGATTTCCTCCTCTTGCTCCTGTTCATTCAGGTCCCGCCTCCTCCTCTTGAGCCAGTGACGCCGGCGGTGCGTGTGGTATGTCTTCTCTGCTGCGTTCCAGGACTGCGGGGTGTCAGCAGGTGGGATGCTGACACCGTACTCCCAACCTGAAAGAGGGGGAAAGCTCCCATCAGGACCTAGGAGGAGACTCCAGAGAGGTGTGTTCACATCCTGGGAATCAGACTCTCCTCGTGTGCAGCCATGAAGCACTCCTTTAATCTCCTGACATGCCTCACTCCTCAGCCTACTGAGCTGAAGAGACCCCGACTGCCAAGGCCAAATCTCTTGTATGGCTGGTGTAGTTTATGTGCTAGGCTGGCTGGGTCAACACATCACAACTACTGCAAAACTCTGCCCCCACAGGAGGCAGAACACGCCTGTCAGGAACCAGGCCTCCAAGTCAAGCTTGTGGAACAGCTCCATCAAGGTCAGGTCAGAAATTGCCCGTGAAAATGAGGGTGGGAGGTGTCCCCACTTGGCTGTCTAGCCCACTCCGCTCATCAGGGCCAGATTTGCTATCAAGGTGAGGTAAGCGGGCACAGAGGGGGCAGCCAGCATGAAAGAGACAGCAAAATGCAGCCCCACTTACATTCAACACTCTAGGGATGGGCCACAGAGGTGGGGTCCACCAAGGCATTGGGCAGGGCACACTGAGATGGGAAAGCAAGGGTGTACCTGCGTGGTCCATGGGGCCCAGCAGGCCTGCCCTGCCCAACTGTTCTGTTGGTAGGTGGCCCTATCCATCTTTAGAGCAATCTGGTGGGTTTGCCAGGCCTTGTCTCCCCACTGCACCTCACTCCTAGCTGTGGTAATACCTTGCCTCCTCACCTTCCCACCCCGTCCTGCCTGTGGGATAGCGATTCACCACCCCTGCTGCTTTGGGTGGTAAAATGTCCAAAGCCAGCCCTGCCTCCCATGGGGCAACACTCTTACCAGGCCCAGAGTGGCCAAATTGTTTTGTTTAGCCAACCAGGGTGGGAAGGCAACTTGCCAGAATCGTCCACAGCCCGGTTCACCTCCACCATCCAGTCTTCTTCAAAATGCCAGCCCTTAGGACACACAATCTCTTCCTTGTGGCGAACAGCGGCCCCACTCTGAAACCAAGTGAAATGGGGGCAAATGTGTCTATGAGTGTGCAGTGGCAGATCAGCCAAGAAAGGGTGGGTCAGTGGGATTTTGACAGCACCGTGGAAAATTAAACCCTCTGGGCTTCCCCCAGAACTGGGGCAGCATATGACTTGGGGAGTCAGAGGGCTGACAATGCATCAGGTTGAAACCCCCCGTTTCCTGGTTCATGGTATAAGCCAGGGCTGGGGAACCTCCTGCACGTGGGACAAATCTGGCTTGTGACTATTTTTTATTTGGCTACTCTCCAGTTCCTGGATCTGGCCCATGAATTCAATCCCTACCTGAGTTTGGTGGAAGAGAACAGAGATGAGGACAGGGGGTGGATCCATGGCATCGATCCATGAACTGGACTCTCCTCTTCCTGCCCTCATCCTGACACACACCTTGATCTCCTTTGCCCCCAACTCCTATGTGGCCCACAGAGCTTGAACTAATTTTTAAAGTGGCTTGTGGGAAGAAAAAGGTTCCCATCCCTGGAAAAAAACAATGAAAAACAGCCTCTAAGTTGACTTGTTCTCCTCCCTCTCCTATGATCCTGATTCAGTCCGCAACAGTGCTCCTTCCTGCTGAATCCCCCAGGAAGCCCATTAAACACCCTTCTACTCACCGAATAGGTGTTGGGGGTAGCGGCAGGGGCCCACTCGTGCCCGGACATCCGGGTTTCATTCTCATATACCTCCTCTAGCACCTCAGTGTGGTTGGTCTCAGTATCCAGCAGCAGTCTGGTCAACAGAGTAAGGAGAATGGAAACTATGGCCAAAGCCCCTTACCCTGAATTCCTGAGTGTGACTGGCCAGGCAACTCTGCATGATCAATTTCATCTCATTGCCTCACAGAAATTATTTATTTAATTAATTAATTTATTTAAAATTCTTATACCCAGCCCTCTGAGACCACAGGTGGCTGAAAGGAGAATGAATTTCATTCTCGCAAGAATCTTGTGAGAATTGAGAATCCTTAGTGAGGTCTTGAGATGTTCTCGCTAAGGGTTCAAGATCTTATGAGAGTCTCAAAATGTTCTTTAAAATTATCTACACATGCAAAATGGCCAATGCAGTCCACACCATCTTGGAAAAGGGGTGCACGTGCACAGGAAGGCTAGGCAGCCATTTTGCGCATGTGTAGAGCATTTTTAATAAATTTTTTTTAGAATATCGCGAGAATGGATTAAGAATTGGCCAATTCTTGACTCGTTCTCAAAAATCTTGTCAACAACCTGGTTCTTGATGAGATTTGTGAGACTACTGAGAACGAGTTTCAGCCCTAGATGAGATCCTAGCTCCATTGAAGTCAACGGCAAAACTCCCATTGACTTCATTGGGGTCAGGATTTCACCCACTGATTTTATATTTAGGAGCCTTATTGAGAAGGGTTTTTAAGGCTAACATGGGGTACTTCAGGACAAGGTATGAAAGCTATGCATTTCATTCTGTTATTATCCTCTAAGTATGAGGGAAGAGATTTCTTCCTGACCCACTCTGGGGATCATCTTACATCCTGAAGCAGGAGGGCTGAGAACCCTTGTTATTAAATCCAAGCTAGAGACACTGCAGATGCTATCCTTGCTGAGATAAATGGCTAACCTTTTCTAGGAATCAGTTTGCTTCAACAATATCTTGCAGCAGCGAGTACCACAGATTAATTGTCCATTGCATTAAAACTTTGCCCTCCAGCATCCTCCTATCTTCCCTCTCCCTCAGCCTTACTCAGAGGCTGGAAAGTTGGATCTACCTCTTTGTTAACCTTCCTGTTGTAATAGGTAAAGCAGCAAGTTCTGCAAATTAACTATAGACACAGAATGAAATAACATTTCCAATAGTTTGTCTTCTTCAATTTCCCATGCCTGTTATAATAAAAAGTGAAATCATGACTCACCTCCTCTGTGGCTCCACTGCCCAGCCGCCATCCCAACGCCACCCCTTGGGCAGCTGGAACTTGTCTTTGGAGAGGCTAACCTTGCCAGTGATATCAGAAAAGTTGGGGTGATGCTCTAGGCCCTTGGTGCTCCAGTTCCCAAAGATCTTCACTTGGTTTTCATACTGAGGAGAGGCCAGGGGAAAGAGAGAAGAAGATGGAAACACATCAGGGATGGGGGAGCTGGGAGGAACCAGGAGGAGACTGCCTACTAGATGGCAGCTGGGGAGCTCGTCTAAGCTGTACTCCACATCTGTCATCTGTATTCCCTGTCCCATAGGGCTCACAGTCTACACAAACCAGAGTAGGTTACAGTGCCCTGTGCCTGTTTCAGCTCAACCCTCTCTCCTGGCAAAGAAAATATCCAAGCCTTGCTCTCCAGGACAAGTGGCTACTGCTACCAATGCCATTGAACCCTCCCCCTGAAGCTCCTCACCATCTCAGCATAGACCAGGATTTTTCCCTCGCAGCGTCTCATGAACTCCTGACTGTCAGACACTAGGCCAAGCCACATTCGCACCCGGAGCTGAGCTTGAATGGCATCCTCCTCATTGTCTTGGAGGCTCTGTGAGAGAAAAGCAAGGGGCTACGCAGCAGCTGCTAAACACAGAGACGCTAAATGCAGAATTCCAAGATGGAACCAACTCAGGCCGCTTTTATACGAGGCGCTAAAAAGCGCCTCCTGAGTCCCACATCGAAAGAAAAGCCACACGGGGAGTGTTTGCATGCTCCCCGCGCTGCTGGAAGTGACATGCTCCCTGTTGTTGCCAGCGCCGCTGCCGACAATGGGGAGCACATCACTTCCGGCAGGACAGGGAGCATGTAAACACTCCCTGTGCAGCTTTTCTCTAAATGCGGGACTCAGGAGGCGCTTTTCAGTAGCCTTTAGTCTTTGGTTGAATACCCCCAGCTCATCCCAGCAGCTGAGCAGGGAGATGGGGGTGGTGGGGGAGCAGCACATTTCCTACCTTGAGGAAGATGGTCTGGGTTTTCCCACACAGCTTGCCACAGACTTTAGGGTCAGTCTTTGAGAACATGATGGTGTGAGCCTTTACCCGGGCATAGGCCACCCGCTTCTCCTTACACAGCATCCAGATCACCACATCGGGCATGCTGATCTGAGGCTAAGGATGGCAGCAATGTCAGGAGACAGTGGGGGAGATGGAACAGAAGTCAATCACAGCAGGGATGCCCGCCCTCCCTTATGATGCATGTGGCCCACTTAATCCAGGCATTAGTCTCAGGTGATCTACCCAGAACCCCTCCAACTGATTTTGATGTTCCAGGCCAAGACCCCTCCTACTGGATCCCAGCTCCAGGGCACCTCAGCAACTGGTCTCCGCAATGGAGAGGGGCACTTCTCTTTAGAGAGCTTTCCCCATTGCACTGGAGGAACTACCCAGACCCTCCTCTCCAGAGACACTCCCTTGGGTGCCGGTCCCACTCTCCTACCTGGAGATGATCCCTGAAGGGCTGGTTCCCCTTCCTAACACTGTGCTCTAATGAAGTCTAGATTGTGATCTACTAGTAGATCTCAATCTACCTCGTGGCCGCCCCTGAGTTACAGGGTACTACAGGAGCAAGTACAGGACAAGATAATTATGTATTGGATAGCTGTCCTTCACATGAAGAGAAAGGGAACTCTAACAAAGATCCTTCCTCAGGCCAGTTCAGCCTGTCACTCAACTCTTGCCCTAAGAAGGCCCATTTCTCCCCTGTTGCATAAGTGGGGGTACACAAACAGTCACTGCAGGATACTGCCTCCATCCGAGGCAGAGAATGCACCGCACACTTCTCCAGAACCACTTCTAGCACCACTTTCTAGCAACCTCCTAAGAAGTGAACATATGGGCCATGAGGCTGGGAGATTCCCCTTGGGTAAGCTAGAGTGCCGCTGCTGAACTTGTCCTTGCTCTCCACCAATGAGGCACTCAGAGAACTGCATTCCCAGGGCTGAAGCTCAGTGTGATGGGGCAGCACTGGCCATCTAAGAAGACCTGCTCATTTTCTTGTCCCTGCACCCCTTTTGGGCTATAAGACCAGCGAGCCCCGTAATTTGGGAGTCTTCAGGGAGTCAGGAGTGGGAAAGAAGCTCTGCTCCAGGGTAGAGGTGTGCACGAGGGGACCATGTTGTTTTTGGTTTTTGCTTTCGTTATTTAAATCTGTTGTTTTCATTTTCATAAATATCAAATTGTCGTTTTTGTTTTTGCTTTCGTTTTACATTGGTTTCAATGGAAAACACATTTACGGCGGTACCTTTTTTGTGTTTTGCTCTATTTGACTGAAACTTGGGAGTGTGTTTATCTCCAATGGAAGGCATTATGTGTACCAAATTCCAAAAAGATTGGATAAAGTAATCCAATTTTAGAAGCAGCTGAATTATTTTATTTTGCACAAATCTTCATATACATTCTTAGGTGTAACTTCTTTGCCTCACATTTAATGTAGATGAAACTTGTCAGGTTTATACCCCTTCCCATATTTACTATCTCTGCCAACTTTCAGAAGAATTGGATAAAGGGTTCTGGTGGTATAAGCAATTAACTTATAAATGTATGTCTGACTGTAACAT